>OX401414.1:21390560-21710560 GCA_947846245.1 Cerastoderma edule
TAGATGAAAAGCCTGAGGAAAAGCCCTTGGCGGAGAGTACTCCAAAGAAGGCAGAAAAGTTGATAGATCTTGATGATAACAATGTTTCAAACCAGTCCGGATATGCCACGGCCAATCAGTCGCTGGAATCGACAGGGAATCAGTCTATGGGAGCCAGCCCAGCTGTACTACCAGTCGGACAACTGGTGGATATTCCATTACAGGATACCAGCTTGGAGGTATTCCCATCAAACAACTATTGTTTGCATCACATTGTTTCTTGATTTACGTGCAGTAATATAACCCTTTCCCTATTACAGGGGTTCCCTTGACCTCAAACTTATATAGAAAATTACCCACAATTTCTAGGTATAACCCCGAAAGATCACTACATTCCATTCACATTCCATGTATAAGGGGTCAAACCTTCAACAAGTTGCATGAATCAAGGGGATAAACCCTGCTAATATAGAACATGTTCAACTGTTCCAAAAAGAAAGCCATAGCAGACAACATTGACTTAAAACAGTAGGGTTTTTTTCTTCAGTATTTGGGGAAGGGGGATGTGATTTCAGGCTTTGGGATTTTAAATTTTCCTTCTTTGTTAGAATTAAAGATGTTTAAATTCAGGCTTTAACTTATTATTTTCAGGCTTAAGCATTTCTAACAGTGGCAGCCGTGCAATATAAACAAGACAATTTTTTTATCATATAAACCTCATTCTATTCTAGTCCTTCGCCACTAACCTACCAGGAGACGTCACACCACAAGCATCCCGATCCCGGACATCGTCCATCAGTTCTGTGACGAGTGACAGCTCCTTCTTCACAAATGTCAGCTTCGCGCAGCATCACTACACGCTCCCCTCGGACATGGAGTCGGAGGTCGACGAGTCCGGAACTGACCTTCACACTGTCAGTAAGGAGGACCTGTATCAGTACATACAGAAATATCAACGAAGGGCCACGCGCTACAAGTCTAAATTTATGGAGCTAGCGACTGTCTACAAGGATATGATTCAGGAAAGGGACAAGTTTAAAGTGAGATATACTTTATGTTGCTCATGCCATTAATGTTACAGAAATCAACATTGCATTTTTTTCGTAATTTCTACCACTAGACCAGCTGTCAACAATGGTTATTTCCTTAATATGGCGGAAATTCACTCTTGATGCTTCCTGGATACTACACCAGTACTCGCACTGATTTGTGGGTAAGTCCCCCGCAATTTTCACCTCGCCTAATGGGGATTCGACCCAGAACACTAGGTTCAAGAGGCCGTCGCTCTACCACTGCACCTCTGTTGCCCACAATATGGTTGATGACCGTGCAACAGGGGTAATTAATTATATATAAGTGATTTAGCCATAATTAATGAACAAACCAAATGATATCCATCAAAATGATTTCCACTCTTATTTGGAAAAGACAACCTTGCAAGTTATCCTTCAAACACGCACTTGTTCATTTGTTTTTGATACACAATTTTTACTGTCTGATTTCAGAGTACATTGACTACGTCTCAGGACCGCGCTTTCAGGCGTATTTCCGAGCTCAAAGAACAAATTCAATTGGACCAAAAAGCTAAACGTGACTTAGAAGAGAACTACAACTTTGTTATTGAAGAGAAAGGGGAGTTCATCAAGGTCCTTCAAAAGCAGGTACAAACTTCTCTCTGTCAGATCCATATGGTGCTTTCAACCCATTACCAAACAATGACGACATTTAATTGCTTTATTGCAGACAAATCTGGAAAACATTGTGGGAAAAGGAGAAATTGCTCACTAAGAGCACTTTCTCCTTTTCCAACAAGGTTTTCTGCTCTATCTGAAGAATATTTTTCAATTTCATCACATTTTGAAATGTTGTCTGCAAACTCTTTCATTTTGGGACAGTCGAAAAAATTTGTTTGGGATGTGGTTAAAAGAGTTATTATGAAAAGATTTGTTTACAATTTAAGATTAAACAAGGTTGACAGAGAATTGCCTGGTGATTTTTGTTAAACGCTGTGGACCAAGGACATCAGAGAAAGTTTTCATTTTGAATATTGGCATTGCTGTTGTTAAATAAATGACCGCATTTTTATGTGCATCACATGACTTATTTTACCAGGTTCCCTCCACTCATCTAAGTACTCATCGCTATTTTAAGACATAACTTGAAGGTAAACAATAATGTCTTAATTTTGTGCTACACAATTCATGATAATAGTGCTTTGAAATAAAGCTAATGAATAGTGCAGGCCTTTTTTTGTCATGATAATGTGGTGTTTTGCTATGTTTTAACATATTATTTCATAGTTTATAACTGATCTCGCCCAGTTTTGCATTTATTTCTTTTTTGCAACATACTGGCTTTAAAATATGTTGCATACGATGAACCACGCATCCTTTTTCATTCATGTGGCCTTTATACCTATAAAACAGGTTTCACTCCTAAAAGATGGAAAGGAGATACCACCAGACCTTCAACAGAAAATAGAAAGTGGGAAGTCCAAGACAAAAGATGAAGCTCAGAAACTGGACGAGGCCAATACAGAATTAAATAGTTTGAGAGAAAAGGTTTGATGAGATTAAACTTTTCAGCCATTCAGATAATACTTTTAAACCATTACCAAACAAGGACGACATTTGACCAGTTTCTTGCAGACGACTCTGGAAAACAATGACGAAAAAAGGAGAAATTGCCCTGAACTTGCAATTAATCCTTTTCCCACAATGTTATCTGCCCTATTAGAAGATTCCTTTCCAATTTCATCACATTTTGAAATGTCGTCTACAAACTCTTTCAATTTCACAGTCATATATTTGACGTTTGGTAAAGGGTTAACAGAGGTCCCCTCCAATGAGTAGCTTGAATTGGACAAAAAACCACTGATATGTTATTTATGAAATTCTAGATAAGCCTTTTGAATGTCATATAAATTAGTTGTTGTTTTTTTTTTCTACGAGTTTAATTCACTTACAACAGCTCATGTTGTGTTTATTATTTCTTTCTCATATATTTCTTATCACTGCTTATTTATAAACATTTTTTTATTAATATAAACTTTGTTTTCATTTAGTCTGCTAATGTTTTTTATTGGAGGGCATGTGTGGCCTAGTGTTTAGAGTATAGAATTTGAAATCACATGTCCCCTCGCCGGTTTTGTTCAAATGATGATATTTGGATTTTTATGAAGGCAGTCTACAGACTGACTTACATCTTGGCCAGCCCTTTTTGGCTGTTTGGTATTTGATTTTCCTCCATCATTATGAGTGGGGAAGTGCAACATAACTGAAATAATGCTGATGTGATGCAAAACCCTGCTAAATCAATACTTTTTACTAGAAAAGTCTTAATAAAGAAATAGTTCTTCTACTTCCTGATACTAAGCTGAGTTCTCAAAGGAATGTAATTAGCTCAAATAATTCAGGAAAATTGGTAATAGTTAAAGGAAAAATAAATGAATTAAATGATGTTTTTCAGGTGAAACATCAAGATGGGTTGTTACAGAGATGTAAAGAAATCATTAAGTCTAACAAAGAGAAATATATTCTCTTGTCTGAGGAGAAGACTAATCTGCAGACAAAACTAGAGGAGCTCTCCAAACAGAAGGTAGTTATTTAACACATTGCCACCTAACTTCACATTTTTGCGTCTTACAGCATACGACTTTCAAAAAGCATTGTGGCAAAAGGACAAATTGCTTGTCACAAGCAATTTCTCCTTTTGCCACAATGCTTTTTCAATCTTTTTACATATGACAACAGCAAAACTGAAAGGTTCTGAGTTCTTTTGGACAGTCAAGTACAGGGTCTTCGTCCATCATTAAGAGTGGGTGACATAACGTAACTGAAAGAATTTGGAAACAATTTAAAACCCATATAGATGAATTAACAAATAAGAAAACTGCATCTCTTTTTCTTTCTCCTGCATGTCTGATAAGTCTCATATCTGTACATCTGCTGGTATGACTACCTCCTGTACAACTACCTTTAAAGACTACTGTTCATTTTATCAGGACCTTTTTTTCCTTAAATTGGAAAAAGGGCTAGGCTTTTAATTTTTGGAAATTGTATCAAGGCTGATGTGACTTTGAATATTTTGGGAAAACTGCATGATTTTAAAGAAAATTCCAATTGGAAAGGTGCCTCTTATGAGCCCTTGATAATTACCGAAAGAGGTCATGCTGCCTCTACTACTACCTTTGCAACTTCCTGTATGACTACCTGTACATACAACTACCTGTACAACTACCACTAATGTTAATGAGACTCTTGTATCTGTTTTAGGACACTACCTCCACAGATACAGTAACTAAACTACAGAGCCAGATAAAACAGGCCAGACAGGTTATTGAACAACTGGAGACAGACAAGCAACTTGCCATTGCTGAGGTCAGTAATTCAACTGTATTCCATACTATATTAAATGGGTTGTAGTTAACCCTTATAGTACTGGAACCGAATTCATGCTTATGCAAACAGGTTGGATCCAGGCCAGCTGCCATTTAAATTGGTGGCTTGCCTAAGATTTAACCTGTTTGCTATAATGAGTATCTTTCCTCATCAAAATTAAGCAGATAATTTAAGGTTTTGGCAAAATGAAGACACAAAAAGCTTTTTTTTAAAAATTACCCAGCATTCAAAGGTATAAATGTATGGAGTCTAATGTAAATGAAAAAGTATAACGTCTGTTAAGGTACAATATTTATCATGTTGATCCAGGACACATCTTTCTTTAGATCTAACATGTTATTCAAGGGTTTCCGCGACACCCTACTTATTTAGCAAATAGTAAAAAGTCCCCTAAATTAGCATAAATCAAGGGGTCAAGGGAAAAACCGTACTCTCTTCATTTATCACCCATTCAGCTCTGTAGCTAAAACATGAATGCAGTCTGTTCTTTACATTAATACACTATTATAGTTGAAACATGTCATGATGAAGTACACATGCTACGGGGCCTCTACTGACTAATGTTAATAGTATAGAACTTGAAATCACATGGCTCCTCTCTGTGTGGGTTCAAATCACGGTGAGAGCAATTGGATTTCGTGAGAGGTAGTCTCCTGACTAACTTACAGAATGCTGATGGTTCTACCTAGATTAGGACTTGTGGGTGGTTAATTATGGGTACTTATTCAGTCATAAAGAGTCTGGCATTGCAACATGACTGAAAAAATGTTGATACAATGTAAAACTCATATAAATAAACACATGCTACATTGTATTATACTTCCTAATGAAGCATTTAGATGTATCACATATAAGTAACCCTTAATGTGCTGGTACGACTTCATGCTTATCCAAGTAAATTGTTACTTGGCGGCTGGCCTGTGATCTTACCTGTTTGCTACTCTGTGATCTTCCTCAACAAAATTAAGCAGATATTTAAGGTTTTGGAAAGCAGACGACACAATGATCTATTTTTAGAAAATTACCCCCGCATTCTTAAGGTTAATATACACTCTAGGTCAAGCAGCAGGTACATGAGGAGATGGAGAAGAAAGATGAAGAGCTTGCGGATGTTCGATCTCAGTCTCAAAAATTGAAAGAGGAGAATACTCTCTTTACTGAAGAAATTGAGAAGATGAAGAAATCAGGTTTGTGGAAGAGTAATATACCCATTACGTATACAAAGGAATCTTTTAAAGTGATCAGAAAAAGATTCTAGTGACTTTTTAAACTCTCGTTCTGCAATTTGCTGGTATTCAAGGGGGCTTTTTTATTTTCTGCTGTTTCCTCACCAATTTTGCAAAAGATCTTTCAAAATGACAAACCACTTTCCCACTCAAAGCCAATTTTTCAGTGTTAACAGTTATATTGATTGCATTACATAAACTTTATGGAATATTAGAAAGCATTTCAGTGAAGCTAGGGTTAGAAGTAATAAAGCTAAAAGAAATGGGAAACCCTTAGAAAACGTTGTTGTACTCATGTATTATTAGTTTTACTCTATACATGAAAATACTGATTTCAGCCACGGAACAGCTTGAGAAATCGAGGGCAATTATAAAGCGACTAAAGGATGAAAAGAAACAGATCAGCCTTGACATGGAAGAGAAGATGAAGAGTTTTGAAGAGCAGGTGGAGAAGGATAAAGAGAGTTTGGTACAGGAGGTATCCCGTGGGAAATCTGCTGCCATTACTCTAATGCAGGTAAGTTTGGATTGGGGGTCTTATGGTATTTTTAAGACGAAATTGGATTTCCAGTTTCTGGTTAGACACCATCTGTCACAAAGACTCCATAGTCCACTGTGACAAAAGGATATATTGCTCATATTCAGCATTTCATCCTTTTGATGCACTTGTCTCTACCAATTTTCATAAAGAAATTGTAATTTTAACCCTTAGAGTGCTGGAACCAACTTCATGCTTAGACAAACAGATAAGATCCAGGCCAGACGCCAAGTAAATTGGTGGCTGGCCTGTGATCTAACCTGTTTGCTACTCTGAGTATCTTTCCTCACCAATATTAAGTAGATATTAAAGGTTTTGGAAAGCAGAGAACACAAAAATCTTTTTTTAGAAAATTACCCAGCATTCTATGGGTTAAATGCTTTTTGTCTTTTCACAGATTCCCCTATTTGAGAATGGTTAAATGCATATTTGATTGAATAAACATCTATTTAACAGGAACAAAGTGCTCAACAGGTTGAAGAGAAGGTAAATGAGGCCCTGATGGAACGAGATGAAGTTTGGCAAAAGAAAATGTCGGATCAGGAGATGGCACACCAAGAACTGATTAGCAGCAAGGTATGTTTGATAACAGAATTGAATATTTTATGGAGGTGGCCTTGAACAAGACACTGCAGAGCCCTTAATAGTTTGGGTAAAATACAACTTTTAAAAGCTTTAAAACATCAATTCATTCATTAATACAATTTTTAAAATCATATTAGGAAAATGAGGGATATAAGATGGGATTATTTACTGTCCTATTAGAACTATGATTTGTAATTTTATCACAATTTTGATTATCATTTGCTTTTCTTTAGATTTTGGGGAATCAAACATTTTAATGTGTGATCAACATAAGAGCAACGGTAAAGTGTAGGCCTCTTGAACTTAGGGTCATACGCTAAATACCTGTAAGCCCAGGTGAAAATAGGAGGAACTGACCTTCAAATCAGCACGAGCACTGGTTAAGTGTCCAGGAATGAGTTATTAATAATAAATAAAATAAACTTCAAGCTTCTGTCAAAATCTTTGTAAAATAAATAAGTTTGAATTAAACTAAATCTTTGTCTAAATTTCATTAAAGGAAAAGGAAATTCAGAAATGGATGTCTAAATTTGAAGAGGAAACTAAGCGGCTAGTTGCCCAGCAGCAAACAGCTTTAAAGGTTGCCCATGAAGAAACCAGGTCACATCTACAAGTATGTTTTAATTAACAGCTCGTACAGAATAATCTCTCATGTTGAGAACATATGCAAATAGCAAAAGTTAATAGTGAAATATCACCAAACCTCATTCCTCAATCTTGTACTTTTAAAAGATCCAAGTTGAAAGTTACACTTAACAAGAAAAGAATTAGAAAACAAATGAACAAAAGGAAACATTTTCGATGTGATGTTAATAAGAAAGCATTGTGATAATTGGAAATGTCAGTCAAGAGCAATAGCCTTGAACTCTGACCTTGAAAAGGAGTTCATATTCAACTATGAGTTTTTCTTTTCCATTAAGATCTTAACCAGTGACATTGAATGATATTTTATTCTCATATTGTAACTCTGTTATTGTTTTAGTATTATGCCAATATTGACTTTTGACCTTGGCATTTGACCTTGAATGATGGTCTATATAGTTGTTAACCTTGTACTTTCAGGAGAAAGAAAATGAGATGCAGCTTGCTATGGAAGAGAGGGACCTCCAGAAAATGGCCACCCTGTCCAAACAAGACACTTTCAGAGATGAATTACAAAACCGTATAGAGGAAATTAAAAAGGTGAGATAAATTATCCTGAACTTTGATGGAGCAGAAGTTATCAACCTTTTTTTTCAAAAGCAAGCAAATGGTTATGTATGTACTGAAACAATATTGAGATTAATAGTGGTATAAGGGGAATTTACTTACCATGTGTATACATGATCTTTGCTACTTATCATATTGTCAGTTAATTCTTCCTTTGATCGACTCATGTGTGGACACATCTGCAAAAGAGAAATTGAGTATACTTAAGGGGAAATTGGTCATAGTCATCTTTTTCATATGGAGCCATGGAAATGTTGTTTGGATGTCTTGTATTTGCTGTATAATGCTGCTCTCATTTGGTCCATTCACCAATTCTGATATGAGGGGAAAATAATTGTTATAATGTTTAATTTTTCAGGAAAAAGCTGAACTGGAAACTCTCGTGCATCAAATGCAGGTAGAGAATGAAAACCAGAAGCAGGAGTTTGAGAGGGCTTTGGCTGACCAGAGGCAGGCTTCACAGAAGGAGGTGTCTGACATGCAGATTGAAAACGAGAGATACGTGGCGGAAATACTCTCAGAACATGAGAAAAGTATTGCAGAGAAATCGGAGGATCTACTAGAGAAGCATGCTGCTCAAATTGCCGACCTGATTCGTAAGCATGAAGACAACATTCAGGTTAGAATAGGAATGTGTTAACATATTTAAAAGATTGTCTCTGTTGCAATTGCTAACTTTGAGGAATGTTATTTGTATTGAAAATTGGTCAATTTCTTCAGATGAGAGGGGTGTTTTGTAATTATACTCTTTCTTTGTGTGTGCTCATTTAATTTTTTTCTAGAAAATTATTATAATGAGCATTAACAATAACGGATTTGGCTACAAATAACAAAGTCATAGTGAACCAAAAAGATAAACCATTGTTTAAAAATACGTTTTAGATTCTCTTAAACCCTTTGCTAAGAGATCTTGGGCAACTTATTCTTATGAGAACCTACAAAATGGGTTTTGATACATCTTTAACAGCCGACTTGTGTATTCCCTAAATCCTATACTAGTGTTTAATGTTATGCTTCAGGCTTCCAATGCTGAGCTCGAGAAGTACTACAAGGCAGAGATGAAAAAGATGAAATCTAACTCTGAACGCCTTTTACATGAGAGAAGTCAACAGACTGAAAAGCTGAATATAACTTTGCAACAACTTAAGGTTAGTTGATATTCCTTCATCATCATTTGAGCTTTATTAAAATTGAAGGTTTTAAAAGCTTATATTGTTTAAGCAAGATTAATTGTCTTATTTGTGTTGAATTAAGGAGTGTCTATTTTAGAATCCTTACAAGTAGACAAATCAAAAATTTTCAACTTACATAAAATTTGTCATAGAGCACAATGTTTATACATAAAAGTAGAATTATGAATGTAAGGAGGGGAAGGAGTTCATTTGCTGATGGAATCCAGGAAAGCTGTAAAATAATTTAAATACTGTTTACATGGTTTTAAACCCGAAAGAATCAAAAGAATTAAATCAATAAGACAGTAAACAACAATTTAAAAAGAAAAGGTTTATTGAAAAGCATTATTTTTATCAATTTCAGTCTGACTGCTCTTCCAAAGACCAGCTCCTGGAGGAAAGGGCCATGGAGTTTAACAGAAAGATGGAGGATGTGAATAAAAACTACACGGAGCAACTCGAGGAATGTGATAAACTCCAGTCAGAACTAGACAAAGTGCGCTCAGAGCATGAGGCAAGCAAGAGCCAAATGGAAAAGGAATTAAATGAGTTACATCAAAATGTGTCGAGTATTTCGGAGTCTAAACAGTCAAAAGAAGCAGAAAATGCTGAAATTAAGCAGCAGATGAATGATCTTAATGAGAAACTATCTAAGGTATCGGAGGAAAGGTGAGGAGATTTTACCTTTACTTTGCTGATGAAGAGTCTTAACCCTTCGAATGCTGGTTAATTTTCTTAAAATAGATTTTTGTGTTATCTGCTTTCCAAAACGTTTGTTAATTGCTTAATTTTGATGAGGAAAGATACTCAGAGTTTCAAACAGGTAAGATCACAGGCCAGCCACCAATTTACTTGGTGCAGCCACCAATTTACTTGGTGGCTGTCTTGGATCTTGCCTGTTTGCATAAGCATGAAGGTGGTTCCAGCACTATAAGGGTTAAAGGTGCTTGTTCACATGTGAAGTACTTTCAAAGTAATTTCAAAAGAAAAAATGTTGTTGAAACTTTTATATTTTTGTTTGTTGAACGAAATGCAGTTAGTGGCAATTATTGAAAGCACAATTTATTCAGGAAACTTCAATATAAATATTTAAAAGAAAAATAGCCATGTGAATTCAATTTATGTTCTCTATACATTACTTGGAATATTTGTGGAAAAGACATTCACTATTCTATACACAAGCTATTTTTTCTTCCAAAATATATTTGTAAATCCGTCCAAGGCTAGTTTGATAAAAGGTTTGTTTTTTATTTTTCCCTATTTTACAAAGATCATCATTAGAGACTGAGAACAGTGAGATGAAAGTGTTGTTAGAAAGATTGAACAAAGAGGTCGAGGAGAAATACCAAAGCGCAGACACAAAGGTGAAAGATCTCCTACAGCAGGTATGTATTAGTCCATTGAGCCAACTTGGTAACGTTTTACTAAACATCTTATGTTTAAGATTTACTTACGACCAATTATTTATATTCCCTATTATTTCAATATCCTGTATAGCAATGTTGCAAAGTAACATTTCATTCGAATGTCTCTTTGAAATTCTTTCGATGAATTTTTTCATTAGAAAATTGTTATTTTATTTTAGAATCTACCAATGTATGTCAGCTATGACTTGGAAGTTTTGCAAACATTTTCCACTAGTTGTTTGGTAAAACAGTACACTTGTGATTCTTTCCCTTGGGTATTTGTGAATAGTGAATTGAAAGCAACAGACAAAATTTCCATGATGAGCTATGATAAAAAGGAAATAGAATCTTTGAGATTTTATTTAGAAACAAATGTAAAAAAATGTAAAGATTGATCTTCAAAAACAACTATGCTTGAAATATTTTTGAAAATGCTTATGAATTTGTGATGCCTTTTCACATTGTTACTTTTTTAACTTGAAGGTAATATCTCACAGACTGTGTTCTTTGAGTAACAAATGTTAATAAGGTGATTTAAATACCTTCGTCACTAAGTTAATGAATTTTTATTCTATTTTTTTTTTCACAGAAAACTAGGGTTTTCAATAGATTGAAATATGTGCCTCTCAGTGCATTGGTGTAAAAATTAGTTGATTAATTGTGATGGGGCTGCTCTATGATGCACCTTTCTAGCATTATGTCATAAGAATGAGGACAATTTTAGTAATCTGGGACCCAGAGACTCACTCTAATCCATTTTGATGATTTCACAAAAAGGAAATAATTGATTAATGTTTACAAATTAACCCTTGTAATGCTTGGAAGTTTTCTAAAAATGGATTTTTGTCCCGTCTACTTTCCAAAACCTTAAATATCTGCTTAATTTTGATGAGATAAGATACTCAGAGTAGCAAACAGGTTAGATTACAGCCCAGCTGCCAATTTACTTGGCGGCTGGTCTAGATCTAACCTGTTTGCTTAAGCATAAAGTCAGTTTCAGCACTTTAAGAGTTAAGCTGTTATAACAGTTTACCATACCTGCAAGACACAAACATGTGCTATATCACTACCAAATAATTATGACTTGCATTCAAAAGTTTATCTATAATTAAGTATTAATCTAGGTTCATGAATCTGTGATGTTGTTTTAGCTATAGGAGACATTTTATTTTATAAAGGTAAAATTCTTAATCTGTGAGATAGTCACTTTAAAGAACTTTTGTCAATTATGTTAAAGCTTACAGATCTGTTATTATTCAATTTTAGGTATCTGATTTGGAAGCTCAAAAGATGGATCTAGCACAGGAGCGTCAAAGGTTGCAAGACAAAAACAATGAAATGCAAAAGACCATAAACGAACTAAACGAAACAGTTAGCCAAAAAGACAATGACATAGAATCTTTAAAATCAACAATAACTCAACAAAATGATGAAATAGCTGCATTGCAAGTTGCTAAGGAAGAGTTTGTTGTTGAAAAGGTTCAGGTCCAAGAACTGAGTGCTGCTCATGAAAGACAATTTTCTGAATTTGAGAGTGAAAAGAGTGATCTAATGAAACAGGTAGAATGCCTCCAATCTGAAATTCGAAAATCAAGTGCTTCCCAGGAAGAACTTTACCAATCACTGAAAGAAAAGGAGTCGGAATTTGAAAAAGAAAGAACTGATATGTCATTAAAGATCAATAGTTATGAAGAAGGAATCGAATTGAAGACAAAGGAAATAAGTAGACTTGAAGAGGTTGTAGCTGAAAAAGACAAAGAAATCCAACAGCTTAACTTTCAAATTGAGAACAATAATAATATTATTGAAGCACTGAAAGTCAAAGAAGGTGATATGAACCTTACAATTGAAAAATATGAACATGAGTTAAGTGAAAAGAATAGCATTCTTAAACAAGAAAAACTTGCTAAGGAGGAATTGGTAAAGGCTCTACAGGAAATTAAAGATTCAGTAAACCAAAGAACTGAAGAACATGAGAAGGAGCTCTCAGAGAAGGAAGATGCATTTAAAACAAAATGTCAGGAACTTGAAAAAGAAAGAGATGCTGAAATTGAACTCAAAACAGCATTGGAGGAAAGTTTTAAAGTCAAGTTTGAAGAAAAACAAAAGCAATTTAAAGACAATTTTAAGAAAATGAGAGACAAGTTTCAATTGAAGCTTAAAGAGAAGGATGAATCTTACGAAGTGAAACTGTCAGATATTATGAAGGAAAAAGAAGTTGGCACTGAAGGACTAACTAAAAAACTTGAGGCTCATTATCAACAACAAATGGCAGAAATGGAAGAAAGACATAAATCAGAAAGAGAAAACACTCAAAGAGAGTTTGAGCAAAGTTTGACTGCGCTACAAGATGAACATTCTGCCGAGGTTTCTTCCATTAAAACAGAATTCTCTAAACTTAAAGAAGAGAATCAAAAGAGACTAAGTGAGCTAGAAGAGCAGTGTGATAAATATAAAGATGAGTGTCAGCAGATGGTTGCTGTGTCTGAAGCTAATTCAAAGGAAATTGAAGAGAAAAACTCTAAATTACAAGAACTGGCTAAAGCAATTGAAGATTTGAATAACACAAATATTTCTATGGAAGAGATGTTAAAAGCTTTGAATGCTCAATGTCAAGAAAAGGAAGATAAATTGTTGAAAATAGGGGAAGAGTATGAAAATAAACTGCAAGCAATTAAAAAGGAATATGGCAGTCAAATATCCACCATTGAAGAGGAGTTGTCTGCAGCAAAGACAAGTTTAGAAGAAAAAGATGGAGAGTTGAGTGCCTTAAAGCTTGAAACGTCGAAAAATGTTGAAAACATTAAGAATGAATATGAGAAGAAACTGTCTGAAGTGACTGCCAATGATGAAGAGTTGCAATCTCAACTTAAGGTTCTAAATGAAAAGGTTAGCGAGACTGAACAGAAGATGCATGATTGTATAGCAAGCTATGAGAAACAGCTGGGTGAGAATAAAGAGGAGTATGTCAGACAAGGCAGGGCTCTTAGTGAGGAGAAGGAGGTGCTGGCAACACAGTTACTAGAAATGACAACACAAGCCCAGAAGAAAACCGAGGAACTCCAAATGACATTGGAATCCAAAGTTGGTGAAGGGGAGGAAGTGAAAAGGTTAAAGGAAGAGTATGAACAGGAAAATGAAAGGATTAAATCCGAGCTTAACATGTTAAAGAGTGGTGTGGAAGATGAAAAGAGGAAATATGCTGAACTTGAATCTACATTACAGGATAAAGTTGCAAGGAATAGCACATTGGAAGCAAGCTTGGTTGAAAAGGATAATTATATATCCGAAATTGAGGAAAAGCTCTCTGTAACTGAAAAGGAAAAAACTGAATTCATTGAAAAATTGAAAGAAGTTGAGAAAAATAAAACTGAATCGGATGAAACGCATGTGAATGAGCTAAAAACCATTGAAGATAATTGGCAGACTAAAATGAAGGAACTGAAACAAAAGTTTATAACCAAACTAAAAGAGATTCAAAGTGAAGGCGAGAAAAAGGTTGAAGAAGCAGTGAGAGGTGAGAGAGAAGGTAGTGTTGAAAAAATATCATCTCTTGAAACTAAGCTCGAAGCAGAAACAACTGAAAAGGAAGATATCTCATCCGAACTGGCACATGCTAATACAAAACTTCTCCAGCTTGACCAAAGTAAAGAGACCATTATGGAACTTGACCAACAAATAAAAGATTTAAAAGAAAGTATTTCTAAAAAAGATTCAGAACTTGAAACTTTGACAAAGAAGAATGCTGATCAGAAGAGCAAAGAAGAATCATTAAGTAATAAAATTGTTGAGCTTGAAGAAAGTATGAAGACATTAAATGAGGTGAATACACATCAAAGTACACAGTTGACCGAAATCTGTGATAAAAGCCATACATTAGAGGAACAGGTAAAAAATGTTACTGAACAATTAAAGTTGAGAACAGAAGAACTTCAAGATAAACAATCTAGTGTGAGACAGTTAACTGATCAAATTGGTGTTCTAGAAGAGAGGATTGAGAATGAGAAAAAGAGTATGACTGATTCGGAAATGGAAAAAAGTAAATTATTTGAAAGGCATGAAAGTGAATTAAAGAAATTAGCTCAAGAAAATGAAGAAAAGAATAGTGAAATAAAATCTCTCAAAGAAAAGATAAAAGAGTATGAATCACAATTAGACTCCTTGCAATCTAAATACAATGAATTAGATCAATCAATGCAGGACACAATGTTAGAGAAAGACAAAGTGCACAGTGAACAGGTTCAGTTGTTAACTAAAAGTAGTGATGAAAGTCGCGCTGAAGTCGAGCAAAGGTTGTCAGATCAAGTGTCGGATCTGGAAAGTAAGCTACAACAAGCTAAGGACAATGTTGTAACTTTAGAAAAAAATGTTGAGGAGTTGAGAAAAGAAAATGGCAGCTTAAAAGGTGATTTGGAGTTGATTAAAAATCAGCAGAGTGAATTGGAAAGAAAACACAAAGAACTGTTAGAACAAACAAAATCTTCTCTTGAAGCCGAAAGTACCGATAAGGTTGCAGAGTTTAAAAAGAAAGCGGAAGTGTATATAACTCAAGTGAAAAAGCAGATGAAAACTGAAAATGAAGAACTTAAAAGAGTTCAACAGAAGCAAGTAGAGGAAAAGGATGCATGCATTGAACTGTTAAAGACACAAAATGATGAGCTTCTGACAAAACTTGAGAGTTTAAGAACAGAATTCACCACTGAAAAAGATGCCATAAAGGCCCAGTTTTCTTCCACTCTAAAAGAGAAAGATAAATTGTTTCAAGAACAGCTACAGCTGTCTGACATGGGACAGAGTGATCTTCAGAACATCACGACAAATCTCAAATCAGAGAAGGAGGAACTTCATAAAACTGTGCAAGAGCTTGAGGAAAAATGTGATACTTTGTCGAAAGAAATGAAGGAATTGAAAAATGCCAGTGATAAAGAAAAGAAGACAATTGAATTGAAATGTGAGGAAGAGATACAGTCCCTGAAGGATACTTTAAAGAGTTTAGAAAGAGATAGTGAACAAAAACTGATGGACCAAGAGAATGAACACACTTCTAAACTGAAGGAAATTGTAAAGGAGTTCAATCAGAAGTTTGGTGAGAAGGAACGGGAATTTGAAGCGTCTTACAATTCTTTTATGGGTGAGTTGTCTTTATACTAAACATGATTCATTCGGGATTGATTAGCCATTCAAGGTTAATATGCTATCAAAAAGAGAAAAATGTAAATTGTATATTACCTATTTAACCGTATACCTGTTGGACATGATAAGATTGAAAGCCAATTATGCAATCTTAGAATGTTGACCTTTCGATACAAGGTTTGTGCATTGAAATTCTGGGAGTGACAGCAGCCTTGCAATATTTTATTGTTTCATATTCTGGCTCATGAACTTGATTTGTACCCATAAGGCAAATCAGGCATTATGAATTAGCTGTATTTTTTTTTTTTTGCAAGAATTATGAAATATGGTGGTTTTGATTTAATATTGTGCAGTCAGGACTTGTGCTATTGATTCCAAATTCAGCCATTTGTGACTTAAAAATGATAGTGGTTCTAGTCCAAAAAAACAATGTTGGCTAATAATAAGCCCCTGAAACAGCAGCCTTTTATTTCAATGATATAAGCATCATTAATAGTTATGCAGTAGTGTTGAAGACGTGTCTAATAAAGTATGATAAGTCTAAAAAGTATGACTTTTCACTGTATTTTGCCTATCATCTGATGTTTAATTCTTTTTGAACCAATCATGAAATTTCTATCAATAGTATCAAGGATTTACAGCAAGTTTGGTTTAACTTTACATTGAGCTACCAGTATGTCTTATTCTTTATTTCAGCCAAAGGTTCTCAGCAAGATGCCCAGAAAGAGCGTGAATACAAAGAATTGCTTGATGATGCTCAAAAAGATATTTACGAAAGAGATGAGAAGATAGATGAACTGAAGATGGATTATGAAACCAAACTCAAGGTAAACAGAGAATCTAATCAGCTTCACATTAATGAAAAATTTTACTTCATTTTTCACATTTCTCAAATGTTTCACTTCATATTCTCTTTTTTTTTCTTTCAAAGTGTTCCCTTTTCAAGTACATGTACATTTTTGTACACAAAAGAAACAACTCCAGAAATTATTTGCTTAACCCTTTACCAAATGTCAAATTTTTAACTGTTCCAAATTGAAAGAGTTTGCAGATAGCATCTCAAAATGTGATTGAATTTAAAAACAATATTCTGATAGGGCAGAAAGCATTGCGGGAAAATTCGAAATTGCTTGTTAAGAGCAATTTCTCCTTTTCTTACCATTCTTTCCAGAGTTGTCTGCATCAAACTGATCAAATGTCGTCATCATTTGTGTAATGGGTTGACCTCATATTAATAAATTAAAACTGCACACACACTGTAATGTAATGTTTATATATCAGAGAAGGGGTAAATGTGAGGAATATATTTCATGTACACAGGATAAAGAAGGGGAGATTAAGAAGATAATCTCGGATAACCAGAAGCTGATAACGGAGATTAAACAGAGACATGAGATTGAGATGATAGAGATGAAGGATCAGACAAAACAGATGCAGGTTGGTACATGTACATCAAAGAGATTAACCTATTCCCTGATACAGAATTCTGTGATTGGTCAAAATTTGAAGGAACAGTGGCCAATGAAAAATAGGGAAAATCTATTATAGGTATTTAAGCTAAGGGGTCTTCCTCCGTTGATATTAAGCGGTGTGATGCAAAATAACAGAAATGCTATTGACACAATGCTTAATTCCTATGAAATATTAAAGCTGCATGTTCACAGTTATGAGGAATTTTGGAATTTTCATGCTCGAGCCCCACTGACACCTCTGGCATGTCTCCTCAGAGCCCTAACCTAGTACTGGTGGATCCCAGAAGCAGTTACATAACTGAAAAATCTATTGATACATGACATATAAAAAAAACCCAGAACAACAGATGTACTGTTGTATGTTAAGCACTTGAGAGTAGTAATTGGAATGTTTCAAAATTATTGATATGGCTTAAAACAACATAGAAAAAAAAATCAAAACTCTACAACAAATGTACTGTTGTATGATAAGCACTTGAAAGTAGTAATTGGAATATTTCAAATTTTCTACCATGCGAACAACAAACGTTTACCCATTACCTAACAATTATGATATTTGACCACTTTGTTACAGACGACTGTGGAAAACACTGTGGGAAAAGGAAAAATTGCTCGTAATGAGCAATTTCTCTTTTTCCAGATATGTTTTCTACTCTTATCAGAAGATTTCTTTCCAATTTCATCCCATTTTGAAATGATGTCTGTAAACTCCTTCAATTTGGGACACTTGAAAATTTGGTGTTTGGTAAAGTGTTGAAATTTGTTTTCCTGTAGGAACGACTGGTGGAGGAAAAAGAGATGATCCATAAAGAAGAAGTGGATGCTCTTACACAAGAATGGAATATAGAGAGAAAGGTGGGTCTCATACATGGGTGTTATAATACATAGGCAACTTTTTGTATTACTTAACTCTTTCCTTAATAGTGGATTTTGAAGGTGACCCAAACTTAAAGCAACAGCAGAAAGCAATCATTGATTATGAAAAAACCTTTTGGTTGGTGATCTTTGTAAGAAACTTTTTAGGTTGGGGGTCCTGCATAGCCCAGTGGTTAAGCTGGCAGACTTAGAACTCAGGGGCCCTTGATTCAAGCACCACCGACACCTCTGGTTTCTTGGGAGTTACCTTTGGTATTTCACTTCAGATCTCTAGCCTAGTACTGGTGGATCCAGGAAAGTTGTTACATAACTGAAAAATTGTTGATATGGCGTTAAACTCAATACAAATGGAAATTGTATTTTACATCTTGTAGCAGAAAAGACAGAAATGATAAAGAACATCTTAAAAAAGAATAGCCAATTTCTTCATATTTTGATTCCTTTTTTGCTGCAATTAGATATATTGTCTGCCACAGATGCATTTAAGAAAAATATTTGATAATCTGTGTGTGAAACATTTTGATATAGGAAGGTGAACTCTAAAGTTAAGAAGAAAGTCTTGGGCTATGACTGTTCCCTTCTATTTCCCTCTAGATTCATAATATTTTTATCATATGTAGATGGGCTTTCCCGTTGTACTGAATATTGTTTTTGTTACAGTTTATGTTGTGTTATATATGTCAATCAATGGTCCAAATTAGATGAGTATTTCCCTTCCCATCAATCCCTTTGTTTATCTATTTAGGTAGAATACCCATAATCTGGCATTTTGAAATTCATTAATACATCAGATTACTTGGTCGTTCTTGGTAAACATCGGTAAGGTTCAAAACTATTCAGTTTAAAGCGAATAGTTTGGGTTTGTCTGATGTTTATAGAGAACAACCAAAGTAATCCAATATATGAATGAATTTCCAAATGGCGGATTGTAGGTATTTTTCCTTAAATTATTTATTGTAGTAACTCATTAGATTTACTAAGGCAATTTTACTGAGTACCCACAAAATAAGACTAACTAGTTTTTGAATAATGCATTTAAAAGTCTCTGATTTTCCCTCTAATTTCGACCTCTTTAAACTATTCTCAAATTATAAGATGCTGCTCTTCATTCTTGCATACATTTATTTTCAATATGATGTTTTTTTTTCTGAAGAAGTGTTGTAAAAGAAAGGACATTTTTGGGCTTTTAGTAGTCCACATTATTACATTTCAACTTTAATCAAGTTAACAAAGGAATTTTTTTAAGTTGATTAAGCTATGTATATTTATTGGCTTTAATTAGTAATATACAGTAACTGTATAGTAAGAGTCTGATTTTCATTGTAAACATTATAAACAATATAAGATAAGGAGAGCATTGTTATTATGATTAATTGGTTCTGTGCTTTATTTTACAATGATACTTAATGGGTTTAAGACAATAAAGTTTAACATCGTTAACTGTGATGATATGTTTTTATGCTTTTCACTCATTAATAATCCTTTTCATCAATACATTGCATTGTAATTGCTATTTCCTCCCTCTCTCTCAACTTCCTCTGCTGTGAAAGGCTGGTAATGATTGTGCAGAAATATATCTTCTTAGTCTAATGCATCTGGAGTTTGTTTAAAACCCTCCCACCACCCTTAGGATACTTAAACATGATAAATATTGACCTCATTCTTAACCAATCAAATATAATTTTACTGGTTAATAACAGTTACTCAAAAGAGAGAATCTATAATAAAGGAGGTGGTTTATAATTCCTTGCATAGGAAACAAGTTTGTCATGAAAAAAGACAAGTAAATGCTTTGAAAGGATAAGACTTGTTGTTAGATAAAGGAAAGATAACTCAGGATCATCATTTGCTAGGGGATTATTTGTCTTGTTTGCTAAATGAAGAGAATCCCCATTAATTGCTTTATCTAGTGTTTAAGCCATTCCATTACATAGGATATCTCACAGGTTTCATTCATTTATATAACAGGGGCCTTTAAAAGGCACCTTCCCAATTTGAAAGTTTCTTTGAAACCATGCAGTTTTCCCAAATATTCAAATTTATACCAGCTTTTTGGTTTCCCAATTCAGCAATTTCAGTGATAAAATCAAATTTACCGTCCCAAGGTATCTTCCCAATTCAAGGAAGAAAAAGCCCTATCTTGACTGACTCCGATTAAAATCAGCATTAGACAACAAATGAAATATTCAACAAAAACATTGTTTTATTTGATAGAAAACAGATTGTCAAAGTGAGAAATTGGTTTTTTTTTCAATCAATTCCTCCTTTTAACACAATGTTTTGAATAGAAAAAACTGTAGAGGCTGATTGAATGAATTGGTTGACTTTTATGACTTGTATTATAAACTGTGATCAATGTATTCAATAGTTGTGTTCCGTGTAACAGTTGTGTTTAATCCTTATTTATTGTCCTCTTGCTGAATGTTGTAGCTTGTGTTGTTTATTTTTAGTCAGTCGGACAGTTATCGTCAGCTATGCCAAGAACCAGTTCTGTACCACAGGTATATATTTTATTTGTCTTTTGCTTTCCTTTGTTTATTTGGCAATTACACACACAATTCATCACATGATTTGTTTGAACATTTTGTCAGATAGTTATATTCTGGTCTGAGCATTTATCATATTGTCGATTAGATTGCAGGTAAGTTCATTTTATGACAAGGTAAACTAGAGTAAAAGGTCGGGATGTTTTTGTAGTGTATGTGTCAAAATGAGTTATAATAGAATAAGGAGTTAATGTTTTATTACCTGTTATCATGGTTCTATGACACATTTCTATATTTTCAATTCAAGTCATTATTTTGAAGGTTCGATGCAAGACTAGAGGAAGTCTTGTTGTAAAAGTGAAGCACTTACTCTAGTCTTGCACCTAACCATAGACATGTAGATTGTGTATGAAGGATTTAATATAATATTGAATCATACATTTAAATCTTTTTGGGTGGCAGTCATGCAGTGATAGAGCAACAGCCTCTGGTATCAAGGTTTCTGAATTTGATCCCTGTTGGAAGCGAGGTAAAAATGTGGGGACTAACCTGCAACTTGGCGCAAGTACTAGTATTGTATCCAGGAACCAGTCAGTCATCAAGAGTGAATTTATTAAGTTTCATGCTTTCATCACAATCAATGTTAAATAAAGAATTTACACTTTAACATTGTATTTCATTGTTCATTCATGCTTCCATCACAATTGATGTAAAATAAATGAATAGTTAAACCTATACATTGAATTTTATTGTTATTCACAGCAACTCCTACATCATAACCAGTTAACGATGGATGCAGTTCAGTCTGGTATGGGGGCGGGAGATATGGGACACCAGGTGATAGCCTTAACTCGGGAAATTGAGGCATTGAAAGAGAAACACAGGTGAGAGATTTACTTTGTTTAGCTGCTGATTTTATTTGGCTTATTAATTTTTGTAATAAGAGAATTGAATGCCCGGAAAATGGTGTGCATTAAAGAGAAAGACACAAGTTAGGTTGCTTGCTTCATTAAGCCTTAACAACGACCTTTTAACCAATTTATTTCAACTGTTGGTTAAACTTGTTTCCTTTCTTTGTTTTCAACAGTCAGTTATTGTAGTAGCCATCAAACCTATCAATGCTTGTAATATTTCTTTATGAGTACTGGACAATATTCTGTTCCAGCTGCTAACTGCTTTCGCATATGAATATAATTAATCAGTGGTGAGAGGTGAATACATGCACACCATGCACATATATACAACTACTGATACCCAGACTTAAAATCTCATGGCTACTCTTCAATTGGGTTCAAATTGGGACGACAGTGTTTGGATTGTCATGAGAGGTAGATTTCTAGTTGATTTACAGAATGTAAATAATTCTACTTGACTTGACTTGCCCTCATGAGTCAAGTTTGATTATTCTTTTATGATTATGAACCAGGCATCTAAGCATAACTGAAGTAATGTTGATGAGATCCAAAACCAATATAAGATACATAAATAACACTTATCCAGATGTATTGTTTTAAAAGACATGAATGTGTGTATTGATAAGTAATAAAGATCAAACTTGTTTGATGATAGATTGGAGCTGGCGGAGTTACATGGTCAGCAGGCAGACTATCAGAAACCTTTCTTACCTCAACCCTTGTTGGCTGCACCAGATAACGCCATGTACAGTGAACAGAATCAGGAACTAGAGCTGATGAGCCTTAAGGTGAGTGCAGAATTAGTTAGTAATGGCTGACATTGGAAGTCTGTTCAAACCTTAAAATGCTGGGTAACTTTCTAAAAAATAGGTTTTTGTGTCGTCTGCTTTTGAAAACCTTAAATATCTGCTTAATTTTGATGAGAAAAGATACTCAGAGTAGCAAACAGGTTACATCACAGGCCAGCTGCCAATTTACTTGGCAGCTGGCCTGGATCTAACCTGTTTGCATAAGCACAAAGTCGATCCAGCTCTATAAGGGTTAAATCCTATTTGTTTTAAATGTGTTGTTATTTTTTAACATCCAAGCAGAGTATCTTATAGAAGTTTTGTGATGGGTAAAAGACAGCTACTCATGTCTTGCAAAACTGTCTTTTGTTATGACTTGAATTAAATCTTTTTCCACAATCAAATGTCATTATTTGAATTTCAGTTCAAAATTAACTTATGTTCAAAACTAGTTTGACCCATGATAAGATATTCTTATAGGTAAATGGAGAGTGTTTGTTAATTAGTTGGGAGATATAAAGTTTCTTACTTTTAAAGCAGATTACTCATATATTTGTGAGGGAGTGAGTGAAATATTCCATACTATCATTGTTATAATTGAATGCCTCACAGCATAAAAAATCACATGTATTAATTCACTGTATTAGTTGAAAATACTTATTGATCTCTTGGAAATAATGTCGCTTTTTTGACTACTTTAAGGTATATTTGAATGGCAGGTATGCTTGAAATGTGAAAGTGTAATGTGAAAGTTGATGAAATCAATTTTTTAACTGTGTGATATAAGGAACATTTCACTCCATAGACTGGTTTGTATTATTAGATAAATGAAACATATTTACATTCTATTTAAGGGTCAAGTTTCACAATTACAAGGCCAGCTTGCCCAAAGCAGATTACGAGAAAAAGAGTTGATCCATAAGGTAAGTTTGTATTTTATGGTATTACTGAGTTAAGGCTATTATAGCTTCTTTAGGGGAGAAGTCAAAGCACAGTTGCCAGGAGTAACATCATCTAAACATTATTTTCACTCCTCTCAAGGGTTATTGAATGACAGTACAGGAGTCTTTTACCCAACCTCGATCAATACCTTTGAAAAATACAGGCAAATTTGTTTCACGCGACTTCTTGTAAACAGTGTGTGAAAAGTTGTTTAGTTTGCAGCTATATCAATACATAATGAACTTTTCTTAGTGACTGGTCTCTGTATTATGAGATTAATTGTCTTAAGCATCACAATGCAGTCTTTTTAATGTTTGGTCACTTAAAACAAGATTGACTGTAGAATTTCGAGCCATTGCAATCAACCAACCCAGAAAGAGGCGATTACTCAATGTACAGTCAACTTTGTGTTAAGAGGCCAGCCTATAAAACAGAGTAAATTGGCTGTTTAAGACAGGTTGGCTGCTTAACACAAATTGATGTACACTATGAATCTAACAATGAGACCTTCTGTAGTGGTTGTTTAAGGCAGGTTGGCTGCTTAAAAGGGTGGCTGCTTAATGCAAGTTAGACTGTAACATTATTATTGAGCCTTGTGACCAATACTTTCATCATAGTGATTTAGTGTACTTTATTGTGATTATTGTTTGCCTTATTACTTATACTTTTAACCCTAACAAATTGTAGCAAAGAAAGTGAACTTTGGATGATCTGTCATTATTGTATAACTTATGACTTATATTATCACCCTAACAGATTGAGGACAGACATCATTCCAACAGTTTCACCAGCCCCCCGAGCCCCGGGTATTTTACAGATGGTACGCCTAGTGGTCCACTACTCACTGAGCCCACACAACTAGAGGTATATAAACTGTCATATAGACAGCCCAGTATACACATGTTTTTTGTCTGGTTCAAATTAAATATAACAGATCTTTATCAGACTTATGTAATTGTAAAGTTTACACAAATGATTTAGTAGTAGCTTTAATGCATCATGATCCATCCAGTATAAAAGCAGTTGATTATCGTTGAAAAACGCTAAATTTCACTACTCACTGAGCCGACACAACTAGAGGTATATACCGTCATCTAGGCAAACCATTGTACACATTGTCTGACCGGTCCAAATTGAATGAAACAGCAGACGACATGTATTTATTATGAAAATTAGTACCGTCTTTATATTATATTGATTTGTGACAATGGTTTGTGATGAAACACTTTGTTAAGCTCAATCAACCCTTCTATTTTATTGTATTTTGTGTCTGGACTAAATGGAATGTAACAGTAATCAACATTAATTAGGGCTGAAATTTATTATTTTCTTTTTGATTTTGAAAAGAAACCATTATGACAAAAGGTTTATGTGTATAAATATGTATTCATGTTGGTATATATAAATGTAATATAAAATTTCACTTGTAGGTGACGACTAACATTTTGCTTTTTTCTTTCCTTCTAGTATCTGAGGAACATTCTGTACCAGTATATGATTGGTAAACAGACCAAGGTAAATACAAAATAATGATATTTCATTAACTTTCTTTTTTTATTATTTATTTTCTTTTTTCAAGAGAGTGCCATTTATTTAGATACATAGATACATATATTTTACATTATTTTACAAGTTTTCTATCTCATACACAGTTTATAAGTTAGTTGTGATCTTTAAATAAAGGACATGGTGCATTACATGATTAAATATTATACTTCAATATACTTATTTTTCAAATCAAAATGGTGTAAATGACCGTCCTTGTCATGATCTGAAGTTCATAGTTCAACCTTAAATATCTATTAAACTGAAAATGAGAAAAAAAGGGAATAAAAAATCAAAAAATATTTTATACCACTCTCCCCCAGGTTGAATGATGATGGAAAGATTTTTTGTCACATGTCTAACATTTTGTAAGTGTATAGCTGTCAGTTTGTCTTTAATACAAATTTACCATTGATCCTAAAATTCATCCCTGTTTGTTAACACATATCCAAACAACATTTAACCACTTTGCTGCAGAAGACTCTGGAAAACATTGTGGGGAAAGGAGAAATTGCTCATTATGGGCAATTTTTCCTTTTCCCACATTGTTTTTTGGCCTATCAGAAGATCATTTTCCAATTTTATCATATTTTGAAATGTTGTCTAAAAGCTCTTTCAAATTGGGACAGATGAAAATTTGGCATTTGGTAAAGGGTTAATGTGGTCTAGATACAGGGCATATCGAATTTACTATAAGTGACTGAAACTTAATTTCAATAAACCCATGATAATTTCATTAGATATATGACTCTTTTATCATTGAATTTGGTTTGGTATTGTAGGATTTGTATGCTTTTCTTGCAGACTCTTGCCAAAGTCATAGGCACAGTAGTACAGTTTTCAGAAGATCAAATGAAGCAAGTCTTAGTGAAAGAAGAGAAAATGGTGAGTGAATAAATTCTTTTTATACTGCCATATGTATGGATGAAATTTTAATCAATGAGTATATATATCCCAATCAATTAAACTAGTTTTTTTAACAGCATGTTTAAATCGAGAAAAGGGGTTTTCACTTCTTTCCCAATTAGGAGACACAGGGTAGTTTTTTCTGAAGTATATGTTCTTCATTGGTGAATTGTTCTCTCATCATATGAATTTGAATGCATTTGAACTTAAAAGTCATCTATGTGACAAATGAAGAAATCATGGTTAAGTTATTCTCATTGGATGATAAGTTAAACTCGCAGGTAACGAACCAAGTAACGTATGAAAAATAAAAACATCTGGTTGTAAATCTAGAATTTTCAACCTTAGAATCAAATGCATGTGATGTTGACCTTTGTCTAGTTACCTATTTAATCGATAAAATGCTTTTAACTTCTAAAGCGCTCTTCTGGCTTGAAGGTAGGTTTTGTCTATTATGGTTCTGATTACCTATTCTCCCATGTACGGAAATTGTTCCTATTCCAAATTTAGACAAACAGTATGGGACAAAATATCTATTTTCATAAGATATAGGGATGATTGGATGCAAATAATCTTTTATTCTCAGTAGTTTCTAGCCTTGTGCTGGAGATACTTGAAAGAGGTTTTTTATGGAGTAAGATGGTTAATGTTAATTAAAAACCTACTCTTGATTCATTTTTATCAACCACAGGTGCAGTAAGGTTGTTAAATTTTGCTACTTTTCCCTTCTCTTGTTTTAGTTCTATATCCATTTCATTTGATTATGTTTTATGTTCTGTTTTAAGTTTGATTGTTCAAAGAATTAGGAGAGATTTTTACCCACAATATGTCAATTCTTATCTGGGCCGTATCATTTAATATTGGGACAAGCCAATTAGTGTTTCGGAAGTTTTGTGATCATGACTTTCCTTTAGTCTTGTATGCAATTTTGAGACAAACCAAGTTTGCTTTGGGATGATATATGTTTATGAAAGATATGAAACATTTTGTTTGGCTATGAGTAAATAAATAATTTGTTTTATCATGTTTTCCTTTAGTTTTGTATGCAATAGTTTGAAAAACAATTTTAAGAATCCTTATATGTTGGTATTCTTTAAAATTCTTTCAGGGATTTTCCCTATGAGTACATATGCTCAAAAATAAGTTTTAGAATAGAAAATTATTAAAAGAGTTAGCAAATTGAGATGGGTTTCATACATGTAGTTCTGTTATAATGGTTATGGAAGATTTGGTGATGGTGTATGAATGCATGACTTTTGGACTTTTTTTGGCTCAGACCCATTGGCGGTTTTGTTTGCATGGCTCGCTTTGGCAAGACACTTCAGAGCCATAGCCTAGTACTGGTAAATCCAGTAAAGCTGTAGCACAACTTAAGTGCATTCATTATTGACCTGGCTTAATTTTGCCAGTAAATACTTCATTGATACAACTTATAATGGCCTCCGTGGCCTAATGGTTAGAGTACAGAACTTGAAATCACAAGGCCCCTTTCCGCGGGGGTTCAAATCCTGAGAGGGATACGGAGTTTCATGAGAGGTAGTCTCCCAACTGACTTATGGAATGCCGATGGTTCTACCCGCCTTGACCAGCCTTTATGGGCAGTTGAGTATGGGGTCTTCCTCCATCATTAAGAGTCGGGCATCGCTACATAACTGAAATAATGTTGATGTGATGTAAAACCCACATTAAGAAAAAAAATAAAAAAAAAATACAACTTATAGATATCTATTTGCATGTGTATACATTGTAAATGATTTTATTATATATTTCTCTATGTCCTACCAGAAATTCCTCTTGTGTTGCTGTTCCATATATCAATGTTGTACCCAGTTTAATAAACTTTCCATTCACAACTTTAAAGAGAAACAATCTTTCAGAGATCGAGATTTTAAGATTTTAAAATAAATTGTCTTGTTCCTTGAAAATAACAACATGAATTTTTAAAGAAACAAAAAACTTGTTCATTAACAGCTTCCCAACCCTGCTCATAACTGTATAGAAAAGATACAGAAAGACATTGCAGATGGTTTAAACAGTTTTATTTTATAAACAACGGTCTAAACAACAACGGTCTAAACTTATTGAAAAAGACCTCCCCTTTGTATATATGGATAAAGATGTATTTTTGCCTTTTTTCTCCCAATGAAATAATTTATGATAAACTTAACTTTTACTGAAGGATTGGTGGAAGATATATTTTATGATTTAGACTTAACGTCTGCTCTTGCCTTCAAGTTGGATTAATTCACAATGTTAAATGGAAGATGATGGATTGTATTGTCAAGAATCAAATGATATAAACAACCACATGGGTCTATAGTTATTCTGGGTTCTATAGTTATTCTGGGTTCTTTATGCAAGAAATTAAGAGTTGGATGGCGCGGTATAAATAAATAATCGCCAAGGGATCGTACAGTGTACCTACAGTGTGTGTTCTTGTGCAAATAATTGAGGGACAGTCCTGAAGAGTTATATGTAAACCAACGTAGTGTGAAATTATGATAATAGAGGTTATCAGCGTTAGATTTTTTTGTTCGGACTACACAACATACCCCAGGATAACTAAAGACCCCTGTGTAAACAAATGTGTTGATGCCTGGTAATGATTGTATGTTTAACAATGCTTGTTTATTTCTCAGGGCCTGTTTGGATGAGCAGAGAAGAACTTTACTGATCCAGGACAGATACTCAATTAAACGACCATTCCAAATAGAGATCTCCGAGACCACCCAAATGGCAGGACCCTGGGACCATATCACAATGCCTGAGAACACAACCATATTGAAGACACTTATGCTATATAGCAAAGTTTTCTTTTTTATCAGAGTCTGAAAACACAATCATATAGAAGACACTAACGCAATATAGAAAGGTTCTTACTGATGGTTGCAGACAATTTTCTATCCTGTCACTGGTGTCATTTTCGGACCGATAACTAGGTGCCGTATAACATTTGTGTTATCCAGCACTAACCGTATAACACATGCACATGACAAATCATGACGTCATAGGAACGCAATGACGTCATGTTTACATTATTCTCTACTTATCTTTTCCTTTTTCTTGTGTTTTATTTACATATTTTTTGTTTGAAAGAATACATGAAGGTAATAGGATAAATAGAATAGATGGTTGGTGTCTTTGAATGGGTAAAGTTATCGGGCTCGGCTTCGGATTATTATCCGTTTCGCCTTCGGCTCACCGGATAATATTCCAAAGCCTTGCCCGATAACATTTCCGATTCACGACACCAACCATCTATTCTCTATGTCTTGTATTAAATCAAGCAGAATTGCATGTATGGACTAGAGCTGTAAGGATAGATATATGTATATCAAGACAGATGTCTTCAGAATGTTGTGCTTATTATCGACATATCATCTATTCTAGTGCTCATTATGTTTTGTGCAGTGTAATTTTGCAATTCAACCTTGACCCTTGAAAAGAATGTGTTTGTAGAAGTTATTCTGAAACAGAATTGCCTGCAGCGGAATTGTCAAAAACGAAATACAGTTAAGCTTGTGTTAAGAGGCCAACCTATGGGACAGCGTGAATTGGCTGTTTAAGACAGGTTGGCTGCTTATCACAAGTTGATGTACGCTGTTTTTTTGTTTTTTTTCAAAATAATTCGTATGTTTAAGTGTCCGTTGAAGGTATTCAACCCAATATAATATCTGGAACTTAGTGCAGTCTTTTGATTGACTTATGGAATGCCATTGGTTCTACCTAGCTTGTCCAGCCCTTATGGGCAGTTAAGTCTGGGGTTATTCCTTCATTTTTGATCAGAGTAACGGGGCATTGCAAAATGACTCAAATAATGCTAATGCAATATTCAGTCCTTATATAGAAAGAAAAATGGAACTTTTTGATTTTTGAAGTATCGGCAAGCATCAGTTTTATTTTGTGAAAACTATCATAATACATAGGCAATCTCTTCCTTTATCACAGTGGTTTCTTTAATATTTTATCGTGGGGGTATTAAAATAAGTTTTCTAAAGAGATAGTTATTAAAATGTAATTAACTTTTAAAGAATTGTAAAGATTTGGAGGGTGTAAAAAAATAATGCAATTGCCATGATACAATTGAAATATGTTCTAAACTATGTTAAACTCGTAACTTTACGAACGGCATGCATTTTTTGTAAGACAAATATGCTGTGTGCAGCTTTATTTTTTTTTCGTCTTGTATCATGTAGCTTAGGTCTTTTGTGCTCTGGAAATATATTATGCATTGTGCTCATGTAGTTTATGTGAAAATAAGGTTTTAACCACATGTAGAATTATTCTCTTAAAAACTGGAGATTTTGAATGATATTGAGAAAAAAATGAATGATATTGAAAGTTTTGAATGATATTGAAAGTTTTGAATGATATTTAACATGGCAAGAAGAAACTTTAAAGATGATTGATATGATATTTGGTGTATACGCAAACAACATCAGGCTTTGTGTTGCTTTATCACTGGTATGATTCTTTAGTTTTCTGTTGCAGGGGCCCGTTTTACTAAACAACTTACGGAAAATGTTTGCGTAAGTCATAATTGATTAACATGAATAAAATCTTCATTGAAAGTACAATAATGCAATGTGACACGTCATTGGAAGCGTCTCGGTGAGACGATTCCAATGATGTGTTACTTTGCAATATTGCTTTGCCAAATATTGAAATAAAAGGAATTGTTGTTTTAGACTTACACAAATCTCAAGCGTAAACTGTTTAGTAAAACGGGCCCCAGGTGCTTTAAAGTTAGTCATTGCAGAGTGAAGAGGGGTCCTGCGTGGCTCAGTTATTAAGGTGACTGACTTAGAACTTGGGGGGTTCTTGGTTTGAGCCCCACCGACTCTGGCGTCGAGGGAGTGATCTTTTGTTAGTCACTTTAGAGCCCTAGCCTAGTTCTAGTTGTTCCAGGAACAATGTTACATGACAGAAAAGTAGTTGATATGGTGTTAAACACCATACAATGAAATACAGAAATGACATTAACAAGATGGGAAATTTGTATAAATGCCATTTCTCTCATCCTAATAATTCAGGTTTTAAAAGTCAGCTTAATACATGTACAGTTGATTTATTGATAGAGTTATGCCATATCGAAGTGTTTATTTTAAATAGACTGACTGTAAAAATGGTGAATACATGTATACTTTGAGGGTTCATTCACAAACATGATGCACTTACTATAGTCTTGAAACATATTGAACCTGTGACTTGCAGAATTTTATTGTAATTGCTTTTTAACGTCTGTAGCCTGTGCAATATGTTAGATTATCTTGTAAAGATATCTTACTTCTTACAATAGAGAATTTGAGGTGTAAGAGATATGGATTAGCTATGTGAATTGTGTATAGATCGACACTATTTTGCTATGTTTAAGTCATTATTTGAAAATAAGAATCGTGTCATACCATTTGCATAATGTCTTGATTTGAAGTGGCAGTAATTATCTGCACTAATTGTTTCAGACATTATTTTGATGGCTCTGTTTTATTTATGTCAAATTCTGAAAGTAACTGCAGCAACACTATAATGTGATGTAAAGAAGTATTGTCGTGGGACTATCCAAGTGCATCTCTCATACAAAAGTTGACGCAAATGCTTACATTGCAAAATAACTGGCATAGTGAATACTGTATAAGGAAACCATGTGAAATGTAAACCACCCACATTCCCCTTTATGAGGGGTAGTCTCCCGACTAACTTACGGAATGCCGATAGTTCTACACAGCTTGATCACCCCCCTTATTGACAGTTCAGTATAGGGTCTTCCTCCATCAATAAGAGTCTGACATCACAACATAACTCAAGTTATGTTGTTGCCAATACATTTTTACTTACTGAATCCTGAATTTATTTATCATCTGCTGTGAGAGTCCCAGTCACTGGGGTGGGCAGCAGGCAGCTAGATTTTCTTATACCCAATCTTCAATTTGTTCTATCCATGTAAAACCTATATATAAGTTAAATAACTTAAAGTTCTCTTATCAAAGCTTTCTGTGTAATGTTTGCTAGGAAATATTGCCTTTCCAGTGTCACTGTGTAAGGGCATCCAAAGGTTGCAAGGGCATCCAAAGGTTGCATCTGGTATGTTATGGTTTCAATCTGTAAAGTTTGTCATTGCATCAACATGTATCCTGCTTGTGGTTGTAGTGAATAAAGAGAATTTAATGATACTATTTGTTATATGTAACTATTTATGTATATTTTGTTAATGGCTTAAATATCTTTATGAATAATATGAATAAATGAATTATGGTTTGAAAATATTGTTTTAGTTTGTTTTTTGTGCCAGAGTCTTTTCTTTTCTTCTCACATAGACGTTGGCAAAACCCTTTCCCAAACAATAACGACATTTGACCTCTTTGTTGCAGACGACTTTAGAAAACATTGTGGGAAAAGGAGAAATTGCTCGTGACGAGCAATTTCTTCTTTTCCCACAAGGTTTTCTGCTCTCTCTGAAGAATGCTTTTCAATTTCATCACATTTTGAAATGTCGTCGGCAAACTCTTTCAAATTGGGACAGTCGAAAATTTGTTGTTTGGGAAAGGGATAAGCAAGATCTCTACTATTGAAAGAAAGTACTTCAGATACCAGTAACAAATAAAAATGTTTTGCACTTTATTGTTCACCAACATCTCCCGTCTATTGACCTGCCTGATTAGCATGAACTACACGCTATGCTGAGTATCTAAAAGTATTAGCGGAGCCTTCCATAATGTTCAACCATGTGGTTTATAAGGCGTACACCGTCAACACGAGAACATGGATGCTGTTATTTTTTTTTTTTTTTTTTTTATATGGGTTTTACATCACATCAACATTATTTCAGTTATGTAGCGATGCCCTACTCTTAATGATGGAGGAAGACCCCATACTCAACTGCCCACAAGGGCTGGTCAAGGCGGGTAGAACCATCGGCATTCGTAAGTCAGTCGGGAGACTGCCTCTCATGAAAATCCATATCCCTCTCAGGATTTGAACCCACGCGGAGAGGGGCCTTGTGATTTCAAGTTCTGTACTCTAACCACTAGGCCACGGAGGCCCCACGGATGCTGTTATACAACTGGTTATGTAGACCTATAAGTGTTATTTTGATGTTATAGGATTATGTTATATTGCACATACCTTAATTCAATCTGTTGAAAATGATCAAAATCAATAAAGTAGTGAACAACAGTCCATCAATACAACTTTATTTGTTTTGGGTATTTTTGCAACTGAAAAAAATGACCAATATTGGCGGACTTTGTTGAATGGTCTTGACTGTGTTCGGAAGCCTGTCAAGTATTCAATGTACGGCATCATAACTATTCATGCATAGAGGGAACAGACGGCGAATGTTGGTGAACAATACCACTGAAATACTGCTGTGGAATTGTTTTAAAAACTTCCAGTTTAATTTATTGAAGGAGTGTAAGGGAGAAAAACATTTTATTGTGTGGAAGACAGTAGTCCAGGGGTAGAGAGTCGGCTTCTGAACACAAGGGTCGTATGTTCGAATCACATGAAAAGCAGGATCTGCCTTGCGAACTTTCATTAATCCACATTTGGCGCGACTGCTGGTTGTGTATCCAGGAAGCAGAATCGAAAGTAATTAATCTAAGTTGTAAGAACTTGTTTCACAATCGATGAAAAATAAATAAGTTTAAACTAAACATTTTACATGCAGCGAACAAAATTTTACAATGTTACACTTGTTTAAGATGATATCTGATTTACCTTCATGAAAGTCTCCCAATTGTTTCAAATATGATTCACAAAATTCTCACTCAAATTGGCCAATCAAAACATAACTGAAACACATCTTATTTTTTTTTAACTTTAATGATGGCAGAGAATTTTGTTACTTTACACAATAACAAACATTAAGAAAACATAAAATGTTAAAAAACAAACAACAAAATGTGAAAATCACCTATTTCAGAAATAAATGTGCTAAAATTACGGAAAAACAGACTCTAATATTAAAGACATCATTTAAAAAAACAAATTGAAAGCTGATTTTATAAATAAATATACTAAAATCAAAGAGAAAACACTTGCAATATGAGACCTCATTTAATAAAGAAAAATATTGATAATAACAGTATAAAAAACCTAGCAACCTTTATGAAAACAGCATTTTGGTAGAAAAAAAGATACATGGTTGCAAGTGATAAATAGTGAATGAAAAACATGGGAAGTGGAGAAATGATGAGATAAATCTTGTATTCTTGATGAAATATGTTTAATCCTTTACCAAATGCCAAATATTCGACTGTCCCAATTTGAAAGAGTTTGCAGATGACATTTCAAAATGTTATGAAATTGGAAAATAACCTTCTGATAAGGAAGAAAACATTGTGGGACAAGGAGAAACTGCTTGTAAAGAGCAAGGAGAAACTGCTTGTTAAGAGCAAGGAGAAACTGCTCGTTAAGAGCAATATCTCCTTTTCCCACAGTGTTTTCTAAAGTGGTCGGCAACAAACTGGTCAAATTTCGTTATTGTTTGGTAAAGGGTTTAAAAGTCCACTCAAAGGATGAAGAAAGTTTATCAGTTTTTTTATCATTAACTTCATAAACAGACTCATATCATTGATAACCTGTTTTATTACAAGACTATAGTAAATGGCTCGCTCATATTTATGAAAGACTTACTAAAGTCTTGGGTACCGTTTTACTAAACAGTTTACGCTTAAGATTTGCGTAAGTCTAAAACAACAATTCCTCTTATTTCAATATTGGACGAAGCAATATTGCAAAGTGACACATCATTGGAATCGTCTCTCCGAGACGCTTCCAATGAAGTGCCACATTGCAACATTGTACTTTCATTGAAGATACTATCCATGTTTATCAATTATGACTTACGTAAACATTTTCCGTAAGTTGTTTAGTAAAACGGGCCCTTGATGATTTAGACCTAGGCCTGGATCAGCTAGAGAGATAGATTTTGAAGAAAACAAATCATTGTAGAAAAAATTAGTGTTGTCTTCTTTTCCTACAATATTGTCCCATTTTTCATCTACCTTTTAGCAAGTGTACTAAAACAATCAATATTTGATTTCATATGCAAACAGCAGTACATGTATACCATCATAGAAAAATAAATATGCCATGAAAATTTCATTGAAAATGAACTGTTTATACCTATTAAACAATTTCAACAATAATCATCTTATCAGACAAACAACACATCCTTCTTCAACATTCAGATTGGTAAACATCATTTGAAAGCCTAAAGAATAATCAATCCTCTCACACCACCAATTATGGGTTTTCCCAAGCAATTACTCAAAAAGGTTTGTAAAGAATACTGTTCAGGCAAGGAGACTATTTTTCAATGCATTAATAAGGTTTATAAGATGTCCCTTACTCTCCAAATTCTCTAATTAGTCACAATATATCTCTCCTTCTATATATATACAAAACACATGGCTAGATGACTGTGATGTCAATCCCATGCAAGACGTTTGAGATTGAAAAGAAATATAAACAAACCTTTTAGCTACTTTAAGAACACACTAGACAATTCTAGAAAAAATATTTCTCTAATATCATTAACTGTTCCTTCGTCAACCAATTAAAAACTGTTCTTGAATACAGATGGTTGAATAATCCTTCCCTTTATTGTGACTGGCCCCTTTTACTACCAACAGCAGGCAACCTTTTGTTTGTATGGTGTTTAACGTCATATCAACAACGTTTCAGTGATGTAACATCTTTTCTGGATCCACCAGTACTAGGATGGGGCTCTGAAGTGACTTGGCAAAGGTCACTCCCACAAAACCAGAGGTGTCAGTGGGGCTCGAATCCTGGACCCTCAAGTTCCAAGCTCACCACCTTAACCATAACCAGATAACCTTAATAAAGAGACAAATTGGTTGTTTCTTTGTGATATTGTGAGAAAACAATTGTGACAAAGGAGCAATTATTCATTCAGTCACAAAAGTTTCTGCAATTGACTTATCAAAAAAACGTCTTAAAGGGAATATGGTTAAACATGTGAATGAAAGTGTGTTTAAGATTAAAGAACAAACACACATATTCTTGTGAAGTTGATTTCAATAGCTCAAATTGAGAAAACGACTCCGACAAACCTTTGGAGTTGGTATATGTCGATTAATCAATTTTCAGCTGCAGGTGAATATTATGTGTAGCAATATAGAGGAGAGGGTTAATATTTTGAGCACATTGACAGTTCACTTTTCCTCCTTCCATGCAGACAGACTCGATTTGAAATGGTTGTCAGGAGTTGGTGCTGTCACCTTCACCGACTTTACTGTTGACCCTGAAACCGGACGGGTGGTATGTGAGGTTGAAGGTCGTGATCTTGATGACGAAGGTCGACTGTTTTCATCAGATCTAGAGTTTCCAATACTTGGTGACTTCTTGCCTCGGGCCGGGGCTGAAACTGCGCGATTTGCGAGGTTAGTGGTATCGTGCATTCTGGACTTAGGCTGTGTGGTACTTGGTCGAACACCTGAAAAAAAAATATGAATTTGTATCTCAATTTCTGTTTTGGATATTTTGAAAACCTCAAAATTCTGTGACAAACCAGATTGAGGAAAAATTATAGAAGTCAATGTGATGCTAGGAGGAGTCGCTCATTATGATTTTAAAAAATTCTGTTATTCAATGTTTGCTGTTAATAGTCTTTCTTTTTGATACAATGAATAAAAAGTATTATCTCCTCAGAAGGACAATAGACAAAATTCTTAAAAAAACATCAAAATAATTGTGTAAAATACCCAATCCAACAGTCAGTTTTGTCTAATACCTACCAAATGTTATTCCCATTCTGCTGCTAGGCACTACAGGGTATCCACCATTCACCTCCAAACTGAAATATAAAAACAACAAATATATAATATATAGAAAATAAGGAAAGAACTGGTCGTCTATAGATAATAAACAAAGGCTACATACATCTAAGAGTATCAAAACATTTCATGTACCCTTTCTCTAGTTCCAATTATCATGGAGTAGAGGATATTAAAGTGACTATCTTACAGAAAGTTATCCATGTTAAATGTTCTGGAATGTTGAATGGTGATTTAATCAATCCTTTGTCACTAAATCAAAGACCTTTTCTAATTTTTCTATTCTAAAAGATTCTGATTTTTTGCACAGACAAAATTTTCCTTACAAACTAAGAAAGCTTCACAATATTATCATCTGCTTCTTTCTTTCAATTTTGACTAACCTCAAGTCCCAATAAATGTGAAGGATATTAAAGTTAAATTCGATCACATACCACTGTGAAGGTAGACCAACAATCTTTGCCCTTTTAAAGTCTTCCATGAAGTCTGCACTTATTCTCGGATTCTCCCCGATATTAGCCGTCAGCTTTTTATGTAGCCCTGGTTTATTCCTACACGCACTGAACAATAACCGCGCTGCCGTTTTGTTAAAGGTCAAGTAACCAAGGGCAACAGCTACGGAGTTCCTCACTTGCTCATTGGGCGAGTCGAGCCTTTTTATGAGCGCATCAATCGCCCCTGTTGTAACCATGGCGTCTGGAATTCCGGCCCGCGTGTGCGAGAGACTTGAAAGGAGGCTGCAGGCGAGGACGACGACGTTATCGTCCTCCGAGGGAATCTTCTTTACGAGGATAGTGACACCCTGGGCGGTGAGGGAGACTTGGTCCCTGTCCACGATAACTCGGGCTAACACCACAATCTGTCAGGGAGAAATATAGTGTGATAATTAGACCCTATAATACACATTGTATAACACGTATAGTAACGGAATCAAGAAAGAGTAAAGACAAAAAGGTTAGACTGCTCAATATGAGAAATATCCCTTTGTACCCAATGTAACAATTTTCCCATAGCCAAAACTGTATCAAAATTCTTGAAACAATTGTGACTTTTTTAACCAAATTTTCTGCCATTGTTATAATTGCTAAAACATATTTTGCTTCAAGAAAGCAGTAGTAAAAAGATTGGTAACAGAAAGTTCCCCAGAATTGATCCTCTTTCTAGACTAACTGATTAATTTCTGTTTTGTCTCAATTGTTTTCAAGTTTTATTTTCATGTTTTGTTTGTTTATTCAAAACGATATAGGTAACAGGATAAATAGAAAAGATGGTTGGTGTCTTTCAATAGGAAATGTTATCGGGCTCGGCTTCGGATTATTATCCATTTTCCCTTCGGCTCACCAGATAAATCTTCCAAAGACTTGCCTGATAACATCTCCAGCTCATGACACAAACCATCTATTCTAAATATCTATACCTGAAAAGCTGCATAGCAGTTATGGAACTCATCAAAAGCATCCACGAAGGGTTCAAACACCGAGTACTTGATTCCTCCCGCAGCTCTGATGGCATACTGTTGTGTGGTGTTGTTAAACGCAAATATAGTCAACGCCATTCCTGCCTGTAATCGTGTCTCCTGAAAATAACATTAAACATGTGCTAACCTCAATCAAACTTATCTGTGGTTATATGTTTTATTTGTGTTATCTTCAAACGTTAAAACAAATGAATGCAAACTGCAAAAATACATATTGAGTTGATTTTTCAGTATTACCGGTAATAAAAAATCTTATATTGTGTTAACTGATTGGATATTTAACCTCTATACAAACAACAAAATAACCAATGTGAAGAGGGGGGCCATGTGATTTCAGTACTCTAACCACATGGCCACTGAAGCCCAAAGCATCAGAAAGAAAATAATCCAAGCTTGGCATCAAGACTTATCTTCAACACTTTCTGTGATATTTCAAAGTTTTGTTCACATGTTTTAAAGACCGAATATGGTAGTTAAAGCAATAATATTAATGTAAAAGTTAGGGCTTAATACTTCTATGACTGATAAGCATTGATGCTGAGCCTCGTTTTGATAAGTTATTGTAAGCTGACTGCTCCGTCATCTCTCTGTGGGTCTCCATTAGGGAGCTATGTAGGAGATCAAATCTATGTTGCTTACCATGTTTTTGGATTTCAGAAGATCTAGAAGAACTGTAAATTTGAAATCTTCCTCTGAATTGAGAATCTCCTGATTCTTGGAATTACTGAGAATAATACAGCCAAGAGCAATAGCCACCTGAAACAAGCAGTGAAATGGATACATTATAGGTTGGGAACACCAAGACTCGTGTTTTTGAAAAATTACACATTGAGACTTAACTCTTAGATTGCTGGGTAATTTTCTAGAAATTGATTTTAGTGTCGTCTAGCTACAATGATAGATACTCCCAAAGGAATGCTGTTCTGAGGAAATTTTTGATGAATTCAAATTGTGTGGTGGAGTATGTAGTAGGGGTCTTGATTTAAAACAGCTAGAATTAAATGTGTAATTGGGCTGGATATCTCAGTCAGCAGAGTATTCGCAGGATTTGCATAGGTCCTGGGTTCAAGTTCCCGTCTGGCTGCTTGTATTTCTCACCTTGGTTACACTAAGATGGGAGTGAACCCTTTATTTACAGTACTATAAGTATGAATGTCTCACAAGGACCAACCTCTACTTGAACCTCCTCTGATAGCGGATCATTTAACATCTGGACAAGCAATGGAATGGCCCCTTCTTCTGCTATCTTGTTCTGTGTTTTAGGATTACTCGTGTATGCCACCCCTGTAAAGGTAATAGATAAGATAACCTTGATTGATTGAGTTGTTTGTTTATTGACTTTATTTACAGTTATTTTCCTATGTTCCCAATCTTCTATTCATAGATTGTGCAAAACTTTCAAAATGTAAATGTGAATAATATATGAAACAAAGCATCTGTAGATTTAGATCCATCAAAAGCATGTCCTGTTGAATTTGATGTCTATAAATGATATATTCTAAATTGAAACCTGAAATATTATCTTAGATAATAAAGAACTGTTCTTTGACACATGGTTCATTGATCTGAAAGATTTAGAAATATGGACACTCTTCAAAATTATCACAAGTCTAGGAAGCATTTCCAGGAGACAGAACAGAGTGAAGCTGAAAAACACTGTGAAATTGTTAATCCTTATGAGCAAAGGGTACATTTATTATACTGTATTCATCTTCAGTTTGTTTCACATGATTTGTTTTCAAGTAATTTAATGGTTTCTCACCGACACACAACGTTCCAAGCACCTTGATGACCATGAGCATCACTTTTTGAGAAGACTTGTGTCGACGTAGAAGTCGGACCAACTGCGAGAAACAGTCGGCATCAGCCAGTCTGTTCTGGTTCTCAATACTCTCTCGGCCCAGCGCAATACACATCATACAGCCTGCAAGGCAGAACCAAATGGTCAGGGTACCATCAAAGATAATATTACAAAAACATTTGATTCTTTATTCATATTTATTAACATGTTTTTTTCTTTAGTCGTTTAAAAGGGTTTTTCATCGCTTTTAACAGATATCTTGCGATGCCTGACTCTTAATGATGGATAAAGACCGTATACCGGATAGAACCATAGGCACTCCCTAAGTCAGTTGGGACACTATTTCTCATGAAAATCCAAATGCCATCACTAACATGGGTTTTACACTGCGCGTTCCTTATTTCAGTTTTATGTTGCTATGCCTAACTCTTAATGATGGAGTATCCAAGTATTCAACTGGCCACAAGGCCTGTTCAAGCCAGGTGGAAGCATATACATTTGATAAGTCAGCAGGAAGACTGAAAATCCAAATATCGTCAACGCGATTTGAACTCACACGGAGAGGGAATGGGCCATGTGATTTCAAGATCTGTACTCTAACGACACAGCAACCGTTTCAAGGATAAATGCAAAACTTTATTAAGTATTTACAAATATAACATACTTACTATGGTATTGCATTGAATCCTCAATCTGTTAAACACGTATATATGTAAAGGTATAAATATATATGTGTTTTTGTGTAATGAACTAATCAAAGGTAAAATTTAACATACCAAGTATATGTTTATGAGTAACATTGACTCACCGACAGAGAGTAGTTCTTCTGTTGATTCAATTAACACTTTTTGTGTGTTAAATAAATAAAAGTTAAAATTTAACATCCGACATATTTGTGATTATATGTAACATTAACTCACCGACAGAGAGCAGTTTTTCCGTGGGTTCTAGTAACATCTGATGGATGTGTGTTATCCCAGTAACCTCGGCTATATTTTTCTCCTGTGATTTGGTGATACCAGCTAATGACCAGAGAGCGCAGGCTCCTTGCTCTCGCACCTCCACACTGATATTCTGTAATTAGGTTGGTCATTGTTAATGAATGTGATATGAAATTAAAGGATAAGAATGAATGTGCAATATGATACAAGTTCCTAATAACAAGCATTTTAAATGGTTTTCCAGGTAAAATGAACACAAAACTGTGTGACAAAAGCCGAATTTACTGTCAAAAGCATTGCCCTTTTTTGTAACTGTGATTTCATTTGCTTTTCATACAGAGTTTGATTAATAAGTTTGTATCGTTCAGAAAGGGGCCATGTGCTTTTAAAGTCCTTGGTACTGTTTTACTGAACATTTTATGCTAAGAATTTGCACAAGTTGAAAACAACATTCCCTCGAGCTGTTATTTCAATATTGGGCTAAGCAATCATGCATAGTAATTAACACATCATTGGAATCATCTCTCCGGGACACTTCCAACAATGTGTCACAAGTCAATATTATCTTTTCATTTTAGATACTATCCATGTTTATCAATTACGACTTATGTAATCATTTTTCTTAAGACGTTCAGTAAAACCGTACCCTGTACTCTATCCTAACAGCCACAAATTATAATTTAGAAGCCTACCTTTAACAGTTTAATGAGCACTTTGGGTGCATCCAGATCTAGGAATGCGAGCTGACAGTTTAGGTTGTTGGTAGCCATGGACTGTAAAGCGTTGGCCGCCTTCACCTGTACCCGAACATTTCGTCCCTTTATCAGGTCCACAAGGGGTCTGTACACAGAAATATGCCATCAAAAATTGTATTGAAATATATATTTATCCTGTCAATAGTTCCATTTTGGGACCGATAACTAGGTGCCGTATAACATTTGTGATATCCGGCACTAACCACATAACGCATCCACGTGACAAATCATGACGTCATAAGAACGCCATGACACATGAACTCATGTTTACATCATGCTCTGCTTTTTTTCCACATGTTTTATTTTCATTTTGTTTGTTTAAAAGTATACATAAAGGTAACAGGATAAATAGAATAGATAATTGGTGTCTTTGAATGGGAAAAGTTACCGGGCTCGGCTTCGGATTATTATCCGTTTCACCTTCAGCTCACCGGATAATATTCCTACGCCTTGCCCGATAACATTTCCGATTCACGACACCAATCATCTATTCTCTTTTCATCCTAAAAATTCTCATGAGGACATATTCGAACATAGATAATTTTAGGGTTCAATACAATGCTATAGTAAGTGCTTCATGCTGTTGAACCCTCGAAATGTCTTTAGTGATAAGGATATGAATTTATCTAAACAGAAAACTATCATCAATAACTGCACATGTTCAAGACATTATGATCCGAAAATTTCTAGATATTACCATCAGATAATATTAAAAAAAGGAGAAGCCTTGATAACAAAAGAAGAAACTGTTTATCATGAGCACAATGTCTCCTTTTATCACAATGGTTTCTAAAATGTTCTGCAAAAATGAGCATTAGAGAAACTTTTTATTAAGTAAGGTATATGTCATAAGAATCATAGGGGTCTAGTATCTATCCTAGGCTAAGTACTATAGTATATTACAAGAACTGACCTCAGGATAAATATAAACCCCTATGCTAATGATGATATGACATGTAACTAATGAAAAAATGAAAAATCCCGGTAATTCACTGCTAGGAATTCAATGTTTGTGTTAAAATTGGGTTTAACACTGTTAAAATTGGGTTAAACACTGTTAAAATTTGGTTAAACACTGTTAAAATTGGGTTAAACACTGTTAAAATTGGGTTGGGTTAAACACTGTTAAAATTGGGTTAAACACTGTTAAAATTGGGTTAAACACTGTTAAACGATTCTTCAGTTATGTTATGGTATTCCTGGATTCACCAGTAATAGGCAAAGGCTCAAAAAATGACTTGCAAAAGACAGACTCCAACGAAACCAAAGGTCTCAGTGGGGCTCAAACATGGGGCCCTGATTTCTAAGACAACCACCATAACCAGTTGGATAATTGGGCACCATTTGGAATATAATAAAACTCACTTAGCTGCGCCTTTACTCAGAAGTTCATTCTGGTTGTCTGTGTGATCAGAGGACACTGCTGCTATCGTCGCTGCTGTAGCAGCTTGTAAAATCACTGAAATATAGATACAGTCAAACTTGTGTTAAGAGGCCAGCCTATGGGACAGAGCAAATTGGCTGTTTAAGACAGGTTGGCTGCTTAACACAAGTTGATGTACACTATAAATCTAACAATGGAACTTTCTGTAGTGGTTGTTTAAGGCAGGTTGGCTACTTAAAAGGGTGGCTGCTTAACACAAGTTAGACTGTATAACACAATGTAAACCTCTCATAGGGGTAATCAGGTCTATTTGTTGGAGAATTAGACTAGTCCTATTTGTGGACAAATCTAAAACAAGGTTTTCAGTGGATTGCTATTAGATTGAAGTTTAAACTCAATTCTGAACAGTTTTTCAGTCAAGTCAGTCCATTCACAGCACTGGTCCCTACAGTGAAATCATGTTTATCCGGACCCCGATAATCCGGATGTCTCACAATCCGATCAAAATTGTAAGGGAACGGAATTATTTTACCAGTTTGTTGAAGACGACTTTTGAAAACATTGTGGGTAAAGGAGAAATTGCTTGTGACGAGCAATTTCTCCTTTTCCCACAATGTTTTCTGCCATATCAGAAGTTTATTTTTGAATTTCATCACGTTTTGAAATGTCGTCTGCAAACTCTTTCAATTTGGGACGGTCGACAATTTGGCGTTTGCTTAAGGGTTATAAGTAAACATGTGCATAGAGACCGTTTATGTCTTAATGTGTAAAAGAACAGGCTCTGCACCATACTATTCTTCTTAGCCTACTGGCTGCTATCCCTACAGTTCTTATCATTCAGTGTTGAAATAGATTACATTAAACTAACTTTATTTAACTTCATGCTGAATTTTGGTCAGGATTATGTACTTGGAGGCTGTACACTGTTGACTAGTTGTTTAAGAGGTTTTTTTTACGATTAACTTTAGAACACCTTTGATCAATAAAACTACGTATGATGAACACCCTACCTGAATCCACCATAAGAAACTCCACCAAAGGTTCCAATCCTTCTGCCTTTGCAAATTCCGTCTTGTTGTGTTCGTTATTCTCGCACAGAACACGGATGGCATTCACAGCGTTTACGAGTACATCCTCTAACTCAGAATCCAGTAAGGTAACGAGAGGGCCTATACCCTGCTCTGCTGCGATTGATTCCTGGTTCCCCTCGATACACGCCAGGTCAGATAAAATGATCGAGGCACGAGACTGGATGTCGTCGACCGGTGATGACAGAAGCTTGATGAGGATCGATCCTGCCTTACATTTGGTGAGCGCAAGTCGGACTTCCGTCTGTTCCGATATGTTACAGAGGACGGAGGCTGCGACGCACTGTAACTCTTCATTGTCAATCTTCAGGAGGTTTACAAGTGCGGGTACTCCCTCTGTAATTAATGAGAGTTATCATCATTTAAAGGACTATCTCAGAGACTTGGATTTTAACTTTCTTTAAATAAATTGTAAGATGATAAAAATAAAAATATTATGCATTTTAATAAACTATAAAAGATTTGTTACAAAAACAATGTTCAACGATAAATGTCTGTCATCATCGACCTCTATATATTCATTATAACTTACTATAGAAAAATTGAGTAACAATTGTGGAAAAGAAGTACATCATCCAAAAACAGAAGCGGAAATCTCTCGAATAATCACTAGACCTTCTTCACAATAGGAAATACTTTTTCTGGTATGCTAACTTTGCATATGATATCACTGTAATGAGGCAAAAGAAAAAAGTATCTCCAATGATAAAAACTCTGTAGTTTTCATAGAATTTATGCTTGTAATGAGCTTTACCCCATCCATCACAATGATTTCTACCTGGTTATACACTGTAAAATGTAAATGTAACTTGTTTCATACTTATTCAAATTTATAAGATGTAAAATTTGTTTTCAGGGATATGCCATCTTTTAATCCTTTAGCAAATGCCAAATTTTCGACTGTCCCAAATTGAAAGAGTTTGTAGATGACATTTCAACATGTGATGAAATTGAAAAATTCTGATAAGGCAGAAAACATTGCAGGAAAAAGAGATCTTGCTCTAAATGAGCAATTTCTCCTTTTCCCACAATTTTTTCCAGAGACGTCTGAAACAAAGTGGTTAAATGTCGTTGTTGTTTGGTAATGGGTTAACCCTATCACCATTATCCTTGTGTTGGTCACCTCAACATTCTCTCTCTCTCTCTCTCTCTCTCTCTCTCCACATTTTTGTAAGTAGTTATTAGTTTAATATATGTTTAATGTTTGTAAATGATGTTGTTGGAAAGTGGCAATATAAGCATTTTGCTTTCGTCACAATCCTTTTTGTACTAGTACAAATAAAATATGTTTAAACTAACATTTGGTGATCTCAACATTTGGTGACCTCAACATTTGGTGATCTCAACATTTGGTGACCTCAACATTTGGTGACCTCAACATTTGGTGACCTCATCATTTGGTGACCTCAACATTTGTAAATAATGAAATATCAAGGGTTCAGCGCAATACTATAGTAAGTGCTTCACGTTTAATTAGCACTTACTATAGTCTTGCGTTGAACCCTCAATATTAGTTTAAACTTCATCATTTTACAGTGTTTGTGATAGGAGCCTGAAACTTATTAAATTCACACTCGATGACTGCTTCCTGAATACTAAACCAGTACTTATGACAATTGTGGGTTAGTTCCGGAAATGTTAACCTCACATAACAGGGAACAAACAAAGGAACCTTGGTACAAGAGGCTGACACTCTACCACAGCACCAATATAGTCGCCCAAAATGAACATTGAAATGTTGTTCACGATATTGAGACAGATCAAAATATTGATCATTTATAAATTCTACTAAAGAAAGAGTAGATGGTAATGGTAATAATAGATATCATTGCTAAATATACAACATCAACTAAAAAATAAAATAAAAACAGGAAGAAAAAAGAATGATTATCAAAATGGGAGTCCAAAAAACTATATAACATTTTGATCAAGGGTGATTCTGTGACTCTGTTTTAAAGAGGAGATCAAATTAGATGCAAATTTTTGAATGACATAACCTACAATGGTAAGAAAATTAACACGTAACCTGAACATAAGAATCATTGAAGGATAAAATAAAAGCAAACTAGTTTTGGACTCCATAATTTAAGATTATCCCCAATGGACCATTTGTTTTATTATACATCATGATTCTTTCTCCATTTACTATAGTTGCTTAAAACAAGATTACTGAATTTCTTTCAAAAAGGGAAACGCAGTAACAAAAGGTGAAATTGACAAATTGATAAAAAAGTACAAAATGACTTCTTCACAATTTTGGAATTTTTCAATTTTTCAGAACAAAATTGACCATTTGTCAACATTATTTTAGTTACCAGTATATGCAGATGATTGCTATTTAGAAAAATACTTCATATTTCTCTATTTGAACTAAAAAACAGCAGGTACTTTTAGAACCAATGCAGAAGCAAAGAGAAAGTAAGCTATAAAAATCTATACATGAGTAGTGATCATTAAAATAAATTTGGGAAAAAAAATTCACTCAGTGAGCAAATTCTTCTTAATGCATAACGCCTTGTAAACAAATTTAATTTAATGAAATTTAAAAAAGTTAAAAACATGCATGGAGTAAAGGGTTAAGATTACATATATTGGGACTTAAGGATATCAGCTATTATATAAATAGTAATATGCAGGCATTTGCACTGTCCATGTCATTACATAAATAAAAAATAAATAAATAAAGGCCTCCTATAAATGGGCAAAAAATAAAAATACATGGTATATCAATTATACACTGTCAACTTACCAGTTATCAAATAGCCTAAGTGGCATGCAAAATAGTTTTTAAGAAACAAAACAAACACAATGTTAATATACATGGAAAGGAATCACAACAACTAAATGTAATATCGTGAGAAGTAACATGCACGTTATTGCAGTACAACTCAAATTGATGCTTGTGAAATTATTCAACAACAACAAGAATTGCACAATCTTCAAACAATGTTATCTATATTACAGATGACTAGAATTCCTTAATAATAAGAGTGCGAAATAATATATTGTGTGCAACTTCTAGATGAAAAGAAATGTTTAAAGTATTATATGTTGGGGCTTGAGGGTCCATTAAAATGACTACTCATGAGAATAATTGAAAAAGATAGTTTCTATATAAGTAACATTTTAAGGAATGTATCAAAGGGTCATTTGTCTTAACAAACATTTTTTCCAATATACTGTAAAGTCGATCGGACTTTCATGCATTGCTTCAAAGAACATCTTAATGTAGCAATGTGAGAAACTAAATGTGACAAAATTCTCATCACAAGCCATCTCTCTATTTGTCATATGTTAATTATACAGGCGGGGAATCATTGGTCATGCATCTACAATTTCAACACGTTTTTAATACTTTTACAATTTTCATGGATTACAACAAACAACTTTTTATTGACATTGCAATACACTAAAGTGCTCCACTTAATAATGTGTGCGGAGAGTAATTGGGTTTGATGTTTAAGTAATTTTCAGTATTGTACTTGTTGTATCACAGCAATCAGACTACACTTCAAAGGTTCGATATAAGGTTATAAGTAAGTACAGCTGCTCTACAAACATGATGTCCTTACTTATAATCTTGTATATAACATACTTTCTTAGCTAATAACTGCATGATTCCTGGCATGAATACTTCTGTTTTGTGGTAAGTGAAGAAATACAACAGTTCATTGTGTCACATGACCCCCCATTCGGAACACCTCGGCCTTTTCTTAAAATAACCTCGGAGGTAATGGGGAGCCATTTTTGAAAGTAGGTCAGCAACGAAGGGCCAATCGTATCTACTCGGCAATCCCCGTAACAAGCCGGGGATTGCCGAAAAGAGCCGATTGACAAAATATGAAACAACGATGTGCTGATATGATCATCTTTAATGAAAAGGGTAAAAAACCCATTCAATTGTGATATATAACCAATTTGTGTGTATTCAATAACATATTTAGTGCCTGTGTGCAATTTGCGTTATCCGCCGGAAATAAGGCGAATTACCCCAGGATTTCTGGTGTATTCATGTACTGCCTACGAGGTATATCTACCGACTTGTTACGGGGATTGCCGAGTAGATACGATTGATGACCCCCCTCACTCTTTACAGCATAGTGACAATCAATAAGGGCAAGATCTAACATCTGCTTTACTGAACTGACTCCTTAGCTCAGAGGTTATGGCTTGGACTCTTGAATTCTTTTTTCTACCTTTGCTTTTTTAAACATTGTTCGTAAAAATTGAGACAAAATGGGAATTGGCCAAGCAGGTGTTTCAAACTACGGAACATTGTATCCTTAGTCAGACATGGTTTGATAAGGTTAGATGTTTGTGTGAAAATTGTCAATTTATTGACACGGATATACACTGGGTGAATTGCTTGAAGGATATTTTGCCCATTCCAGAGGTCTGCTATTTGAAACCTTGGACAAAATGGCTGCCAAATATATAACATGACAACAACACAGTTTAACATACAATATTATATTCTGTATACCTGAATACCTCAACCTGAACAGAATGGATAATATTTATATGTAGGTCTCTCTCAACAGTTTTCCAAGTTCAACAAGCGTTTATCCTTTATTGTTTTTCTAACTGAAATAATTTATAATGTAAGCTTAAAGACAGTACACCTTTAGAAGAACTTAATTGTAAACTGGTAAACACTTTCTTGCATGAAAATTTCAACCTCGCTAACACCCCATTATTTCACCCTCCGCTCTCAGAGCTTTGCTTTTCCTCTTCATCTCACTCAATTGTCTTCTCTCTTCTTATAACAATTGCTTTAATAAGTATGATGTAAGTGAAGATGAAAGAATATATCAAGGGTTCAAAGCAAGACTATAGTAAGTGCTTCATAAACATGGACACTTGCTATAGTGTCGCACTGAAACCTCAATATTCATTATGAATAGAGCACTTGCTTCAAAATACACCACATGCATAATTATAACATGTCAATAACCACACAGCTAAACAAAATTAAAGTTATAATGGAATCAAAGTGCATGCAAATCTAGAGTTATTTCAAAAGTATTTTGAACATTTTGAGGGTTCAATGCCAGACTATAGTAAGTGCTTCACAAACATGAAGCACAAACTAAAGTATTGTGCTGAATTCTCAACTTGCAAGTGCCACGAAAGTGCTATTGTCCAACCACAGTAAAAAACTTGATGATAATACTGGGTGTATGCTAACAGTACCCCTAGTTCATACACTTTTCTGTATGCCCTTGTGTGTAGTTGACCAATGGACAAAACCCTGCTGCAAACGAGTGTCAGAATTGTTTCACAAAAAGAGCTGTTGAGAACAATATTCTCAAGCACACATACATTTGTTTGTTGGAGGTTTGACACACTTTCATTGGTTAAATCACTAGGAATAAGGAATTTGAGACTTTTGTCAATCAGTCATTTATGACTGTCCTTAATTAGACACTTACCGGCATCCAGGATAGACTTCCAGTGGTCAGGTTTGGAAGTGGACAGGACTTCCAGACATTTCACTGCGCTGTCTTTCTTCTTCATATCAGAACTGTTCAACATACCTACAAACACAGACAATGTTATCTATATACAGTGAAGTCTCCTTTATCCGGACCCCGATTATCTGGATGTCTCGCAATCCTAACGAAATTGAAAGGGAACAGAATTATTGTGCAGTTATTTGCTTAACCAATTACCAAACAATAACGAAATTTGACAAGTTTGTTGCAGACGACTCTAAAAAAACATTGTGGGTAAAGGAGAAATTGCTTGTGACGAGCACTTTCTCCTTTACCCACAATGTTTTCTGCCATATCAGAAAATTAATTTTGAATAACATCACATTTTGAAATGTCGTCTGCAAACTCTTTCAATTTGGGACGGTCGAAAATTTGGCGTTTAAGAAAGGTTTAAAAGTATACGCATGCATATAGACCGTTTATGTCTTAATGTGTATAAGAACAGGCCTGGCTTCATAAGTCCGGATGATTCGGTAATCCGGAAATTTTGTTGGGAACTGAAGTGTTTGGATTAATGAGACATCACTGTACTTATATCTATCTAATATGAGGTTTTTCACACCATGTCAACAGTATTCCAGTTATGATGAAATGCCCTGCAGTTCATACTGATGGAGGAAGACCTCAAACTTAACTGCCAAAAATGGCTGGTCAAGTTAAGAAGAATGATTGGCATTCTGTTTTGTGTATACACATGTCACAAGCAGTTTATCCATTTGTCAACAAATGTTTTGTAAGTCGTCAGCATGCATATGTATTAGACAGAAAGTAGAAGGGAATCAGCAATTTCTCATTTTTTTTCAACGGTTTTACATCAAATCGGCAAAAGAATATGTTGATTATCGAGGGTTCAGCGCAATACTATAGCAAGTGCTTCACAAACTTGAAGCACTTGCTATAGTATTGCGCTGAACCCTTGTTATGCTGTAGGTAACTATAATATGCTGTCTAATGCTGCTTTCATTTTAAAACAGTCACAAGAGTCTGTATCTTCTTTCCTTGTCATAACTTATTTTATAGCATCTGTTCGGGAAGACATTTGAAATCACCATGAATACTACTACTCATATCCGATTAATTTATTGATTAGGGCATCAAATAATCCTCTGCCGAGGTTTGGGCTTGGCTGTCCAGTCTCAATCTTAGTCTTCTTCTTCATTCTATTCTTTGTTGAGGGTTACTAAGATGGAACCCATATCCAAAGCAATTAATAAGTTGTTATCAATAAGCAATTTATCTTTTAGACAAAAAGCTTTAACATTAATAGCTTTATCATACTGTTTTATGTTTTCTGCTGTTACTTTCAATTTTGAACAGGTCATGGATTTCCATGTTGGTATATGAGATATCCACCGTAAAAAGGTAAATCTTAAGTTGTACTTACCAACAAGTATTTGCCAGACATGAACATCCTTGTTATTCCAATCAATCAAAAACTCAAGAATGTTTGTGTGAAAGCGCATGGCTGCGAGGCTCACAATGCCATTACCATTAGAGTCTAGTCTCTTGAAATCAGCGCCAAGATTGATCAAGCCCTTCAGTGCTGATAAGCCTCCAGATGATGCTGCCAGTAGTATGGGTGTCGATCTTTCACTAAATTAATTAAAAGATTAATTTTCAGTATTTCGTATATGTTTCTTATCATTCACTCAGCATACTGAGCCTTTTGTAAGTCCAGAGTAATGGTAAAATGGATGGTACCTTACATTTGATTATCCCTACACACATGAATTTTCAATCTATTCCCTGAGATACAAACTTGTACCCTGAACCTTTAACCAATAATTTTTAAGTAGAAAAGGTCAATTATTTCTTTAAAACCAAAACCAGATTTATTGAACTTGGTCAGTGATCATAGATTATGACCCGAAAAATAGATGTGAAGTTTCATTCTATTACCTATAGAAGTTGATGAGATACAAACTTGCATTTAAAAATTTAACCCTTATAGTGCTGGAACCGACGTCATGCTTATGCAAACAGGTTAGATCCAGGACAGCCGCCAAATAAATCGGAGGCTGGCCTGTGATCTACCCTGTTTGATACTCTTGGTACCTCTCCTCATCAAAAAGATATTTCAGATTTTGGAAAGCAGATGCCACAAAAATCGATTTTTAGAAAATTACCCATTGTTCTAAGAGTTAACCAAGGTGTGATGTGACACCTAGGTGAGTAGTATAGCTCTCCTCATTCTTCCAATAGTCAAACTTAACATAGATGAAAACAGACTTAACCAAAAGTACTCACTCGTTCTTAGTGACCAGTTCCAATAATCCCCTGTTTTTTCTGATCATGAGGCGCACCACTGGGTAATGGTCGAAGAATGCTGCATGATGTACTGGTGCCCAGCCATCTTGGTCTGTTGCTAGGATATTAGCAAAATTAGCCAGAAGGCAGGCAACCGTATCCAGGGCCCCGCATCTGGCAGCTACATGTATGGCTGTCGGACCTAAAAATGGACATTCTGGTATAGCTTACAATGATTTCATTAGAACTTATTGTGAAATGACTTAATTATTCATTTATATCTGAATATGTGAGTTGTATGCATACAGTAACAACACTGTGGGTATAGTAAAAAATCTCCATTTTATATTTTTTCTTTACTGTTTATTTTGACTTGTCTCATACAGAAATTGAATATGAAGCCTTTAAAGAAGATGTATTGATTCAAATATAAAGAAATGTTATGAAGTTGACACAAAATATATTCAAATAAAATAAAAATAAAAATGCAGTAACAAATAAAGGTTTCAATAAAAGACTTTTATGAAGGACTAATGCTGCAGTCTTGCACCAAATGGAAATGAATGAAAAAGTGCCAAAACAACTTATCATAATTGACACATTATTTGACCAACAATAACCACGTTATTCTGGACTCATTTTGACTTAGATGCTTGGTCATGTACACATATTACTGTTTGACAATGACTACTGCATATCTTTAGTAAGAGATTCAAAGATTTGTCACAACCTAAGGCTATTTTCTGAAATTTAATTACACATAATTGTATCATTATAAAGAGAACTTATTATAGACAGTTTTATATAAAATTTCCAATTACAATCATATTACAATCAGCCCTTTATTAGCGATGACCATGAGAAAATGTATTTAGGATATGATCATGATGTAATCCTAATACAGAGATGTCTCGTTAATCCAAACACGTCCGTTCCCAACAAAATGTCCGGTTTACCAAATAATCTGGACTAATGAAGCAGAGCATGTCCTTATACACATTAAGTCATAAACGGTCTGTATGCAAGTGTATACTTATAAACCTTTAGCAAACGCCAAATAGTTGACCGTCCCAAATTGAAAGAGTTTGCAGACGACACATCAAAATGTGATGAAATTTAAAGATAATCTTCTGATATGGCAGAAAACATTGTGGGAAAAGGAGAAATTGCTCGTCACGAGCAACTTCTCCTTTACCCACAATGTTTTCAAAAGTTGTCTGCAACAAACTGGTCAAATAATTCCGTTCCCTTACAATTTCGTTTGGATTGCGAGACATCCGGATAATCGGGGTCCGAATAAACGAGGCTTCACTGTGTATGTTATGCTAATAAACTTTTGAGCAATTTCTCCTTTACCCACAATGTTTTCAAAAGTCATCTCTACCAAACTGGTCAAATAATTATGTTCCCTTACAATTTCGTTCGGATTGCGAGACATCCGGATAATCGGGGTCCGGATAAACGAGGCTTCACTGTACATGTACTTGGTGACAATATTCCACATATGTTTTGTCCTATGCTATCAATAACTGTTTATTCACTGTTTAAGTTATTGTAATTTAGTTAAATTCTAAGTATCATAAGCTGCGGAAAAACTCTAAAACAAATTGGAAATGTAAAAAGAAAGAAAATCACATGATTAGAGAAATAAAAGAAAAATGGAATCCAATTGGATGGGTGTTTTATTTACTGCATGTATGAATATAAAAGCATGTTAGGTTGGGTTGAAAATATTGATATAAAGCACACAAGCTATTTCTTGCTCAATGTATCAAAAAACCCCACTAAGGTTAATTCTTTATTATTATGTGATAATGAAACACACACATACAGGCAAAGGTGTTAGTCAATTCTTTAGTAATAAACACACATATTAATACTTTACCAATATTTGTTAAAAATCAGTTGTAAAGATAAACAGATAAAAGTTGCATGTTAGCATAAGGTAAAGTTTAACAGACATAGAATATCAACATATAAAATCAAATAAACAAATATCAATTCTAACTCAAAACACTGGCACTGGATAAGGTATTTTTATATAACCTTTCCCTATTACAATGATTCAAAAATCGCCATATCTTTGAACACATTTTTATATGTTTGTCAAATTTTGATAACTGGATTCATAGACAGTGGCAGCAAATTTCTCTAAATGAGCAAAGCGTTAACCAGATCTATGGTACATCATTACGCTTCAATTTACCCTTTCACCTCCTAAAGTCTTTTAAAACCAAAGTCATGAATGTGCAACATATCCTTTTGTCACAATGGTTTCTATCTGATATGTTAGAGAAACCATTTTTTGCATCAATTTTGACCAGTCCAACATGGGGAAGTATTGGCAAGAAAGCAGTGACAGTAATTTTATTATAATAACATACAGAACAAAATCAAGAAACTAAAACAAAATATCCTAGTTGTTACCCGAGACATTTTCCATCAATAAAAAAGATTTCCAAAATATCTTCTATGCATCACTTTGAATCACTGGCTTTCGTAAGAAAGTTACAATTGATATGAATATGACAGGCCATAGGCGTAGGAGCGTTTTCCCGGCTCCTACGCCTATGCAGGCTAAGTATTTGTTATTGTTTCATTGGACTTACTAAAATAAACTCTCTATAAACCAGTAGACATACAAGTCATATTTTCAATTCGCTTAAACCTCTATTTCCTATTCTGAGACCATAATATATACAAACAAATAAACCATTTGAAATATCCAAGATTTAGTGCAACAGTATAGTAACTCAATAAACAAAGTGACAGTCTCGATACAGTTTTACATTTGATCATCTGACATGCAGACAATCTTGATACAACCACTCAATAACCGTTTCCCAAAGAATTGTGACAAAAGGACACCATACTCAGTTTTTCTGCATTTATCATAGTTGTGTATCAATTGTTTTTTTTTTATTATTTCACAAATATTTGTTCTCAAAATTCTGGCATGTTTCAATTCCCGTTTGAAGTAAAGCTAAAATGCAATAACCATGAAGAATGTCTTAAACCTTTTATACCGGTATATAGAATGCTGGGTAATATTCTAAACTCTAGATTCTAGATTTTTGTGTTCTCTGCTTTCCTAAGCCTTAATATCTGCTTAATTTTTTTGAGTGAAATACTCAGAATTGCAAACAGGCAGCTGGCCTGGATCTAACCTGTTTGCTTAATAAAGCATGAAGTCGGTTCACTATAAGGTTTTATGAATTAAACATGATAAACATAATGAACACTAAATAGTTTCCACTTTATTTCAATTAAACATTGAATAAATAATTTTTGGTTATAAACACATCACCTTTTTAGACTCAATTGTTAATGAGTACAAAAAATGAATAAAACAATAAGACCAAACACAGTTGCTTTATGGTCACTAACAACTTTGCCCAAGTAGTAATCAAACTGTTGTTTATATTATTATCAATTAGTAAAAAATCACTCAGTAAACACCAAGCTTAATTTGTATTATCTATTTTCAAAATACATCCAACAGCAAAATTAAAAACATTCAATCATGCATTATCGGTTTCTATGGCAACAGTACCTTGTGACCCTGGAACTGGGGTCATCATGAAAGGTTCCCTGCTGCCATTCTTACCACTTCCTGCTCTGGATCCTTTCATAAACATGGAATCAATATTACTCATTCATAAGGTGATACTTTAAAGGCACATAAAAGGAGATACATGCTATATCAAACTATATTATTTGGTAAATTTTTGGTCAGATTCAAATATATATCAACAAAAAAACGCCATCAGCATAACTTAAATGTGAAAGCAAACAATAATCAACCCAGATTAACCAGTTTAATAATTCAGATTGTGTGATTTTTCACCCCTGACCTTGACAGTTGATACATAAATGTTTGAACCGACCAATCAGAATTCATTATTTCGAATATGTAAACAAACAGGCTGTTGATAAACATCTTCGCATTGGAGACAACCATAATTCAACCACAAAATAACTTGTGATAAAGGAGTTTATTTAATAGGGTATAAATGCAATCGTAAATTAGTTCTCATGACTTTTATGAACATGATAAAAGAACTCCATATATTTTTTCAGTTATTTATTTGTACTCCTCTCCCTTGATGTGCCTTTAAGTATATACAGGGAATCAAGATTATTCATTTTCAAGGCGATACTTAAATGTAAACAGGGAAACAGGATTATATCTATTTATGAACACATTTTACGCAGTATTAGGTTACATGTTAAACTACTGTGACAAAAGCAGGAAATATGTGTTGCAATTAATATCTCCTATAAATGAAGACCTTTAAGTATGCTGTGAGTACTTTGAAAAGAGCATAATACGATTCATTTATTCAACTCCTATCGGAATGCAGACTTATTACAAATATAAAGTTAAACATTAACCAATCATAACAGACTCTGAATCATTGAGTCTTCATTGTCAATCACGCTCAAATATTTATAACTTTATGTTTGGTTAACAAATGAATGTTTTAGCAAGTTGAAACCTCAGTTTGATAAACACCTATAAGCACAAAATATAGAAGTGCTGTGTTCACTATGATGTAGAGTGGTTTCAATGTTAGGAGTTAAATAGAATAAGATGGCCAAGATCCCAGTTACCCGTATAAGCTAACTAAGGTGTTAATAAAGTCTGTCCTAACTACAATGGAGCTTGAATAGTGAGGGTTCAGCACCAGATTATAGTAATTAAATCAAATTTCAGAAGGACTTTCTATATAGTCTTGCAGTGAGCCCTCAATATGAAGATATGCTTTGGCCCTAACCCAACTTGGATTTGGATTTTGACTCATCCAAACCTAAAACAACAGCAGAAGGCAACAATGATGTGTCAAAAGATAAGTTTTTCTTTTATGAAATTTTGTAGAAACCATTGTGACTAAAAAAAATTGTTTGATACAAACAATTTCTTGTTTTCTTCACAATTGTTTCTTGAGTGGTGTTTAATGTCACAGGTACCAGTAACAAACAAAGAATGTGCATTGTACTATATGCATGTATACATAGTACAATATAAAGTTTCTCTTTTGTTATTTGTACCTGTACTTAATGGATATCTATCATGAAACTAATATGATAATGACTTAAAAAATGCGTTATTGATGAAAAAACATTGTAATCTTTGATCAAATAGGAGAATTTGCTCATAAAGAACAGATTCATCTCTTGTCACAATGTTTTGAAATACTGTCTGTCACACAAGTGTTTCGAGTCAGTTGTTTTGTTGAAAAGGCACTTATAAATAGGTTGACTTGTACAGTTTATCTTATCATACTAGTGTAAAGTATGTTTAAATGTATTAATCTAAGCTTCAAGCTGGAAGATTGTAAAAGTTTGAAGAATACGTAAATAAGTGAAAAGAAGGGGTATCAACCCATAACTCCATATCAAAATATGAACTGAAACATCATTGAGAGCGTCATCCATTAATGACTGTGTCAAGTAATAAAAAATGGAAAATAATGTGAATCATAAAGAAAAATCTCATCATGAGCAATTCCTCCTTTTGTAACACAAGTTTCATGTGTATCTATGACTATCATATCACCAAAATCCTATTAATGGGTATGGCTCAAAACTGTCTAATTTATGGAGTTATGGGTTTAACATACCATGATTGGGAAAAACCAAATGCCTTATAGTTTGTTCATATACAATCACCATGAAAGATCAAGCTTTGATTTACAACCGCTGCACAAAGTAAAAAATAGTGCTGCTACAGATTAAGTATGATGTCTTAACAATCTGAATAGAACTTAAGGAAACTGTATTCCTCTCAGCAACTGAGTATTTTTCTTGTACAGTGTACTGCAAGTGTATTGGTATAAATAGTATGACCCCAAAACAGATCTTAATTGTTCTTAACTCTTTCAAAACGTTTAAGACATATTTCTAGTTTTCCCCAAATCATGATTAAAATTTATTTGTGTGGTTGAGCCATTGTGTTTTTCATTCAAATCTGTGGCAGGTTAAACGTTCATAAAACGATCTTCAGATATGCCATACGATATAGCATAAACACTAAATTGCACAAATCAGGTAAATCATTGAGAATAATTTCATGTGTTGATAACAAAAACAAAGTTGTATTGCACAAAGGGATGTAACTCATTAAGTTCCTATTCACATGGACCCTGGTAAAAAAGTTATAATATGCAAAGGAAGAAAGATTATCCATTAGGCTGCATTTCATACTTCGATTCATAAAAATATCTTTCAACACAACACTGCCAGATCTATGTTAAAATCTGTAACTGTCACTTAACAATGACATGAGATAAACTTGACTTAAGTTTCTGCTTTTCAAGTACTATTGGTAAATGTGATGTCAGTTGAATCAATTGTGATTGTCCATTAAAAATGAACTTTTCTTGAAGACATGGTTTAATTTCTAAATTTAGATTGTTTATATGTTTAAGTACACTGCCACTATGTTAGGAGTATGAAGAAACACAATAGCCTCAGAAGAAAGCATGGTGTTAGCAATGGCCCCCTGGGATATGTCTATAAATAGATACAAAATTTACATATTTCAAGGAGATAGTAGGACATCCCTCCAGGAGCATTTGCAGTCCCTTTGTTTTCATTGTCATCTGTATGGTGTATACAACATAGGGTTTAAAAAGTCAATAGATATTGGCGAAAAGCACCTGTTCATAAATATCTACACATTCCATACTGTTTCATATAAGCATCTTATCTAATATTACAAATAAGATAATTGACAACTTAACTAAGCTAACGATAAACTAAAGCTTCCACCTGATGTTATAAAACTCTCTGTCTGCGCATCTGGTAAAACTATCAAACAATATACCCAAGAATGTATACATAGTATTTTTACATTTTATTAAAACTTATCTAACAGCAGCAGCCTTATTCTAGCTTATATTTGACCTATATTCCAAGAGGTCAATATTGACCAAATATAACCCTCAATCACTGACCAAGTTAAACATCAATTAAGATTAGCATTATCAACAGTTTATAAGTGAAACTTGTTCAATCTGACCACTGTCCTTTTGTCTGATTAACCTATAACCTTGATAGGTAGCTGATAATCTTGCAATTATAAAATTTGAACTTTTTTTTCTTTGCTGTATAAAGGTATGAACCAAGTAACATAAGAACAAATTAACTGCTTGATGTAAATGTATAGTAAGTGCTTCACATATGTGAACCACCTACTATAGTGTTGCACTAAACAATCAAAATATCTCTATTGTAATACCAGTTTCTAGGGATGCCTGCCACATAAACATGTAAAAATGTTCAAGTTTATGTGAGAGAAAGAAGTAAACACCTTAACAAGCATTATTATGGTAATTATTTTATGTTTGTAGAGGATAATATACTAAAATTGTGAATTCATGCTATGTTAGATCACATGTGAAAACTTGAAAATCTGTGTAATTAACAAGTGTGAGATTTCATGCATTTGGGGACCTTTAACAAACAACCCCTGAATTCTATGTTGAAAGTTTGTCCACTGCAATTAATCTATCAAAGAATAGCCAGAAAGAGATTAAATGCTTGTAAGAGCATCTTTTTCTCATTTATGAATATTTTCCCATTTTAGTAATTTGTTTTAAAGAAATCAAACAATTTTCTTAATTATTTTAACTTAAAATATTTTGGTATTTCAGTGGAGCTGTCAAACTTAAGCAACTCATTTATATCCAAGTCAAAATTGGAGGAAATAGCAGGTACTAGAAACAAAGGCAGAAAAGAAGTGCACAAAATGAACATTTTTCACTCTTTGTTTTTCATATCTGCTATTGCCTAAAGTTTTGCACATAAAAAACAATTTCCACTTTTATCAAAGTCATTTTTATAGTCTTATTTTACAGGTGAGTCTTTATGAAGTAAGGTCAAGTGATCCATTCTCAGGAATTGTTCAACAACTGTTTTGTTATAATTATCTTCACAAGTGGGGAAGAATTTGGTACCAATGTTAAATGTTGGACATTGTTGAAAAGGGATGTGTAATTTCAATTGTGAAAATAACAAAACAAAAACATTTCGGGGTATCGGGTGTGCTGAAAATGTGATGATAAAGATGTCTATTCTATTCTCTTTCAGAAGTTAATTGTCTATCAAATCTATATACTGGTGAAGCTCATTGAAAAGGTGATATCAAGATGATTTGTTTTGAATATAGACAAGATAGCATTTCTTAACCCTTACAGTGCTTGAACCAACTTCATGCTTATGCAAACAAGTAAGATCAAGGCCAGCCGCTAAGTAAATTAGCTGCTGGCCTGTGATCTAACCTGTTTGCTTCTCTGAGTATCTTCCCTCAACAAAATTTAGCAGAAGTTTAAGGTCTTGGAAAGCAGACGACACAAAAATCTATTTTTAAAAAAAATTACCCAGCATTCTAAGGATTAAATAAACATTGACCGTTCCTAACAATGGTCTTACGGGGTCATATCCAAGAATTTGCTGGGGTCAACGAAAACATTATAAAAACATTATCATATATAAATTATTTTTTACTTGGATTGTCATAGGACATCTTTATCATCATGGTAAAACGGTATAACCAATTAAAAACAAAACCGTATCTGTGATAAAATGTTTACCAGTCTGTTGTTCCCTTCTATCATTGTCAACTCGCGACTTTTCTACATCAGTAAAAACAACTCATGTTCTTCATTATGTAAGTGTATGAAACACAAGTTGCAGTACGAAATATTCTAACAAGCAAGCCTTGTTTGATATGACACTTGCATAGCAAAATTATGTTCTTGTTCAGAATATCATTATAAACAACTCCTGTTTAATAGCATGTACATATACAAAAAGTATTATCTGATATAATGCATCATTAAAACAGCTCTTGTTTAAAAGCATGTACATGTACCAAACACAAGTTCCTGTACAAAATATTCTAAAAAGCAAATCTTGTTTGATATCACACATGCATACCAAAAGCAATTTCTAGTTCTTAAAATAATTATGAACAACTCCTGACTAATATCATGCACATTATACCGAAAGTAAATTCTTGTTCAAAATACCATAAAACAACTCCTTTTTAATATCATGCAGATGTACCAGTAACTGTTGTCTTGGTACCAGGTAAAATGGCAAAAACGTAAGCCACAATGTGAGGGTTCAATGCAATACTATAGTAAGTGCTTCACTTACATGAAACACTTACTATAGTATTGCAGTAAACCCTCGAACTATGGTTCAATCAATCTGTGTAAAGGAATTCTGGATAAAAAAACACAATGCTGGCATATTTACCTTAATATACCCATTTGTTTTATATAAATATTTATGCATGATTACACAGTTATGCCATGTCTTGAAGCGTGACAAAAGAAGAAAATGCTCTTCCAATATTAGAATACACAATTTCTCTTTCTGTCACAACGATATATGCTCACTCCTCCAGGCTTTCCAATTATATCATAGTGAATCATGGGTAAATATCTTCTAGCCCTACATATTCCTTAAACAAATCAACATTTCTGATTCCAAATCTGTATACAAATAAATTAATGTTCTCCTTTTGTGAATAGTTGATCCAAGTTCTCAGATATTAGAATATTGATTCATTTATAATGCTCTTATAGTATATAACATAAAAAAGAAATGACACTTATACTTAATGCCTTAATTAATTCCTCAAAATATATGAAAATGTCAGATCAGTCATCAATATATGTTGATTCTGTCTTCTTCCATTACAATTATTTTTACCGAATTTAAAATGGTAAATCTCAATTGCATCAAATTATTTCTACAATTGATACTTCAAATTCAAACTATTTTTTTATCATAGATTACCGAAATCACTTTAAAACATAAGGGCAATTCTTATTCTCTGAAACATTTGTTCATCAACTTATCATGTAAGGCAAATCTGATGTCCTTTTGAAATCCCTTCAAGAATGGCCGAGTTTTCTTTATTTCAACTTGTTTGGTGCCTAAATAACATCTCTGCCACTGAGAGCAACAACCTAGAAACCAATTCCCTGATATGGGAATTATGAATGGTCCAAATTGAAAGCAATTTCAGAAAGTAATTAGAGAGTTGAAGGAGCAATTCTTTGTGAAACTATTGCATGACAAGAAGCATATCAAAATGCATACATGTACTTTGCTTTAATCACAACTTAAGGGCTTAACCCTTTACCCAACACCAAATTTTCAACTGTCCCAAATTGAAAGAGTTTGCAGATTACTTTTCAAAATGTGATGAAATTGGAAAATTATCTTCTGATAGGGCAGAAAACATTGGGGGAAAAGGAGAACTTGCTTGTTACGAGCAGTTTCCCCTTTTCTCACAATGCTTAATTTCTCTATTTCGATATTTTCTCACAATGTTTTCCAGAGTTGCCTGCAACAAACTGATCAAATGTCATTATTGTTCGGTCATGGGTTAATAGAAAACTAAAGTCCTTCACGAACATAATGCCTTTACTCTAGTCTTGCATGGAGCCCTCTAATTGTTCTTAAGTTGTTGGAAAGGTACAATACAACACACCCTTCTTGATCCGTATCCAGGCATTTTGCATTTATTTTAAGCTATGACTTCAACCTAAGATAAATCAGACATCATCAACATTCTGAAAATAAGCTGAAAAATTTATTGAAAACTCAACCATTCATGAAACTTATAAATTGACACACACTAAAATGTAAATGCAAACCTAGGAAAAAACTTTTCCCTGTATGAATTAAAAAATAAATAAAACAGAACACAGATTATTATGGGGCCCAATTTCCAGATGTATATATTCACACAACCCATTGCCCAGTGCTGAATGCTGAAGACAATATACAGTGTACAGACCCAACACACCAAAACAGATTTGAAATTGGTCCAAACTGAAAGCAATTGCAGACTTGAAGCACTCAAAAAGGGAAATGAATATCAAAACTTGATGATATGTTGTTGATTAAATAACATCATGACAAAAGGAGAAAACAGTTCATGCACGCAACTATTCATATAAAAGGAGAAATTACTCGTCATAAGGAGCTCTTCCTTTTGTCACACTTTATGAACATCAAGTGCTATAAAATTGTCAAAATGGATCAAAATGGGGAACATTTATCACATCTGTAGATAGAAAGCCTTTGGAAAACTGGACATAAATAGCAGATTTTCTTTTTGACACAATGTTTTCAGTTTACTCAGCATCTAACCTATTTATTAGTGTTGTCTGCATCCGATTTATAAGAATACCACTCTGTGTCGTACAATGGGTGCCTTTGTACTAACCTTTTCCTAACACATCTAACGAAAAATATGATAATTAAATTAGTTTTGGTATTGGTATCGTAATTTTAGTAACAGTCCTTCTTTTGGCCATCCTAATTGTATAACTAGAAAGCAAAATGCAGCAGAAGGATTTTGCCTGAAGCAGTAACATGGCAATTAAGGTAACATTTAAGATCTTAATATGCACAATGCAGATGATTCAGGATAGCATAGTGGAAAAGGAAGAATTCCCTCATCTGAGAAATTCTTGGTCTTCCTCAATATTGTTTTCTACAAGACAAAGTTATTAAAAAAGTTCACAATTTGAATAAATTGCATTTTATAAGACAACTCCAGGATTCATTGCAAGACTATAGTAAGTGCTTCACAAACATGCAACACTTATTAAAGTATTGCACTGAACCCTTGAACTGTGACGAATGGCAAAATAATTAATGTCTCAAACAGTATGACAAAAAGAAATCTCCTTTTTATACAGAAATTACAAATATTCTCTGACAATGGTATCAGATCTAAGCTAGATAACACATAGTGGTAATGCTTTATCTTTGCCAGATTAAGCAGGAACCCCGAACAACCCCTCATCCCCCCCAAAAAAAATCACATAAAAAATTCCCCAATAATGCAGCACAACCGATCAATAACATAACATACCTGTTCCCATGATGTTATTTCTGCGCACATTCACATCCATTGACTGTATAAGTAACATGGCTATTATTTGTGGATGGTTGTTCATGGCAGCGTAATGGAGGAGAGACAAGCCATGTTCGTCCTGTTTACCGAGCCGTGATGCCTGCATCATCTTACGACACAAGGCTGAGAACATGGCCACCAGACCTCGCTTGGCTGCCTCTTTCAGCCCATTGTATGGGGTCTACAAATGTGAAAGATGAGTTAACCCTTAGAATGCTGGGTAATTTTCTAAAAAAAAACTAATAAAAAAAACATACAAAGCACACAATATCAGTCTCTTCTGTACTGTTAAGGGGTATTTCAGACCTTGAAAAATAATTTCAGTAATTTCCTCGATGGGGCTGGCAACTATTACTCGATACTTACCCTGTTTTTAAATGGACCAATTTCTTTAAGAGTTTATAATGATTGGTCCCTGAACTTTTTTGTTTCCGTCCAGGATCACACATTTTTTAGGGGTGACCAAATCTGACTTTGATTTACTAACTGTCTGTAAATGCCAAATCTTGTTTGCACTTATAGGTATAATAATAATCTAGTAAATTTCAGAAGCAAATCACTAGAGTGTTAATTAAGGCTTTTGTATAAACTGGGCAATACAGACTATTAATTTTGCCACCCCTGGGTATCTATGCATTCTATCACATACCTTGCACTTGATGGCTTTCTTGTATCCGAAGTATTTCTTAAACTGCTCATGCAGATGTATATCACTCATGGGTAGTTTTTTGGGCTTCAGTTTGTTGATCTCATCATGATAGACCTTCACCCATAGGGGCTTCTGTGGGCTTGTGGGATAGAATGTCTCAAAGTCTATACACATCGCATAGTAACTGAAATAATAGTGTGAATAAGACTTAGTTTAAACTTATATATTTTACATCAATTGTGAGAGAAGCTTCAAGCTGATTGAATTCACTCTTGATTACTGCAACCTGGATACTAAACAAGTACTACCGCTGATTTGAGGGCTTTTTGTTTTGGCAATTTTCACCTAGCCAAACAAGGATCGAACCCTGACCCTCAACACAAGAGGCCAATGTTCTACCTCTACACCAATGTTGCCATTTAAAAGTGCAAACGAATATACCAACATCATCATCAACATCCTTATTATACTATACCTTTAGATTAACAATTTTTCATTCATATATATATATATATATATATACTCATTTCAAGTACAAGCATAAGAAGATGTATGAAACAATTGTGACAAAAGAAGACATTGTCCATAATGATTGTCATATTACCATTAGGTCTGATATTTTAACTTCCCTTATCATGGCATTCAGGGACCACACAAACAGTTCTTATCTTCGTTATACTTAACCCCATTTTCGCCTTTATTCTTGTTTTTGTTTTGGTAACATTATTAATTTGGCCTTGGCCAACAACAATTAAAAGTTAACTTTTAAAACCTCCATTAATCAAAGGAGATTGCTTATTAGGTTTTGATGCAGAACTATAAATTAGACCATATTGATGTATCATACTTTATGATTTGAGGGCACAGTGCAAGACTATAGTGAGGGCTTCTTAAACATGAAGCACTTACTATAGTATTTCATTGAACCCTTGAATTGCTATATGTACATTCAGTTTTGACCAGTCCCACTAGTCTTACGATCTGATACAAGGATTTTATGGGTAATGCCTGCAACACAAATGCTCCCACATTAATAGCTGAAAGACCAAAATGAATTATGGCAGCTGATGTAAGATATTGCTCGTAACGACGTTTTCCACCATATCAGAAGATTATTATTGAATTCATCACATTTTAAAATGTCGTCTGCAAACTCTTTCAATTTCGAACGGTCGAAAAATTTGGCGTTTGGTAAAGGGTTATAAGTATACACATGCATACAGGCCATTTATGTCTTAATTTGTATAAGACCAGGCCCTGCTTCAATAGTCCGGATGTGAAATTTTGTTGGGAACGGACATGTTCGGATTAACGAGACATCACTATACTTACTTTTTCCCATTTATTGTCACAGTTGGTATTTTATAATGCTCAAGCATGGTGTTTTCATTCTCCACCAGCTTGCCAAGACAGGTTGTGGCCTCTTTCATGATCTCGTCATATGAAGATTCCAACATGGCAGCATCCTCGACCAACAGGTCTGTCTCCAGATCTATCCTAATGCCTGCAGTAGAATGATTTGTAAGCTTGAAATAAGGTCACAAATAAACAGTTTTCAACTCTTTTCAACAGTTTTTTATGTATTACTGATGTGTTGAGATTGACAGTTCTCACATTCATTCTTTTTAATAACCTACCATGATATGCAAACAAGGATAAGATTGTTTGTTTAGATATAAATAAAACACATTTAATAACATTTTCAATAAATGTCCAGTTATTTCATCCAAAGGGGTCAATGGTGATCCTTGGGTCAGTACTATGAAATACACTATAGTATTTTACATAGTACTGACCCAAGGATAACTATAGACCCCTTCGATTTCTCTCGAAAATGCAATAAACAAAGCCTGGAATCTCAGTCTCAAAACCCAAATACATACCTCTACAGCACCTCAAGGCTAATGCTGCAGATATGTTTTTGTGGGAGGTTCAAAGCTGTCCTAATAGTTTCTTAGTTATGTGATATATTTGATTGTATTCACAGGTATGTTAGGGCTCTAGAATGTCTCTAGGATGTCTTGCCAAAGGACACTCCACCAAAACTAACAGTTGAAATGGGGCTTAAACCCAGGACCTCTGAGTTACAAGTCCACCATGTACCCACTCTGCCACTCAGAACCCTTTGAAATGTTTTTCATTTGCTAGAGAAGGCAATGAAATATTTTGACAAAATTAGGATATCTCTATTAATTTCACAAAATAAAAAGTCTTACCACCATGCATGTGAAAGTAGTGATTCCCAAAGTTGAAGTTTTTAGAAGCAAAATCTGAACTCAACATCAAGGGAGGTAATTCTCTCTCTGTCCTGCATTCATCACCTATAAATAACAGTGAGAACAGTGTTATCAAATTATAGATACTTTATTCATTCAAAAGCATTTTAACATTGCCCCAACATTTTTTCCACATATTTCAAATACACAAGTCATAATCAATGGAAATTTGATTTATTCTGTTTATCTAATTGCACATTTTTGTTTTTATAATCTCATTAATAATCTTTATCGTCATATTGTTATACCTGGACAAGTGCACAGGGAGAAATATCATAATAGACCTTTATTAACACTATATATACACTGTATATATAGTGTTAATAAAGGTCTATTATGATATTTCTCCCTGTGGACAAGTGATTAATCATTATCATTCCATCTTTCATCATTCAAGAAGTAAGTGGGATCACTTAATCTGATGAACACCTTGATGTACCGCTCGATACAGGTATGAACCAACATGCAGACATGAAGGACAATATAATAGCCTATATTTGTCAATGTGTGTTCCACATTCAACTTTAATATCTCAATTACATAATACATACATTGGCACGTCTAAAGGAACTACCACACTAATATCTACATAACACAATGAAGAAATTACAATTGTTCTTGCAATTTTAGTTGTCTGCTGTTGCTTTCAATATGTGGACCTGTCATAAATCCCCATTTGGAGGTGTTTTCAAAAACCCTAATGTCATGTGACTGTTGCAGATAGCAGTACAAATTAGCACTCCAAAAACAAAAATAACAAGCTTTATCCAATTTTCCAAAATTACTTTTTTTCCAAACCCTTTGATGAGAAAAAAAATCAAGAAAAGTATTGCACAGATGCTAAATATTCAATGTAATCAATAATTTTATAGATAGTATACTGTCTAAGAAAAAGGTTTAATGTTAAACAAAAGGTTATATCAAACAAAATATAAATTTGATTACAAACATTATACACATGCATGCATTATGAATATAACATGGTTCTAACTCTGATTAAAGACAAATATAATACATTGTAAGGATTTTCAGTTTCTTTTTGCATTCACAGTATAAATACCTAACTTAAAGGCAAATAGGAATCTATAAATATTAAAGTAGAAATGTATTGGATGCTTCATATATGAATAAATTCTTCTTTTGTCACAATGGTTGCTGTCCATTAAGATAGAGAATAATAGTTCATGATTTCTTCATCACATATCAATGATTTCAATTTGGTCTAGTTACAAACTCAATGTAAAGGAACTTGTGAAACAACCTATATATGCTTTTTCATAGTCTCTATTTAAACATTACAACCAGAAATTGCCTGACACCAAAAGAGATGATAAGTAATCAAGTCATCCAACTGGAAGTGTAGATTTTATCAAAACTAAAACTCAACTAAAAATTTAACCAAAACAAAAGACACTAGGGTTGGGCCCTTATCCAACTAAATTTCATCTATTGTCATTACAATTTATTGGAAAAGGTTGGGAAATAGGGGCCTATAGGGACCCTAAATTGAACTCAGTATTTCAAAGATCTGTATGGTAAGTCCCATTTTAGAGTTGATCACTAGTATCGTCTCATTGAGACAATCCTAAAATATACCAACCAAATAGGGTTCAGTAAAGAAATAAACAAAACGTCCAAGTACACATGCATCAATATCTGATTCTTAAGTAGGAGGACATTCTTATAATTTTTTTGGAAAGACTTTGAAATTGGAACTTATTCAAAAGGGTTCGGACAAAAGAAACTATGACTATGTTCAGTAAAATTACATAAACTATGTTGAAACCTAGGTATTCATAACAAAATCATTACGAAAAATACACTGCAGCTTTTAGAAATTGTTTACAGGATTCTAACCATTTCCCCTATTTCTAAAACACTAAAGTCTACTCTAAAAACATTTTTGACAAAAACAATTTGAGTGTTCAATGCAAGGCTATAGCAAGTGCTTCGCAAACATGAAGTCTTGCAATAAATTCTCGGATTGCTCAATATCAGCAATTTCTCCCTTTGGCGCATGATTTCTAGTTCAATGTCAAAGGAAATTTTATATGTCCAGTACAAAATTATCATGATTGCTTTCTGTGGTTTCTTTCAATTTAGATCAGTCTAAGGAATGCAAACAGTACTTAATTAATGGCTTACATTGTTACAAAAGTAAGGAATTGTGGTTGCTTAAGATCATTAAATTGCTCAAAGTGATAATGTTGCATAAGTCTGTGGGTATGCAGGAACATACAGCTGTTTCTTCGATTATAGTTGGTAAAAATAAAAAATGGTTATAAAACATTAATTTTCTTTATGTCATTTTAATCCCATTTTAAGTTATTTTATCCCTGTTTCCCTGGGTGCCGTTTTACTAAACAGTTTACGCTTAAGATTTGAGTAAGTCTAAAGCAACAATTTCTCTTACTTCATTACTGGGCGAAGCAATATTGCAAAGTCACACATCATTGCAATTGTCTCTCTGAGGCGCTTCCAATGACCTGTCACTATGCAATATTGTACTTTCATTAAAGAAACTATCCATTTGTATCAGTTTTGACTTACGCAAATATTTTCCCTAAGTTGTTTAGTAAAACGGTACCTTGGTCCATAAGAGAATTATAAATGTGCTTCACTAGGTTAAAAGCCTAAAACAAAGCTTTGTGCATAATAATGTTGTATTTCATTTTTATTTGCCTCTTAAAATTATGTCAGGCTTGGACAATGTCTATAAACAAGGCGAAATGCATTAATTGTTCTGTTAAACAGTGCTATGGTGTTATGTACATATTGAAGCATGATGGCAAACTACGCATTAAGGCTTCATATCTTTATTGTCCCTTTATATTGTCCCACATTGGTGACCCTTCCTTCCAAACAGATTAGTAATCAATTTCTCTATTTGAATAGTGATCAGTGTAAAGAGCAATTTCTCAAGTTTTCCCCATTACACTTCAGTCACATATCCCAACGTTCTTTGATAAAATATTCTTGTTGGCTGTATCATACAGCCTATATATATATAATTATACACTATCTGTTCAAGTGTTGATTCATTCTACGAGTACAATGTATTAAATAATCTAGAATATAGTTAACATAATAAGGTGTTTGTATATTATGATAAAAGCTGTGACACATACATTTACCAACTTTATAACCCTTTTCCAATACAGAATTATGTGCCTAATCACGCATATACTGTTAATGTTGTTTTTAAGGTAGAATACCCATAATCCCCTATTTTCAACAATTATGCCTTCATTGGATTACTTTGATAGGTCTTGGCATACACCACATAGTGCCAGAATTAATCAGTTTGATATGAATATTTTGAGGGTTCAATGCAATACTATAGTAAGTGCTTCATGTTTATGAAGCACTTACTATAGTCTTGCATTGAACCCACAAGTTCTGGCTCAGCTCAATGTATACAGATAGTACGCTAACAAGAAGTAATCTAACAAAAGAATGAGTTTCAAAATGGCGGATTAAGGGTATTCTTAGTAAACTTTAGCCGCCTTAGTAAGAGTACACAGTCAATCGTATCTACTCGGCAATCCCCGTAACAAGTCGGTAGATATACCTCGTAGGCAGTACATGAATACACCAGAAATCCTGGGGTAATTCGCCTTATTTCCGGTGGATAACGCAAAATGCACACAGGCACTAAATATGTATTTAAATACACACAAATTGGTTATATATCACAATTGAATTCTTTTTTTACCCTTTTCATTAAAGATTGTCATATCAACACATTTTTTTCATATTTTGTCAATCGGCTCTTTTCGGCAATGCCAGAGATTTCCGAGTAGATACGATTGCAAACGGACATGCCCTTCGTTGCTGACCTACTTTCAAAAATGGCTCCCCACTACCTCTGAGTATACAGTATGATCATGTATAAGACAATAATATGAACACGAGTCATTTAAAAAGCTTCTATCAGAGTTTTCTAAATGACTTGCATCCTGTATTGAGATAGATTCAGACTAAATAAAATTTAACACACTCTTCTGAAGAGTGATCACTTTTATTAGGATTGATTGTCCCAATTTCTTTTTAAAATATGGCAGAAAGTTTCTTCTAGAAAGTTTCTACCATCTTTAACAAAGATGCTGTAATTTTTCAAATTTGATCAAACTCTGCTTGATGTTTCTAATTGGAAACCATTGTGACAAAAGAGTAATTTGTCCATCACAAGTAATAGCTTTTTTCAAAGGACAATGGTTTAACCATATCTGTTAAAGGCAGCAATTGTCATGGTGAAACAGACAATTTAAGCATTATTGGTGACTGTTATTCCATTGCTTTAACTATAAGTCGAAGACTTTCTATGTACAAACATCCCAATAACAAAGGGTTTGTATGTAAAAACATCCCAATAACAAAGGGTTTGTATGTACAAACATCCCAATAACAAAGGGTTTGTATGAATCAAAGTAAAACAGATTAAAAGAAACACAAATCTTATCTCAAGTCTATTGGATGCTAGAATACTAAAGCCAAGTCAAGCAAAACGTGTGCTGAAAGCATCTGTGAAAACGTTTATTGCTGACTTGCTGAAGCACTACTAATAGTGTACAGCACTACTTAGTGTACAAAATTAATGTTATTGTTTCTATAGCACTTGGACAAATTTATAATTTGAAGAAGACAACTTTTAATTAGTGGCCAATTAGTACAGTAAACAGATTTCAAAACAACCGGGGAATGATTATTGTTGTTTTTCTAACATTGTGTCCTTCCTTCTGCAATTCATTTTAAGAGATCCATTTGAAATCATTAAGATCCTAAGCCTAATTCAGATTTTTTTTTTTAAATTTTCAGCAGCTGAACTTTAATAAAACACATTTTGCTTGTGACTTTTTTCTCTGATTAAACAAAATCAGTCAATAAAGGCTTTGGTAAATAAATGTAAATTGCATGCACAACATTATAAACCTTATTCTTACTCATTGCCATAATAAATTGAGATTTCCAGGAAAGTTATAAATCAGACAGACATTTCAAGGGTTCAGTGAAGGACCCTGGTAAATCCTTCAAAAAATGTCACTAACAGTTACTATTTTTGTTGACAAAAAGAGAGATTGCTTTGTTTCTTTAGGTGCGAATGTGACTGTGGCACATTCTAGTTCTACAGTATCTATTATGTATGATTATTCAGAAAACTCACAAAGTTTAAACATTTAAACTTGTTATTTTTCATTGATTGTGAAACAAGTTCTTACGCCTTAGATTTGTCACTCTCCATTCTGCTTCCTGGGTACTTAACCAGTACTCATGCTGATTGTGGATTAGAAAGGTCAAAGGCAGATCCTGCTACCCACGGGATACGAACCACAACCCTCCTGTCCAGAGGCCAATGCTCTATCCCCCAGGAATCTCAAAGGACGACGTCTCAGAATCATAATTCGGCCATCCCTGCAAACTTTGTTAGTGGTTAAATGTACAAAATATTCTGGATCCTTTACACACCTTTTTATTCCTAAATTTGCTAATTATCTCTATAATAAGTGGCTTGAAATAAGTAAATATGGAGAAATGGGTTGGTTACTTCTACGAGAAATACCGGACACTTACTACCATGATATGGTGACGTTGCTGTGTGCATATGACCTGTTAATGAGGAAAGACAGACATAAACATATAAAACATATACACACCAACATGTTCAACAACAACATATAACATATATTTCAATAATTAGAAAAGGTTTGATACTCTTCTTTGGAGGGATATTTATATAACATACAAACAAATATTTGGTTAATATAGACATTACCCCTTACAACCTCAAGGATCTTATAGATTTTATAAAAGAGTATTTAAAAGATGAAAAGAAAAATGTATGAGAAACTGAAATGCTAATTAAAATAAACATTGATGTAACTGTTTTCCAAGATATAAGTCTGTTAAAGTGCTCATTGAAAAAAGAAATTTGGTTGTTTTTCACAATTTCAGTTTTGGTGTTTAAAGCTGTGCCAAAAAAAGCTGTGTTTCAGTTATGTTACGGCTTTCCTGGATCCACCAGTACTAAACTTGGACTGACTAAGACTGAAGTGACCTGCCAAAGGACACTCGGACTAAACCACAGGTGATGGTGGGGCTTGAACTCCGGACTCCACAGTTTCAAATCTGCTACTTAATTAACCACTGAGCCACGCAAGACCTGTTGTTTATCACAAATAATCTTTTTTTTTTCAATCTGAAAGATCTTTTGAGGAATCATATTATAATGTTAAATTTAATTGTTCTTTTCTTGGGAGGTAAAAAAGAGTTCTAATTGAAGATATGTTGCTCTTATCAGAATAACCTCTCTCCCTTAAATAATCATTTCAAGTTGTCTGTTGCAGACCACAGGGACCTATGTCATATATACCTGTATTAAAAATATAAATATATTGTTAATACAGGTATATATGATATAGGTCCCTGTGTTGTAGACATATAAACTCAATGGATTATTATTATTAACCCATTGCCAAACAGTAATGACATTTGACCACTTTGTTGCAGACAACTTTGGAAAACATTGTGGGAAAAGAGAACTTGCTCTTAACGAGCAATTTCTCCACTTCCCACAATGTTTTCTGCTCTATCCAAAGATCGTTTTTCATTTGCATCACATTTTGGTTTGTTGTCTGCAAACTCTTTCAATTTGGGACAGTGGTAAATTTGGCGTTAAAGGGTTAATTGACCTACCTATCTGTGTTATTCTACACAGGTGTGGAGTTACAAGCAGTGTTATTATAACAAGCTTTTTACTGTCAATTTGTAATCCTTTCAATTAGAAAAATCCATAACTATTATGCAATTTGTCATTAATCATTTCTTCCTTCTAGAGATTCAAGTAAACAGCTTTTAAACCCTATTTAAATTCAACTCACTTAGTTACATTTTAGAGGTAACATTGAAAAAGAAGAACAATTTCTTTAATTGATGAGTTTCTCCATTTTTTAAGATAAACATCTGTGAAGAATTGCAATTAAACAATCAAATTTCAGATATATATATCGTTGACGAAAAAAGTCCATTCATTTTCATATCATTTCTAAAAACTATAAATGCATGTTTTCTTGTAATTTTTGTCTAGTAAAGTAATTTGTTTGACTCTGCTGATTAAATTATACATTACAAATGCTATCAAAATGTACAAACATACCATTAAAACGTAATTTGTGTCAATGCTCCATTGCAAGTCAAACACAATACATTGAATGATTTATTCATGCAGCATGCACATTTGAAAACAAGATGCATATATATATTAATTTTCATAAGATGGGAAGTTCCAAACCTTCAAGTCAAAGAAGTTGTTCTAAAAATCATGCATATCATCAACACTGGTTATGGGCCCGTTCTACTATATGTTAGGACTATAAACAGAGAACCAGGCATTTTCATAATTCTCACAGTAAATTATTTCTAAGTGAGAACAATGAGATTTATTTGTATTATTAAAACTGTATAAATGCTCTTCATTAGAGGATACAAATAGTTTACCACAATATAGCTTTTGGATTAAAACAAAGAATGAGTATCTCTATGATTTCTCACCACATCAACTTTCTGTTGCATGAACTGGAATAAACATGCTATTAAACATGCTATTTCATCTTCAACTGCAATTTGAAATGTACCTTAATTTGATGGATATTCATTAGGATTCTTACAAAATCATCATGGAAAAGTTGCCACGTAAAAAAAATTGTGTTCCTCTTTTAAACACATAATGCTCTTTTTTATGAGAAGTAATAAACTTCTAATGATTTCAGAAATTGATTTGTTCTCTAGAGGTCTTATTTTGGGTGACCAACTATTTGTTTGATAATGAAACAATACATAAGTATGCTTCACTATAATTCAACATTTTTGTACCACAGGTCAAGAAAGACAAATGTTTTGAAAGATGTGTACCTATGGTTTCTTTCCTTTTTCATTATAAAAAAAATTGTTTAACAATTTCCAATGACTATATAACGTTTGCATGATGATGTTTCTAGCCTGGGCAAAAAATGAAAATGATTTTGTCACAAAGATTCTCAATATTGCCTGCTTCAAACACATAATAAGTCCTCTGCAGTTGCTTTGAGTTTAGATCAGTCTAAAATTCTTTTTTTTTTAATTTATTTGTTTTGACATCACTTGTGAAACATGTTCTTCAAACTTAGATAAATAACTCTCAATTCTGTTTCCTGGATGTATAACCAGTACTCACGCTGAATGTGGATCAATGAAAGCTAGCAAGCCAGACTCCTCTTCTCACAAGATTTGAACCCACAATCTTTGTGTCAAGAGGCCGACACTCTACCCCTCCGCGGTACAACTGTTCTCCACAAATTCCTTTATGAGGGGGTAGGTTGGCAGAGATGTTGCAGTGCATCAATTATCAAATTGCAGTTAATCAAAGTTAATCGTAAGCCGTTGAAAATCTACTTATTTCTAAATTAACATGTTGACGTCTACACTGAACATTTACAATACCCACCTCTATTTCCACGAAAGCGTGATTCTAGGTAACAAAGAGAGAAGTAAATCGGTTAGTAAAGAGGTAGAAATTTGTTAAAAATATCATAATCTTAACTTAATCAACCATTCAAATCATATGTATATTATGTGACAGTCAATCTTGTTCTAAGAAACAACTCTAATGTAATAGCCAGTGAAAGGTAATTTTTTCTGGGGCTATCTTAAGGTAGAATAACCACAATCCACCATTTTGAAATTAATTCATGGGTCGTTCTCAGTAGACATCAGTCGTCACGGGCTGGAACTATTCAATGTAAGGAGAAACGTAAGGGTCCCGACAGCGTATACCGAAAACAACCAAAGTATTCCAATGAAAGAAAATTCAAAATGGTGGGTCACGGGTATTCTACTTTATTACAGAACTAATTAAGCTGTAAGTTGTCTTATACACCAGAATGCTGTCTCTATTCACTATGGTCGATTTAAACAAGTTTGATCTTAATGTGGCCGTCATATCATATCATATCTTGTCAGTAATGTTGTTATAGAAATTATCCTAAAGAAGAATGATAAGCAAAATCAGTGTGAAAAAAGCAATTGATGCTTTAGACAAAAATAAACTCGTTTTTTCACAAGGTAAATTCCTTATATTGCCGAAAATAAAATATTAACCAGCTGTTAAAGACAGAAAATAGTATGAAAACATTACATTTTCCTCATAACATAATTATGGTAGAAAATATTGTGTGACAAAAGTAGAAAATGCTTGTTCAGAGCAATTAATCTTTTTTTTCAAAATGGTTTTCGAAAACTTATGCAGCAAATGCGTTGAAGCAAAGTAACAAGGGACTGAACAATTTCCTATCAAGTTTAAACATCAAGTGTTACGTGCAAAACTATAGTAAGTGCTTAATAGATAGTAAGCACTTACTAAAGTATTGCACTGAATTCTTGACATAGAACTGCTTCCAATAAACACACTGGTTATGTACAGTTCTCCATTGAAATAAACATCTGCACACAAAAGGAAATTCAATTTTGTTCTTTGAAATGTGCCATAAACATGACAAGAAAGTTTTATATTGAGCGTTGACTTTTTTTCTTAATCCTTTCCCTATTTCAAGATTATTGGAGGTGGTAAATAAAAAACATTAAAAAAGAATGATATAATTATATACACCAATAGCATTTTTATTTATTCCATCGTTTGTAAACCATTTGACAAAAGAAGATATTACTTTCTTAAAGCATTTTCTTCTTTTAGAACAGTTCTATATCTAATGTTTTCTGTTACTGAACCAATGAGAGAGGAAACCTATACAAGAAGTTGTGTCAGCTGGTCTTAATTGAATGTAATTCAAAAGATAACAAAAATAAAGCAACGAGTGAAAGACATTTTCATTATGGTTTTGAATACATTTTCAATTTTGGCACAATGCTTTCAAAGTCGATCCTCAAAAATGATGTTTAACATTAATATTTTGGTCAATGATGATCATCATGAGCAATTTGTCCTTTCCACACAGTGGTTTCAAAAGTCATTCTTTCTACAGCAGAGCGATCAAGATCATAAAGATAAATAGATACAAAAAATAATTGTATATATATTACTGTAGCCAGGCACTATCACCGATATTGCATGTAGAAGTCTTTTTATTTTCTAATCTTAAATTTAACCTTATCAAAGGTCACTCTTGTGTCACTTTGATCGCAAAGATATTGGATTTGTATGTTATACTATTAATCATTCCTTCCTTAATAAACTATTTACTGTTTATAATCCAGTCCAATTTATTAATATCTAAGATTAATATCTAGACAATCAATCAATTAACCCTTTCCCAAACAATAACAACATTTGACGACTTTGTTGCAGAGGACTTTAGAACACATTGTGGGAAAAGGAGAAATTGCTCGTAATGAGCAATTTTTCCTTTTCCCCCAAGGTTTTCTGCTCTTTCTGAAGAATATTGTTCAATTTCATCACATTTTGAAATGTCATCTGCAAACTCTTTCAATTTGTGTCAGTCGAAAATTTGTTGTTTGTGAAAGGGTTAAAAGACCAGTTGATTAAATTATTAAGTTTCAAATAAATAAATTGGAGAGGTCCAGTAAGTATTCATTTTGAAGTATTTTATAGGCAGCATTTCAAAAACTATGAATGAAACCTTATACTCTTACTCATAACAATTTTCATGAAATTGTGATGCTAATGAAAATTCACAGTAGTTGTTTGCATGATGACTCTTACGGCTTTCCTGGATCCACCAGTCCTATAGGGTAGAGCTCTGAAGTAACTGTGGTTAAACTGTGGATTTGAACAAGACAGTAACTGTTGATAAACTGTGGATTTGATCCAGACAGTAATTGATGTTAAATTGTGGATTTGATCCAGACAGTAACTGATGTTAAACTGTGGATGTGATCCAGACAGTAACTGATGATAAACTGTGGATTTGATCCAGACAGTAACTGTTGTTAAACTGTGGATTTGATCCAGACAGTAACTCAGATGTTAAACTGTGTTTTTCATCCAGACAGTAACTGTTGTTAAACTGTGGATTTGATCCAGACAGTAACTGTTGTTAAACTGTGGATTTGATCCAGACAGTAACTGATGTTAAACTGTGGATTTGAACCAGACAGTATCTGTTATTAAACTGTGGATTTGAACCAGACAGCAACTGTTGTTAACCTGGAGTCCATGGATAACTCATTCAGGCGCGTAACTATCTATACACTGAGTATGCACCTGGGTACACATTGTTCCTAAGAAATGAAAATTTAAAAAGTACAAAAAAGATTTTCCCGGGAGACCCCTAGCTACACACACATTTTATTTAAGGCTTAGCAATGTCTCGGCAATAAGCCTCAGGACTTATTGAGGCATGAACACCCCACGATGAATGTTTTCATTATTTTAGGGTTTGAATTATGTACTTGTTCACCTGAACTTCAAAACTGAAATATTTACTTCTTATATAACTACCTACAAGTGGTTGGTAAACATAACAGATATCTCAGAATAGGATCTATCAATAAAAGGTTTATTTCAATGAAGATGTTTTTAATCCTATCTCTGGTGTAGTCTTATTTAAATGAAGCAACAAACATTGGTCGCAAATTTTGAAATTTGAATTTGGGACAATCCAAAATTTGGCGTTTGGTAAAGGGTTGAGCAGAATAAACCTTGAAGAGTGTTGGAAAAATGATAAATTGATCACATAAAAAGACCAAATACTCAACTACCCATTTGGGCACCCTGTAAGTCAGTCGAAAGACTAGTTCTTAAATGAAAATCCATTACCCTTATTGGAATTTGAACCCCCCCCCCCTCAGAGAGAGGTCATGTGATCTCAATATCAGGAAAACTCATACAACTAGCCATTGTCGCCCCGTTGTTAAGATGAACAATGCTGATTAATTCATTTTGAAGGAGAATGCTAAAGAAATCCTTATGAAACCATATTCTTTCCCTGTGTAAAGGACCATGTACCAGATTGCATTAAAACAACCTAAATAAACATGGAAATTGCATCCATAAGCTATATTACCTTTAAAAACATCATATCAAATAAAAATCTTTTATCTTAATACTTTCAACTGGTATTTGGCTGTTACACAATTTAAAGTTGATAATATAGGTGGAAGGGTCATTACTTATAAGAATTTCCATATAGGGTGGTTTAGACAAACAAACTCATTTTCACACATTTGAGATTTCAAAATGTGGTAATACAAATAATGTAAGATGACACCTCTTATAACCCTTTTCCTTATACTTATAAGACTTTAAATATAGTAAACCTTGCTTTTAATGACCCCTCCTAGCATGTGAAATCATTCGGTTATTAAGGCTGAGGTTTTCTTAATTCAAGACATAAGTCATTCAAAAAGCTACTACTAGAGCTTTCTGAATGACTGGGTGACGTATTAAGCCTAAAGCTATCATTCTGTATCCTTTTGGTAGTTTTACTATGGTCGCTTAAAACAGTATCGACTGTTCCTTTATACTTGAGGGTTAAGCTTGTTATTTAACTCATTGCATCAAATGAAGAGTTTGTTAACCATGAGAAAATATTCCTTTGTGTGAGAGAGATTTTAAAAATGTTCACTGATGTCCACACTTCCTCTTTTAACTGCTTTAAAATTTGTCTACTGCATCTGCCTTCAAAAAAGAAATCTATTCAGTTAAGTTTGGGCTGTTTGATCAGAATTTATTGTTGTACGAGTAATACGTATGGAACACACTACATAAACTTTAAACCTATTCTAATTGTAGCTTACATTTGCAATCATTTTTCTATGACCAAAAGAAAAAATTTGTTATGTGATCCTTGGAAAGACAGACACCTAATTTGTAAGAACAACTTAAAGTTATCAATACACAAAACTTGTTATTACAAATACAAATTAGAAACACATCTGTAATAAAAATCAACATTCACATCAATCTATCGGTATAAAACTTAACCCTCTCCCAAACAACAAATTTTCGACTGTCCCAAATTGAAAGAGTTTCCAGACGGCATTTCCAAATGTGATGACATTGGAAGATAATCTTGCCATAAAACATTGTGGGAAAAGGAAAAATTGCTCGTTACGAGCAATTTCTTCTTTTCCGACAATGTTTGCTGAAGTCGTATGCAAAAAAGTCGTCAAATGTCGTTATTGTTTGGGAAAGGGTTAAGCCAACAATACAATTTGTACTTAAAATGTTTTATGCAGATGGTTTTTGTTATTTTTTGGGAAACAACTTTCCATTCTGCATAAAATTTAATTTGAATGGTTGTTTTCATAGTTTTTTTATTTGGGGTGATATAAACATTCTTGTTGGGGAAAGAATCAAATCAAGAAACTCCTTTAAAATCCAGCCATTTCTTAAATGAGTAAACAATTAAAGCACAAAGATCAATTTAAAATTTCAACACATGGTCGTTAGACTTTTAACCCGTTCCCTCATAGAAGTTTAAGTGATTAATCCAAGTCGAGAGCGAAAGCAGATAACAACAGTGAGGATTGTTAAACAACATATTTCTTATGTGGCATTCAGTAGAAACATTTGTGATTATAGATTTGATCTCGTAATGAAATCTTTGATCACAGTTCCTTCTGCCGGATAGTACCACAAAAGAAATATTATGTTGTTTTTCAAACCTCATGGTTGTTATTATCAGTAACGTTCACTTTTGTCAAAGTAGTCTTCTAATTCTTTGGTGCAGGTTGATTAAGAAATAAAGTTCCAGTACATGTATGTACAATGTATAGTTAAGGTAAATATAGTTTGTCAGTGGCCTGTTTTCCTCAATTGATAATTATGATGTTGCACACAAACAAACCATGAAACAATAATCACAAATAGTATTATTCACATCATATTCTCTTACCCTTGACTGAGGAAAGACCATGTTTTTTGTCTGTATAAGGAATACTAAATATATTAAGGATATATTTCTTATATACTAAGCATATCTTACGACATTTTTTCTTTATTAAAATGAAAGAAAATCAAAGATATAATGCCATTAGTTGATATAATATGAGACTGTTAGTTACGTCATTTTTTTTTGGTTATTTTTCGATATCATTTGATCAGTGCTATCTGAAAAAAAATCAATAATAAAAGAGAAGCATTAATTTCAATCATGAATCTAAAAGAAAAGGATCTGCTGTTCGCTTACAGAATAAACGTAAATTTATCAAATTAAAGCTTCGATCTGTACCAAACCTTATCTAAGTTATAAGTCCTATAAGTCCAAAAAATTGATAAGTATATATATACAAAGCTAAAAATTATTCTGCAACAAATTGCAACAAAAAACATGTAATAAAACATTGTGGCAAAAGAATGATGATTTGATCATGATTTGCATGATTTTCTAAAACACTTTACTAGCACTATACCTATGATAATCACAAGGACTCATAGTTTTGATTCTTTGGGGGTAATGGCTAGGCATATATACAAAAGTACTCCCTTTATATATACAGCCATTACCCCCAAAGTATCCTAACTACGAGACTCCTTGTTAATATTGCTGAATTGAAGCATCATGAAAAAATAATGTTGATTTGACAAAATGACTATCATCAGAAGACTGTATAGACTAGCAAATTCTCATGTTTTCAAATAATGTGTAGCGTAAAGGCATCATGACAAGTTTTGTTTTTCTTCATTCTTGAAAAAGACATATGAAGCGAATTATTTTTGAAAAGAGGACAGATTAGAAACTTACCCGACAAATTTGGAAGTAATCGAGTCACATCTGGAATCTTCATTCGCTTCTTCATTCCGATCAAAAATGGTGTCAAATACGAAATCACTTTCAACAGATATATCTGTCGCTTTACTTCCATTTTGTTCGCTAAATTGTCAACGATCAATTGCTCATGAAGCTGTAACCTTGAGTTTAACCGTTCGTACGAGACGTGATCAAGTTTATCATCTAATACTTTCACAACACTCGAGACGGTCCAGTTCACATCCATCACGAACAAGTCCTTGTAGTGAAGCACATTGTCTTGGTATAACACCATCTGCATCAAGAGGTTGTCGACGTGTGACATGAAAAATCGTCGCTCTTCCGCCATTTCCTGGTCACCCTGAGATTCCACTGGTAAGTTGTCATAAATGTTTGCATAGTCGGGATCTTTTGTGATGTCTGTGAGACCTGTGTTAGATGGAAATGGTCTTAGGTTTTAATTAGAACTTAGTTTAAACTCATATATTTTACAATTAATGTGAAATCAGTGGAGGACAGTGGTCCTGGTGTACAAAGTGTAGGTTCAAACCACGTTGCAGGGGGATCTGCCTTGCTTTCATTAATCCAAATCTGTCGCTTGTACTGGTTATGTATCCAGGCAGTGGAATCGAATTTGATAAATATAAGTTGTAAAAACATGTTTCACAATCGATGTAAAATAAATATTAGTTTAAACTAACAGGGAACAGGGACCAAACCCATGACCCTCAGTATCAGAGTCTAAGGCTCTATCGCTAGACGTCTGTCGCCAACAAAGGATTTTATAGAATCTGTTTTAGAAATGAATGGATTTACATGTACTTCATATTTTATCTAACATTCATCAGAAGGGAATAGTCCTAACTTTCATTCTATTACATTTTTTAAATATACATAAATGTATTTCGAGTATTTTAGTATTTCAGATATTGAGGATTCAGTGCAAGACTACATAAGTAAAATCTTCAATTTGTGTGGGATTAATTATAGTTCTGAATTGAACCCTTTTTATGTTGAAATGCTTTAATGGAATAAACTAGCAGAGGTCCGTTAAAGAGCTCTGTGACCATGTATATTGGAGCCTTCTAAAAGAAATACAGTCAAACTTGTGTTAAGAGGCCATCCTATGGGACAGAGTAAATTGGCTGTCTAAGACAGGTTGGCTGCTTAACACAAATTGATGTAAACTATAAATCTAACAATGGGACTTTCTTTAGTGGTTGTTTAAGGCAGGTTGGCTGCTTAAAAGGGTGGTTGCATAACACAAGTTAGACTGTACATAAATACTATTCAACAAATTTGTTTTTATTGGTACCCACTATAATCCGCTCAGCAAGACCATTCTAATGAGTGCACACATCATAGGGTTAAGAAAAGAAATTAAGTCCACCAGAGGATGAATTAATCTTAAAAATCAAATACATTGGTGCCAGATCTGATCCCTAACAAGGCATATATCTATCTTACTTAGAGCTCTGAATACAGATGAAATTTTTCAAATGGTTCCTTATAATCATATATTTACGAAAAGTGTTTGACCCATAAAAGACACAAGCAATTCTTGAGGCTTCAGAGCATGAGTATAATAGCAACTCCTTCACAAAAATGAAGGAGTAGCTATAGTCTTGCATTTAACCCTCAATGTACTGTTCAGTGACTTATTGATCGCTGAATAAATTTGATGTTGATTTTTATAAAGGGAAAATCCTTATCCAATAATGCTTAGGAAATCGTATTTTCATGCTCCATATACAAATGTATCTCATAAATCAAAAGGAAATTTTTAAATTCTTATACCAATCTAACTTTTGACTAGGATCAGTCACAAAATGCTAAATAAACAAATAGTTTAACAAACTCTCTCATCTTACCACTGCGAACAAACTCTGTAATTAGATTCTTTTTTGTCTCCGGTTTCCCGTTAGCATTCACATCTAAACTGTTCCTCCATTTATCAGAGAACTTTGTCCGTTTCTCCTTCGGGAAGTAAGATCCGTGCCACAGAGCTTTCATCATGTAATCCACACTAATCATGATCTGCCCTATCCTCGTATCCTGGTATGCAGGGGGTAACTGACATTGGGTACTCTGATCAAAGTTCGCCTCGAGCGACAGAGTCGGTGTTTGGTTCAACACATAGAGTCCCATCGTCAACTCTCGGACAATCTGGTGAAGTTCTCGGTAATCCAGCGGCTGTCCACACTCCTCTTCTGGTATCAATATAACACTCGTGCTCGAATTCTGGGGGTTTATGTTACTGATAAGCCCCATAGGCGGATCTGTGGGGTACCTGAAGTCTTCAGTGGAGAGCATCCAGTGTGTCTGGACGAACCCGAGGAGTTCCTGACAGTCATACCTCTCAAATCTGTCGATGAAGTTGAGAGCATTTCTGGCAATCGTCTGCGATTGAATTTGTTCCTCTGTCTTCTCAGCTTCACCTTGAGCAGCCATATTGGAATGTTTACCCTCTGACTGTTGTAAGATATAGTTCCTGAAAGTAAAACATTTTCAATTGAATGATTGTTATATCCATTCACATGCTTTATCTTTATTCATTTCTTGATTTACCTTATTTTACATCGATTATGAAGGAAGTGTTATAGCATAAATCTTGTTAAAGCCACTCTCAATGACTGCTGTCTCGATACTCAACCAGTACTTTTACCGATTTGTGGGTTAGTCCCAGTAATTTTCACCTTGCCTAACAGAGATTCGAAACCGTGGACCTCGGTACAAAATCAGTTTCTATGAAGGTCATCACACCAGGTGAGTGACAATTGATTTGTCTACCGGTCATTTCGTCTAACTGATATCACAACATAAAAGGGGTAGTCATTTCGTCTAGTGTAGTTTCATCAATTTCAAATGATGATATAAGTTTGTATTTCTTACAATGACATTTTGTATCTATCATTTAATTATTTCGAACAGATTTAAAAATTGTAGGCATATCAATGGCTTTATAAAGGGAAGTTATTATCTGGATGCATCAAGTATATACCCACACAGTTGAACACACTTTTGCACCTCATAAACTATACAATAGCTAGCACATAATTATTGCATCTGTATCAAATCACAAAGTATGAATGACAAACATGTAACAAATTGACAATTAACGTCTGATTTAAATCACTGATTAATTACATACAATGTAGTATTTTGTGCATTTTGACTAGACAATTTATCGAACAACCAGTAGACAAAACGACGAGTAGACAAACGACTTTCGTCCACTATCTTAGTTGTTTCATATAAGAAAACAGTCAGTGGAAGAAATGACTGTTATTTGTGTTTATAACCATAAAATTATCTTAAATCTAATAAATTTGTGAAAATGGACGATGTGAATTACCAAATTTGCAATATGTCATTTTCAATACTTCATATTGAAAATTGGTAAAAACTACTGCAAAAAAAAAGAAAAAAATCTTATCAGGCCATAATGGTTTGATCAATCTCTGAATTCATCTGGTACATGTGCAACATGACAGTGACCCAATGCAGTCAATGGGTTCAAAAGTGACGACGGCGATACCCTAACCACGCGTATTTAACTGTCAAATAACAGCGTCCTAAGTTACCAGGTACATAACAAGATTTCATTACCTCGCTAACAACCATTTGCTCGTAACATGTCTCTATTAGAAGAAAAATTCATTACTTTACACAACAATCAACTTAAATCATTGTGAAGAATTTTCTTAAATCCCAAATCATGGAATAAGCTTCGTTTCAAAGCCATTCATTGACAACCGTGCCGATTCTTGTTGTTTACAATGTCAGCGCGCACCTGTTCACCGGAAGATGTGAGTCTACGATTTTGATTGGTCAACTGGCGTTTTACTCAACAAACCGGATGTGACTCACCGTGTCTTTGCGAAGTGGGATAAGGATTTGCGCACGTGCCAACGCTTTTGCTTTGTATCTTTGTAATGGTTAGCGTCAAAGAAATGAAATTTGCATAGAACTTGGCGTTGTACGGCCTGTTTGCTTTTCTCAAACAGCTTCCTAAAGAACTATCTGCTATGTTCTAATTACATACCATGAAACTGTCTTTAATAAACCAATAAAAACCAGAAAAGAAACGTTCACGTAAGTTTTGTTTTACATGGTGTTTATGTTTTATCGAAATTGTTTATTTGATGGGAGAATCTTTCAGAATACAAGTCAATTCTCCATAGTTTCGATCTCCAGATTTCTCAACCACTTAACCAATTCCAAAATGTTGACGGTCTTATGCCTTTTAAAATTTCACATTTTGAAACCTTTGTGATAGAGCATTTGCTGTCAGGGTGAATCTTAACATGGTCTACGTAAGTTAGATGAAGCAGATGGCATAAAGTTTGTAATCCTTTCTTGTCCTTCAATAAGGTAAACCATTTCTCATCAACGAACTGCATGTGTTGGTCAGGTGACAAATTTCGCTTACATCCATGGACAAAATAATTACAGAAAATATTGTGTTTTTGTAAATGACATGATTTATGCACGTACACAATTTATTGTGAATATAATTTATGGAAATCCCCATCTTTAAGCTGTTGACTCTTAACTTGTACATGGACATATAGGACCAACACGGGCCCAATGTTGGCAGGATGTGAAATATACCCTGGTGTCAAGATCAGTTAAATATTTAAGGGGTGTCGCCTTATACATTTCACCCTGTGTGTTGTCGTCATTTTGGTGTTGTTTTTCCCCCGTATTTTTGAGATTGAATAAGACATCCATATTATAACCATACATATTGACTCATTATGATAAGCCCATATGGGCTTGCCCAGATATCGCCCACATGGGCCCCATTTAGCAATGTTTCCTGGCTTTGTAGCTTTCTTCTTTCCAAACCATTGCGGATAAAAACAAAGATCAATTGCTGAAAACGTTGTCCTATTTGCCACACTATCGGTAAGAGCAAATGATGAAGTAGGCTATTCGGTTGTGCGATGAGTTATATATGTCTTGTCTCTTCCTTGTTCAGATTTATCCCGCTCTATGTATTTCTATTTACTATGAAAGTTATTACTGTACATCGCTCATCTTTTAGCATTGTATTACATGTTTCCTGGACGACCTACCAATACCAGGCAGGGGCGTAGCTTGACTGAAATGAATATGCAGGCAAGTAAATCTAGAGGGGTTCGGGGGCATGCGCCCTCGTGAAAAAAAATGCAGTCTGAAATCGCTCAGGTGCGTTCTGGCATGTATTTGAGAGCACAAAAATATATTTTGTTTTAGCAGGAAATAGAGGCCCTTTCTGTTGGGTTTTTGAGTTTTTTTGTTTTTTTCTTTTTTACTTCCTGAAATAAAAGTGTAGGCACGTGCCTAAAGGAAGCAACACCAATGCTTGGCTAGGATATTTGTCTTGCCAAAGGATAGCCTACTTCACGGCGAAATAGTTGATGGCCATTGGGGATCGAACCCCGACGTTAACCATTAGACCACTGCAGATCTCAGTCAAGAATCAAAGACCTAAATGCAGTAGTACATTTGCTATTTACGGCTCCCTTCTGTAATGTGTGTATATATATTTATTGATATATATATCAACTAGCGCAGATGTCAAACGTTTGGACCACTATCATTAATGCATATATAATGGAGTCTAAATGCATTTCTATTTACGTTAAGTCTAAAGCAAACCACACGAAAAAATTCATATTTGAAATTTTAAAGACAGTTCCTTGCATACTCTTTGTAAACCTCCAAGTTACTGCATCTGTCTATATGTATTACAATAAACACGTAAACATTGATTGGGTCAAGAATACAAATACAGCCAGGTAAGTCTCAGTTCTTGAAAGTGTAATTACGGTTTAGGCAAATTAGCACAAAAAGACACCTATGTTGTTGGCCTCCGTTGAGACGGTGAGTTGCGCCGTGTCGAGGTTCTGCAATGTCTACGATGACTATGAAGGCCAACTTAATTTTGAGTGGCAGCCCTTTCTACAATCATTGCACATTAAGATAGAGCAGTCCTGGTTGACTGCTGCCAGGCGTTTTTGTCTTTTCTGAAACTGCTGTCTGCAACGACAATCATCAGCATCCTTCATCCCATTGCGGACAGCGAGCCTCCACGAAGAACGTTTGCTTGCGTTTTCCTCCATGTATTCGTATTGATGCATGCTGATTGACACCAAAAGACACAATAACACCAGATCGGTGTAAAGCAAATAGTTTTTTTTATCGAATTGAATTCATTGTCAATCAAAAGATGTCCAAGCAAATCACAATGCACAACAAAGTAAGTCAAATCATTGGATTTTAGATAATTGTTTGAATAACTCATCCTTGTGTTTAATGGGCTCAATGTTAAATGGTTTATGCATCTCTCATTCATCAGTGTAAAAAATGTGTCCTTCCGTAAATTGCTTTCAACAATTGTGTGAACATGCTCTAATGACACAGATACCTGGGTAGACGAACTGACTGATTGTTGAGACTTCCATAAAAGCAGACAGATACACGTACATTGTATGTATACAAATAAGTCGTATCTTCTGACATACTTTTCTTTAGTCAAAATTCAGCGAAACAGCCCCTAACAATTCTCAAGTAATAAAACGGAATTCGGTTCCATGTATCTAAATTCTTAACATTATTTGCTTTAATAATTAAGCCCATATCAATGGCATCAAACAATGCTAACATTTATTACTGATAAATCATATTGTTATTATTATCAAAGACATAGATATGTTTTCTATGTCTCTGTTATTTTTTATTTTTTGTTTTAAAAAAGAAAGACGCTTTCTTCCCATATATAAATGAGACGACAGCGATAAAATTGTCGCCCTTTATTTTGCTTTAATTTACGCCTGTCCACTATATGTCTTCCGGCATAAACGTGGAATCGATACTTTGCTGTCACAAAATGTACGCTTGCAGCTAAGATCAGTGTATTCAACAGTGTTGCATATTTGAGGAATGTATTTAGCTAAATTCGATTTGAAAAGACACGATTTCTACATCCCAGAATTGCATCAAGACCGAGAGTGATTTACATTGGGTAAGCACTGAATCTAACTACGGGATCCACCAATGTTTACAATTCCTGTAGGACGTACCGGTTGTACTGGGTTGGGCCAGGGGTGTGGTAGGGTGATACATGGGTTTCACAGGTTTAGGATGGTTTTGCTTCTTATTCACTATTTCCCTTGCACAGTGTATTGTGCTGCAGTTGACTTAAAGTTTAAGACCTATGTTGAACGTCATGTCGGGTCTCAGTGCAACATTTTAGGTTAAACTGTTCACGTAAAATGTAAACAAACTTTCTTGTGACAACACTTACTGTCATTGGATTTTATAAGAAACAGGTTGATGTTCTCTTCTTCCTAAATCTGTGCTTGGTTAAGGAACGTTAAAAGCTCTGTTGACCATGGTGATGGTGCACAGCTTATTATGGCCGAAATGTTTGAAAACTACATTGTCATGTCCGTGTAGAAATTATAGATTAACCTGCAAGGAGTAATCTTAAACTATCATGGGTGGGTGCAGACACTCTTCTGGTGGATTATAGGTTCCAGTGTAGCACTTTCCTATGGAGGCTTAAGTTCATTAGCGTCTGGTCTGTGATTTGTTCCTGGAAAAACTTGTGCTGGTCTCGTGTGCATGCATTTCCACTTTGTATGATTACTAGATTGTTGTGTGTTTTGTACATCAATGATCACTGAGAATCTTCTTTACTTTTGGAATCCAAGGATCGGTCTTTAACCACCTGGAGCTTTTGTTGAAAAGTCATTGACCACATCACTGGGGGTGACAGTGGTACAGTGGTAGAGCGTCGGGCTACTGTACTGAAGGTCCCGGGTTCGAATCCCCGTTAGGCGAGGTGACAATTGCCGGGACTAGCCCTCAAACCGGCGCGATTACTGGTGTATTCTCCAGGAAGCAGTCATCGAGAGTGACTCGATGGGCTATAAAGCCTCCTTCACAATCGATGTAAAACAAATTGGAAAACAAACAACAAAAAAAACAAAAAGCAGGCTGCTCTGCACCGGACATTTTCAATGGTTTTGATATGTTTCTGTTCTCAATCTTATGGTCTCTATAGTTATCATACTAATCTTTCCTAGGATTAGGAAGCTCTGAGAATCTTGATTATCATCCTGTTCAGGAGTCTACATCATCACTCCTCAGTGACGAAGACAGTGGTCCAGGGGTAGAGTGTCGGCTTCTGAACACGAGGGTCGTGGGTTTGAATTCTTTGAAAGCGTGATTTTCCTTTCAAACTTTCAATAATCTGCTTTCGGCACAAGTTCTGGTTATATATCCAGGAACAGGGCTCACCCTGGCTGGAAAAAAGTCTGCGCCAGCACATTCGCCAAATGACAAAAATAGGAGCCAAATTAAAGAAGTAGGAGCCAAATTCTGAACAAATGGCTCCAATTAAAATTTCTTTTTATTTTAAACACTCTTCATGTTGTATGTACATATGTGTTAAATCCTCTTGGTTAATTATTTCTGTTTGTTATGTTTCACCATTTTTATTAAAAGTGTAATGTCATAAATATGTAATGTGTAATGCCAATAAAAATATTATGTTAAAAAAAAAAAAAAAGCCAAGACATTCCCCTTCCCCCTTCCGAACAAATTTAAACCAAAGATGGTATAACTAAAGGCTACGCTTTGAGTGACAAAATCAAAATGAATCTTTTATCTCAGATAACATCAAATCATATTGAAGACTATACATTTCTGAATTCTCAGATTTGTTATTTATTTTAGAAATGTCCGATAGTTAAATGGAAAATAAACATGATCTTGGGTCTATTTGTTTTTACTCTCGTCAAGACTCCGGTATGATGATTTGAATGATTAATAATAGAGGATCGCAATTTGAATAGTACCGTTGCATCAACGAAGGAAGCGAACTGTCAATATCAAAATACTTTACAAATTAACCCTCTTTAAATTCTCGCATTCTACCATGCATCATAAAACACTGGATGGAATGCGGTAAATAGTAATCGGTTTTGGTGGAACAACCGCATCGAGTCTACCAATCAAGTGTGTCGAGTTGTTCACACATTATAAAGACCCGATTAATACGCGCCTCAGGCATTGTTTGACACGGGGATAACAATTAGCGGATTAATTTGGGGTTTTCGTAGATACTAACTGTTAAGTGTGTCAAAAGATATAACTGTCTGTAATGTCCGGACAGGTGGAAATATGGTAAAGTTGAATGAAAAAAACATGCGCCGAGCAAATTCGCCAAATCGGGAAATCTTTCGCCAGAATGAAATAATATTCGCATTTGGCGCATTTGGCGACCGACAGCGTGAGCCCTGAGGAAGCAGAATCGAGAGTGATTAATCTAAGTTGTAAGAACTTTTTTCACAATGGATGTAAAAAAGATAAGTTTACACACCTACTACAACCCATCACAGCACCATATGGCTTTTTGTTTACCTATGCACCACATCACAGTATAAATATAAGCAGAGATATAGTTCTTTAAATATAACCCCAGTAATTGACTGGACGTGTAATAACAACACATGAATCTATATCTAGCTAGCAAATAGGAAAATGTACAGTTATTTGTAGAATTATATCTGTGCAAACATGCACATGTCGGTTTGAGTGCTAGCTTGTGTCGTCACAACACCAACAACAACGTCCCTAATTATAAATTGATTTACCCACAATTCTTTAAGCAATAGTACACAGGTCTAATTGTGTAAAGGGTACCTGTCAAACACAATGCCTTGGTCATGATAATTGGACCTACTTGACGTTGTATCTATAAAATGCACTTTTTATTAGGCCTAAATCAAAAAGTTGTTTGTTTATGGTAACCGGACCCTACCTAGCCAAACCTGTCTACCCTAAAGATTTTATTTGACCATTGGAAGAAAAAATCAATTGGTGCCGAATTTTTAACATATTCATTTGAAATTTCTCATGCACTTCTGACAGACCAGTTTACGAGTTGAATAGACTGAGAACATCTGACAAACATATGTTTATTTGTGTCTTCTATTGGCGCTTAAATTTGACAACTTCTGGAAATGCATTTTGATGAATACTGATCTGTGTCAGAAAACAATTCTATACTGTTTAACTATTTTCTTTAACAAGGAATATGCACATTAAAGTAAAGCTAAAAAAAAATGGAAAAAAAATCCCTACCTACCCTTCCTTCTGATTTCAAAGATGTTACCCTAAACAAGCAATTAATTTTTTTAGGCCTTAGACAAATTCTATTTTGCCGTTAATATAACAATGCTCTTACCAAGACATTTCATATGACATTGTGTACCACAACATGGCTTTACAGAACTCAAGATATGTGTTTTGTATTGACTTTTGAGACGAATCATAGCAGAGTTGTTTGTTATTCATAGCTTGGTTATAGAACATTTTTAAAGGTGCTTAAAGTTTCTGTGCGTCATACAATTATTTTTTGAAACTTTCGAATATAAAGGAATAAAGATTAAATAAACATTTCAGCAGAGAAACTAATAGCATATAAGATGCAGGGTTCTCTCTGGGTAAAATTTTCTTTGCACCAACATTTTCTCCAAATTCAAAAAGTTGGAGCCAAATTCAATAAGTTGGTGCCAAAATAGTCTTCTGTAGAAGGGGAAATCCTTCATCAGGGTCATCTACGGTTCTAAAGAGGTTCTCAAGTTTGTTCTATCTATTTCAATGTGCTGTTTTCATTAGGTTCTATGGACTAAATCCTCTCTCACACTCAACATTTGAAACAGGACATAGCAGAAACATGACTTTCACCTTGGCGTCATATTATAACCAATTATTTCCTGTCCTCTAAGCCTCCTTGAAATTACGGTTGTCAGATGTTAATTTGATTTTTAGTTGGAGGCATATTTAACGACTGAGATCGATTTAAAGACATTCAGATCAGAATTAAGTGTCACTTAAAATCGCGGATTTTATATACCAAAACTTTGGTGCATAAAATAGTTTCAGTTATATGTCAATCAACACAACTGACTTCGCCAATAGTCCGGCAGATAAATAGCGATTTTTTGGATAAGCGTGCAATAGTCTCTATAGAAAATGTTTTGGTATTTTTATGTCGCTCAGACATTGTAGATCACAAATCTGCATGATGACACCCTGTCACCCTTGAGCATTTCCGTAAAAACAAGATGGCGGACAAAATGGCCGCCGAAAATTAAAAAACTGGATAATTTGAACATTTAGTTTTAATTCAGAATAATTATAATGCCACAAATGCAATCAAATTAACAAAACAAGTAACATGATACCTAGCACTAACACTGCAATTAATTATGTGGTCTTAATTGGTAATAAACATGATTATATGGCCGCCGATGCCACTGAAATTGGACGAATTTCGACACCTTTTCAGGTTTATTTCCGTTCAAACTTGGTTGGTTTGTTGTTCTGTGATATAGATTGTGTATGGTTTACCAAACGAGTGTGTTAATGAGTACGGTCAATGAATCACACTTTTGAAGGTCTCATGATGAACTATACATCGAAATCAATCATTCGACAATTTGCTCTATTCATTGCAACAGAAACCCTCTCCACAACAAGTACAGAAAACGTACACGATAATTGAGAATTGTTACAACGGCAACGCAACTGAGCACGGCATTAGAGTATCACATGAACTCCGTGACAATGTTAGTATTCCTGGTGGGCCATCTGTACTTCTGTAGGAACCACAATGGGAAGGAATGACTTTGTTTCTTTGTTTTTAGTCCATCGGTATTCCAATGGAACAAGTTGTGGTGGATCAGGGTCAACTGTATGCTTCCAAACACAGGTCTGATAATGTGCTCATTTCACAACTCTTTGAAAGATTCTGTTGTTGGGGGAAGTGTCTAAAGTTTTGGGGCCAATGCTGGCGAATGCCCTACCTTCTTCGCCCATGCTGAAAATCTGATGTTGGATATTGTTTCTTTACCGTAAATTCCATAGCATGAAGCCATAAATAATATTGATTCGTCTACAATAGTCTGTAAGGCAGCTGTTTCATCATCTTATGATGTTAGAGGACACCTTCCAGATTTCATGACTTTAAAAAGTCCCTTTGCCAATACCGTGAAAACATGCTACAGTGTCACATCCAGATAAGGCGTGTGCTCCTAGTAAGTAAGGGAGGATGCCCTTGTTTGCATTAACTGTTGCATTTATGCCAACCACTGCACGGCAATGATCTTGTGATTCCATTATCACTTTTACGGCAATTTGATTCATCATGAAGTGATAAAGTAATAATACGAGCACATCTGTATCATCCCAAATGCTGGCAATGCCACTGTCCGTCTAATGCGTGATAATGACCATTTGCTGAGCAAGAATATTTTCAATTTCCTCGTTTGATGTGAGCATATCTTGATGTCTTATGCTTACGTTTACCTCTAGGGGCACATCATCTTCTCCGGTCATGATGAGTTTGTGGTGAACCCAATTGAGAAATGATGTGTTTGCTGACAAGTCTTCGCCAATCAATGCAATAAACTGTTCATTGTTCTCTAGAACATTAGGTTGCGGAAGTTTCTTGACTGTGGCGATCTGGTGTATCTGACAGGATGTCCCTCTTTGCAGTGCTTTTGTCTCTCCTTTAATGCTATAATCTCTAGCAAAGGCAAGGTATAAATTGTCTTGAGTTAATTTTCACTCAATGTATTTTCTAAATTTGGTTATGAAATCTTGAACGGTCCCATTTGCGGGAAAGCTAGTATTGTATAAAACTGCAGAAATATCAACTACAACATGCTCAGTTTGCTTTAATAAATGTTCAGTTTGGTTTAATGAATGTCGTGCTGATGTTTCAACATGTTAATTTCTTTTTCGGTTGAGATTTTGCTTTTGATCGCTTTCAAATCTTTTCTTCCTGACGCTATCTTGGCTTTCAATTTTTACGTGTGTATTACCGCCCAATCAGGTCTCTCTACATCACTGAGAAATTCGATGTCCTGCTCGATTTGACTGCATATGTTTAAACTCAATGCCCAGACCTTTAATGTTTCTGATTTTAAAGAAATCCCAAATGATCCAAGAGGCACTGTGGCCGTACCGCATGAATGTTTCTATAAACATGTCAATCTCTACCAGAGTAATTTGGTTCCCGCTATGCTCACACATTTATCCGGGGAGTAGTATCCGAGGGACGATAACTCTGCATAAGAGATTGTAAACATGTCAGACCAAATACCATTCCATAATCCAGACATGTTCATCATAACCTGCTCCCTATTCAGGAACCTTTTCTCGACAGCTAACGCGAGCGATACGTGGACACACAATCTCTATGCACATAAATAGTGAGTTTCGGATCTTTACATCCTTTCTTCTAGGGAATTGAACAGTTTGTCATCATACTGTTAGCTCTATTGAATAATTATCTGTATTTGATAAGATCTAGCAATTGACAAGTTTCCTTTTGTATGACTATAACATGTATATATGGAATAGACATTCGTTTGTCATAATTCTTTATGGCTAATAAGAGATAAAAATAATATTCACTTAAACCTTTATAAAACGGCCACTTTGAAACAGAACATGGCTAGCTGTAAAAATAGGTGATAGCTTATTACAAGGGGCTATACATAAAACTCCTACCTTATCATAGCTTCCTTTATTATGCGGTCAACTCTATCTAATATGTTAGATTTAGTTTATCTTTAAAGCTGCTGTTTAAGACAGGTTTTACTGTATCCATGATTAGTTGTAATAAGGGGGACAACTTCTCTAATCCAAGTTGAATTATGAAATGCTATTCTGAGTGAGTCATTGTGTACTGCATTTACTGATCGGAGATGACATGGTGCGCTTTATTGTAGATGAAGATTGCTAAAGCAAACGATAATATATGAAATTTCAACATACAAGATTTTTCAATGTGTTCAGTAAACCTTACAGTTTGATCAATTATGTACTAGTATACACTACATGTATTTTATAACTGTCTCCATAAGACTTAAACGATGTAATTTCATAACAGACACATATTTTTAATCAATCAGAAGTAATGGGTTCACCTATTTAACGGAAAACTGCACAGATAAGATTTTTCACAATTATATAAATGGTATGATGCTGAATCAAGGGAAGTAACTTTATAATGGATAAATTGCTGATTCTTTCATTACTTTGAGACTGACGAGAAAAAAAGAATGTTACCTTCAAATTTATGTTTCCAAAAGCGTTTTAAACCAGATATTATATGCTTGTAGAATTGAAATGAACAGTATAATGTCCAAAATTGGGCTCTAAGAGATAAAATTCTGGTTACATATTTTGGTCATAATGTATATCCCCTATATTTAGCGAAATTTTCCGTATAACTAAATTATTAAAAAATTAACTAAAAATCCAAAAGTGATTCCACATGTTAAGATTTTGTAGATGTGTTATCATATGGACATATTTACAATAATCATTTTGCATGAGAAAATCTATGATAAAATCCATCATATAACCAGATTTTATTCCCAACATGATATTTGGCGGCCATCTTGGACGCCATCTTGAATTATGAGAAATGCTCAAGGGTGACAAGATGTCATCATGCAGATTCTGCTTTAGTAACACCCTGACATCAATAAAATGCAAAAACATTTTCTATAGAAGACATTGCACGCTTCATCGAATTATCTGCCGGACTACAATGTTTGATGTCAACTTCTTTAAAAGTAGTGCGAGGGCAAACATTTTGATTGAAAAGCAGTTTAAGTAATCAAAGTCATAATTTCCATATAAGTGAAGTTGTAAAGGCTGGCGATTGACTAAATGGTGTACACAAGAAAGTGTCACCTTCAACAAACTTGACAATCAAAAGATAATGAACTGAACAAGTGTGAAATCAGGATTATCCCGTATTGGAAATCGCATTTGATAAACAAGCTGGTCCCCGAGTTCTAATTCAAAGTACTGCGAATACGGGAACCATCGATAAATGGTTCTCGGCTTTACAGTAAAAACAAATCGATATTGGATCGAGATAGGCAACCATGCGGTAGACAAACATCAAATTCTCGCGGATAACATATCAGCGAAAGCAACATTCGGCAAGTTTGTTTTTCTTGCGCCAATTTCTTAATTTTGTCGCAAATGGCACCAGTTGCGAAGGCCAGCGTGAACCCTGAGATGTATTCTGACATTTTTCATTTTATAAAAATCTGAGGGAAATCTGACATAATCTAAATATAGCGTCAAGCTATGAACAACCGGTCATGTGACCCTCACGTGATATTAAGACTACACGCTGAAAACAAAAATGGAAGCTGATGCTAGTATCTTCTAAGTTTGGTGTACATCGTCACAAGACAGGCACTTGACAGCCCACGTGACGTAACTAATTACCATATAGCTGTAGTAACATACAAAAGTCGAGGCCGTGGTGGTTTTCCGTTAATATCTTCATTTATACCGTGATTTCGTTTTTTTAAAAATGAATATTTGTAAGAAGCATAGCTGAATACCATTTATAAGCAAATTCTACTTTTTACCTTTATATATATTTAGTGTATGACGTCCAGGATCTTTAATAACAGAAAAGAAATTTTGAAAATCAAAATAAATGTAATTGAAACAATGTACAATACTGGTTTTTAATGAAGGATTTTCAAAGTAATGAACTTGTTGATAACACTTTGTTGGTTTTGTCTAGACCTTGAACCCTTCTCTATCTGTTTGTGGTAATAAACACACATCATTGTTCATATGTCTTGAATATGATGTCTGATTTGTCAGGTGTGAAAGGGGGCGAGAAAGTTCGATGACAAGATGGACAGGTGTCATCATCACTACAAGGTCATAAAACCTGCCTCAACCCTACTCTGCTTTATCTTTATGATATCTGTAGATTGCTTATTAGGAAACAGGCTTTTTTATGCCAATTTGGGGCCGGTATTTGGCCCCATTCCCCATCTTCTGAAATTCCGCACTGAAACGTGGGTCATATGAAGCCAGAATAATAAATATTACGAGTGTCTTGCAAACAAACTCCATTCTGAAATAAACAAACACCTTTTGATATGAATATATCCGCTTTTGTTGATTTATGCACCGATTTAGACAACTGTCTAAATTTTCCTGTACTGGTGCAGTTTTTCCCCTCATGAGGAGCCTCAGACCCATTTCCCGAATTTGCAAAAAAAGGGCTGGGAACATTAAAATTTTCATCTATTTAGTCTCGTTGGTAACCAAAGTCTACTGCATAGGCTGTATGTAACTGTTAGACTAAAACTGTTGCTTAACATTACTGTGAGTTGATTTGAATTAACAGGTTTATTCTAAGACAGAGTGAAACCATAATTATAGTTTCTGAAATATACAGAGTAACAGGGTTTTCATTGACCCCCAACTTACAAAGGAGGTGACCCCAATTCCTGAATATGACCCTTACATATCATTATTTCTCATTCACAATTCCTTACATATAAGGGGTCAAAATTACCAAATTAGCATAAATGAATGTGTCAAGGGAAAACTCTGAAGTAGAAAGCATGACAAAAGGACCATATAGTCAGCGCTTTCTTTCCTTGAATTTGGTTGCAACATTTGCCTGCTAATTTTGGGAAATTGTAATGATGAATTTGTTGAATAGGGAATCAAAAAGGCTGGGTGCCATTAAATTCTTTTTGGAAAATTGCATGATTTTGAAGAAATTTCCATTTGGGAAGGTGCCTTTTATAGGCCCCTGTTATTTAACATAAAAAAGCCCAGGTATTATGACAAAAGGATCATAAATTTTTTATTTCAAGTCTTCATATGCATACATTTTTACTCAAAGTTCTAAGTATGAACAGTCATGAGGCATGTGAACATTTACACAATATGCACATATTATGTATAATTTACATTATATATATTTAAATATATTTTTTCAGAAACAGCAAGTGTTCAGGATGGTGAGTCGACTAAGACTTCAGTATTGTAAGATTGTGCTGGTTACCTCACTTGTATGGTTCCTGCTGGACGTCGTCCTACTCATGTACTATACAGACTGCGGGGCCCAGGCCTCGGCCAACTGTAATCAGAAGGGTGAGAACATAGACAAGAAGGAGGAGTCATTACTCAACAGAATATTGCCAAAAGGTGGGTATGGTTGTTGGTGGTCGGAAATTTGATGTTAATAATGTTGATGTGTTTCTTAGAATTAGAGATTAACAAGAGGTATGGTGTTTAGGGTACTATTTTACTAAAATGACTGAGGGAATGTTTGTGACATAAGTAAACTAATATACATGGATGATATCTTAAATTACTATACTGCTGGTATCTTAGATAAATATACTATACTGCAATGTTACACATCACTGTAAGCATCTCAGAGAAGATTACAATAATGTGAAAAGGTTTTTTTTTTTTTTATATATATATGGGTTTTACATCACATCGACATTATTTCAGTTATGTAGCGATGCCCGACTCTTAATGATTGAGGAAGACCCCATACTCAACTGCCCATAAGGGCTGGTCAAGGCGGGTAGAACCATCGGCATTCCGTAAGTCAGTCGGGAGACTGCCCCTCATGAAAATCCATATCCCTCTCAGGATTTGAACCGAAAAGGTTGTTTTTAACTCATGCACATTTTTAGAGTAGAAGGTTTATTAACACTACCCTGGTCTTTTTATGTATATTGTTACTTTATTAACTATTCTGAAGTATGAACAAATTCACCCTCATACACACCTTTTAGAAAAACAAGCATTCAAATAAGAACAGAACAAGTTAGGAGTTGATATGATACCCATTAAAAGATGTAAACAATAACATTCATTTTCATCAGATCATGAAAAATGCTCATGATCATTAGTTATTAAGTAAGTGTCCCACTGTGTTGAGAAACTTATCTTTGACCATTGGGAATTCGGATGAAACACCTTTACCCTTTCCCAAACAACAAATTTTCTACTGTCCCACAAATTAAAAGAGTTTGCAGACGACATTTTAAAATGTGATGAAATTGAAAAATAATCCTCTGATGGGGCAGAAAATAATGAGGGAAAAGCAAAATTGCTCGTCACAAGCAATTTCTCCTTTTTCCACAATGTTTTCTGAAGTAGTTTGCAATAAAGTGGTCAAATGTCGTTATTGTTTGGGAAAGGGTTAAGACAACTTCTTTATGGTCAAGCTAATACATTCAATTAGGGCCAGGGAAACATAATATATCAAGCACTGTACTGAAGTAATTGTGATCATCAATTAGAGGGACTGATGATTAGTATAGTACAGGTTAGATGTGATATACTGTATTCATCTGTCATGTGTTATAGTAGGGCTAACCCTTAGAGTACCAGATAATTTTTCTGAAAATAAGATTTTGTTGTCATTGGCTTTCCAAAACCTTAGATATCTGCTTAATGTTGATGAGGAAAGATACTCTGAGTAGCAAACAGGTAAGATCACAGGCCAGCCACCAATTAACTTGGTGGCTGGCCTGTGATCTTACCTATTTGCATGAGGACAGAGTTGGATCCAGCACTATAAGGGTTAGACTCACATGAAATATTGCACCCTAACATTAACAAGGATGGTCATAACCATCACTTATTGAGGGATTATTGCTAGACTCCAGTATTGTCCTTTGCTGTTGTGAAAAAGATAATCTAGTTCTACAATGAACCCTTTTCTTGGCACAAGACAAAATGTACCCAGTGATTGATAATTTTACCTCTGCTTCCTGCGTCATATACACATAAAAATTGCTGGTGACACATCATTTCAAAAGATATTTGTCCAGCCGGAAGCATTCTCATCAGCACAAGTAACGTTTACAATGTAATAAACATCATAAAGCATGCTGTCTCATGCTTTCTTTCTATCAAATCTGCATTGTTTTGAGTCATTTAAGCTAAGATTACCATTAATAGCAAGTGTTACACTATTTGACATGACCTTATAGCTTGGATCATTGGTACTCGGACGCATAGATTTACCCTTGGACACATAGTTTCAAAAGAAGTGTGTCCAAAAGGACATGATAACTTTCATTTCTAAAATTAACACTGTGTACCATGTACAATTTGTTCTTTTAGTTCTATTTGACAGGGGTTGGAAAATCTGATTTTGATTTGCTTGTCTATAAATGCCTTTTTTCTGCACTTGTCTCTAAAATGATTGCATAGTAAATTTCAGTAACATTTCACATGTCCACTAAGGCTTTTGGACAATTTGGGCAATACAGAGAAGACGTGAGAAACCATTGTCTCAAAAGCATACATGGTTTCCTGCAAGTCTCTGCTGAAAATACTGCAGTAATATGTGTATGTGACATTGTATGAAGTAACAGATTTACCATTGAAACTTAGATAGGTGCGAAGCAATTTTATGGTAGATAAGATAAGGTCTGGTGTGTACTATATAGAAGACCTCTGACACTTTGTTCTTCTAGTTAATTTTAGAATTTGTTGCTGATCAAGATTGAAATAAATTAATAGCTTATAACAAAATATAGGATGAATGATTTTTCTTTGAGATGACAGTTAAAACCCATTGTGACTAAAGGATAGTTTGCTCCCCAGATCCCTAATGACACAATAGTGTCCAAAGTCATCTTCAGTAGTCAAAGTAAATGAGGTATAAAGGCTTCAAGGGTTAATAGGGTAAAATCGTGCAGCTATTTCAGTGGCTATTTCAACTTGACATAAAGGATTTTGTGGCGACATTGGTGCACTGGTGGAGTGTAAGCCTCTTGTTAGGAGGGTCCTGGGTTTGATCACCATTTGGTGAAGTGAAAATTGTGGGACTTACTCTAATACTGGTTTAGTATCCAGGAAGAAGTCATTGAGAGTGAATTTAATAAGCTTCAAGCTTCTGTCACAATCAATGTAAAATAAATAAGTTTTAAAGTAAAGGATCACCTTGATATGAAATAATGCATTTTTGATATTTGGGAAATAGTTCATATTTATAAATATTGGCCCTTTATAGAACCAGTTCAACCTTTTGGACACTGGCAAGCAGTGGATGATGGCGAGCTTGTACCTACAACCAGAAAATATATAGTTCCACCAAAGTTGGGTCGATTAAAAAACAAATTTAAACAGGGGCCAAGTACTGGTAAATCAATCTAAGATCCCCCAATTCTTCTTGTTTGCCTCTTTGTATGGGTTTTGGTTACTGTCTCGTAGTTATTAGCCAAATTTGTCTTGCATGTATTAAAATTGTATGGGATTTGGTTACTGTCCCCCAGTTGTTTTCCAAATTGTTCTTGTTTGTCTCTTTGTATGGGATTTGGTTACTGTCCCCTAGTTGTTTACCCAATTCTTCTTGTTTGTCTCTTTGTATGGGTTTCGGTTACTGTCTCGTAGTTATTAGCCAAATTTGTCTTGCATGTATTTAAACTGTATGGGATTTGGTTATGGTCCCCTAGTTGTTTGCCCAATATGTCTTGTGTGTCTCTTTGTATGAGATTTGGTTATGGTCCCCTAGTTGTTTGCCCAATTTGTCTCTTTGTATGGGATTTGGTTACTGTCCCCCAGTTGTTTGCCTAATTTTGTTTGTTTGTCTCTTTGTATGGGATTTGGTTACTGTCCCTGAGATGTTTTCCAAATTGGTCTTGTTTGTCTCTTTGTATGGGATTTGGCTACTGTCACCTAGTTGTTTACCCAATTCTTCTTGTTTGTCTCTTTGTATGGGTTTTGGTTACTGTCTCGTAGTTATTAGCCGACTTTGTCTTGCATGTATTTAAATTATATGGGATTTGGTTATGGTCCCCTAGTTGTTTGCCCAAATTGTCTTGTTTGTCTCTTTGTATGGGATTTGATTACCGTCCCCTAGTTGTTTGCCTAATTTTGTTTGTTTGTCTCTTTGTATGGGATTTGTTTGTGGTTCCCCAGATGTTTTTCCAAATTGTTCTTGTTTGACTCTTTGTATGGGATTTGGTTACTGTCCCCTAGTTGTTTGCCCAATTTGTCTTGTTTGTATCTTTGTATGAGATTTGGTTATGGTTCCCTAGTTGTTTGCCCAATTTTGTTTGTTTGTCTCTTTGTATGGGATTTGGTAACTGTCCCCTAGATGTTTTTCCAAATTGTTCTTGTTTGTCATTTTGTATGGGATTTGGTTACTGTCCCCTAGTTGCTTGCCCAATTCTTCTTGTTTGTCTCTTTGTATGGGTTTTGGTTATGGTCCCCTCGGTGTTTTTCCAAACTTATTGTTTGTCTCTTTGTATGGGATTTGGTTACTGTCCCCTAGTTGTTTGCCCATTTCTTATTGTTTGTCTCTTTGTATGGGATTTGGTTATGGACCCCTAGATGTTTTTCCAAATTGTTTGTTTGTCTCTTTTCATTTGATTTGGTTACTGTCCCTAGATGTTTTTCCAAATTGTTCTTGTTTGTCTCTTTGTATGGGTTTTTGTTAATGTCCCCTAGTTGTTTGCCCAATTTTGTATGTTTGTCTCTTTGTATGGGATTTGTTTATGGTCCCCTAGATGTTTGCCCAATTTGTCTTGTGTGCCTCTTTGTGTGACAATAGGTTAGACATCAATTGGTGGTAAATTCCCCAGTTTTTCCTGTTTGCCTATTTGTATGGCAATAGGTCATATGGCCCCTTGATGTTATTCCAAATGTTCTTGTTTGTCTCTTTGTGAGGCAATAGGTTAGACATCATTTGGTGTTTTTCTGGTAAAACTACATAGACGATTTATCATAGTTATGATAGTCTATAATCAGTCTATCTAATCTCGTGTATTTATTGCCGTCTGCTTTTTTTTTCAATTTGGATTGTCATAAATTCCCATATATGGGAGAACAGATTAAATGCGGAGACATATGTGTTTGATTTTGTGTTGCTATAGAAGATTGTGCATAGGTTCTTTGCTTGCTGTATTTTGCAAGTGAAGATTCCTGCAGTAAGAATGGTGTAACCAGCTCTTGTGTGGAAGCTTTTTGGTTTGAATCTCCGCTGCAGGTTTTCTTTTTCTTTTCAAGAAACATTTGGAATTGGGCATTTCTACCTTGGAATTACTAAAACAAGGTAGAAATTCTAATCATTTGTTTACCAAATTTTAACCTTGGTTTCAGTTTCATTGAAGCAAAGTACCTACAATGCTTTCTATAGACATGCTGAATTACCAGCTGAATTAAAGCTAAAAAATGAAGAAAAGAATTAGCCCTGTGCTGGTTGAAACTGAAGACTCCAAAGCGGTAGTTATGACTCAGATTTTTGTAAAGTGTTTAATGCTGTGTCAACAAATGTTTAAGTTTTATATATAACAGCTTTCCTAGGATTCTCCAGGTTTAGGCCAGGAATCTTAAGTGTCAAGGAAACACATTTGAAACCAGCAGTGCTGGCAGGACTTGAACCTACAACCCTCATGGTTACAAGTCCATCGCCGAAACCACTAGGAAGTGTTGAACCAAACACCATTGTTTATGGGTGTAAGCATATAAAATTGAAAGCCATTTGCTGCTCAATAGAGGGTAGTATAAGGAGCTAGACAGGTGAACTGTCACAATGGTATAATTTGAGTATAATGAACACAGATCTAAACCCTTTATATATACATGTACTTCAGCCTGTAAATAATTCAATATAGGTTTATCCACCTCGATCATCATTGCATTCTAAATGACCTTAGCTGTCAATGAGCTTTCAAACACCATTTATTCATTCTTTCTATAATTATGTATGTGGAAACAATCGAACCAAACTAATCGCTTCTTCTTTCAGTATGGTTATAAATGTTAGATTATAATTGTTATTGCCATAAGGAAACACAGTTAATGCAACATTAACTTTTTGTCATGGTTTATCTCTCATCAATACAAATTACCTTTCTGAATGATACAAGCTCTATATTCACCTTATTAGTGATCTTCTCGTTAAAGGAAGTGACATGATACTATTTATAGATATACAAGCTGATTGGCTGAAAGGGTTTTTGTGATGGAATGACATGATTACGACCATACAAACCTTGTCCCCTGTCTCAATTATTGGGTATCTAATCTTAGAACTAGGAGCTTAGCAATAAGATGTAAGGGAAAAAATTATAGATGAATAAATATTGAAATCATTGATGCAAAAGGAAAATTTGATCATCCTGGGCTTTTTTCATTTGTCTTCAATCTTTTTTAATGACAACAGCTGTTTGGTTGGTAAACATTTAGAATACAAAAGATATTGGTGCAAAAGGAGGTTTTCTCATTCTGTGCATTTTTTCTGTTGACTGCAATGTTTTTTAATGACATCAGCTGCATGGTTGGTGAATATATCTTATACAATATAAGTTTAAACCTATACCAAACGCAAAAATTTCGAATGTCCCAAATTGAAAGAGTTTCCAGACGACATTTCAAAATGTGATGAAATTGAAAAGTTATCTTCTGTTAGGGCAGAGCGAGCAATTTCTCCTTTTTCCCACAATGTTTTCCAGATTCATCTGCAACAAACTGGTCAAATGTTGTTATTGTTTGGTAATGTGTGAAACCTTTACCAAATGCCATATTTTGATTGTCCCAAATTGAAAGAGTTTGCAGACAGCATTTCAAAATATGATGAAATTGAAAAATTGTCCTCTTATAAGGCAGAAAACATTGTGGGAAAAAGAGAAATTGCTCCTTTTCCCATTATGTTTCCAGATTCGTCTCCAACAAACTGGTCAACTGTTGTTAGTTTCTGGTAATGTGTTAAGGTAAGGAATGAATGGCTGTGTGATAAAGAAGGTGTGAGACAGTAAGTAGTCTGACAGCTTTATAACGCATGGCCTATCACTTTGTTGTAGATATGAAAGTTGACATCTATAAATATGTCAGTAAAGGTGAATGGCTTCTTGAAAAGTGTGCGGGAAAGAAAAACTACTTGAATCAAGGGTTGGGGCCTCCGTGGCTTAGTGGTTAGAGTACAGAACTGGAAATCACATGGCCCCTCTCCGCGTGGGTTCAAATCCTGAGAGGGATATGGATTTTCATGAGAGACAGTTTCCGACTGACTTATGGAATGCTGATGGTTCTACCCACTTTGACCAGCAGTTGAGTATGGGGTCTTCCTCCATCATTAAAAGTCGGGCATCGCTACATAACTGAAATAATGTTGATGTGATGTAAAACCAATATAAAAAAAATTGAATCAACCACAATTGGTCTAAAATAATACCACAATGTTTCTTGCTCAAAGACTTCGATTAAGTCTTGTTAACTTTAATCGTTGGAATGCTGTGTAATTTTCTAAAATTGATTTTTGTGTTGTTTGCTTTGGAAAAACCTTCAATATCTGCCTAATTTTGATGAGGAAAGACACTCATAGCAAATAGGTTAGATCACAGGCCAGCCACCTATCTTCCTGGATCTATCCTGTTTGCATGAGCATGAAGTTGGTTCCTGAGCACTATAAGGGTTAAGTACAAAAATACATGTTTTATTAAATTGGATTGGGGTGGTAGGGTTTTGCCTTTAGGCCTATCATTCACCAGATCTATTGTGTTATGACAATTCATTCAGGAAAAAACATCACCTTTGATTTTAGTAAATGAACCTTTTTTCTTTCCAGTTTTTAATGAGTTTTTAACCCATTACCAAACAATAACAATTTGACCAGTTTGTTGCAGACGACTCTGGAAACATTGCACGAAAAGGAGAAATTGCTCTTAATGAGCGATTTCTCCTTTTCCCACAATGTCTTTTGCCCTATCGGATTTTTGATTTTGAATTTCATCACATATTGAAATATGGTCTTTCAATTCAGGGCAGTCAAAAATTTGTCGTTTGGTTAAGGGTTAAAAGTGTATCCCAGCAAAAGAGTTGATTTGCCTGCAACATAAACAATTTCTAACAGATTTTGCTCCAATTGTTATTCTCCAGTGCATATTGTACAGTTTTAAGGAAACTAAGTTATAAGGGGTCCTGCATGGCTCAGTGGTTAAGGTGGTGAACTAAGATCTCCAGGGTTAGAGCCCCAGTGACATGGTTTCATGTGTGTTGCCATTGGCAAGTTACTTCAGAGCCCTAGCCTAGTACTGCTGGAAGTAACTCCAGGAAATCTGCAGGAGTCAGAGGTGTAGGCCTTTATCCTGTACCAAATGGTATACCGTATATAACTTCCATGTTTCCATATATCCATGCACAAGCCACTTAAAAAGCATACCACCGGGCACCAATGATGAAACAGGTATTTTGGCTTTTTTCACCTACTCTTATGCCAATAATAGCCACATTGTGTACCCCGCTAAGTTAACCTTGAACTTTGCAGTTCTGTTGGTACATGATAACCCATGCTTTTTAACAGCTTTACATTTAACATAATGCAGAGAAATAGCAGTTGACAGGTGATTTTTAAGGTCATGTGCACCCATTCACTGCGATTTCTCTACGAAGTGAAAGTTGATGGTCAACTCATGCAGGGTGCACAATGTGGCTATCATTGGCAAAGGTTAGTGAAAAAAAACAAAAATATGTGAGGTGCAGCCATCTTGTTCGAACATTAGATTGTAAACATTGTGTGTCATTATATGGCTGTCATTGGCAAAAATAGGTGAAAAAAAGGAAAAAAAACATGTGGTGCTGTCATGTCTTGTTCAGACTTAAATCCGTACACACTATTCACATGATTTCCCCGCCTGCCCGTATATCTACATGTACTTTTTGTTTCAGGATTTGGTGGTGCTAGTCGTTCTGCCATGCCAGGAGACAATGGTAGGGCTGTCATCATCCCCAAACATCAAGAAGTCGAGGCCAAGGAGAAGTTTAAGATACACCAGTTTAACCTCGTAGCCAGTGATATCATGTCACTGAATAGAACTCTTCCAGATTATAGAATAGCAAAGTAAGTTTTCTCAAAATGATGAGATTAACTTCTTCATGATAGAACAGCAAATTTAGTTTTGGAAAAGAAGTTGTCTTCTGGAATCATTTACAGATTTAAGATGGTTGTACCGGGCTTGACCAGCCCTTATACGCAGTTGAGTATTTGGTCTTCATCTATCATTTAGAAGGCGACTTCACATTTATAAAGCAATTGATATTGATGACCCATTTGAATAAAAGAATGATTAGTTTTGAGAGCCAAAAGAGTTTGTTTCTCTACTAGACAACAGTATTAAGGGTTAATATAGTAACTTATAAAGTCTGTGTATAGCACATGCTATGTCTGTCAGTGTGAAAACATGTTTTAAGTCTTGGTTCCCTTTCTCTGTGTAGCTGTAGGAGCAAGGTATACCCCTCCCTATCAGTGCTGCCGGACACCAGTATTGTTATAGTGTTCCACAATGAGGCTTGGTCAACTCTCCTACGTACCATACACAGTGTTATTAACCGGTCTCCTCGGGAACTCCTCAAGGAAATTATACTTGTGGACGATGCCAGTGATAGAGGTATGTAAACCCAGCCCATTTGGGCCTATGATGAAAGAGGACTGGATAGTGTTTCACGCTCACTTTTCTACTTCAATAAATGAATTCTATTTTGTGGTAGAGTTTAGAATTGTTTCATGGAGATTCTTACCAATCGAGACAATTGGTATAGGTAACTTCAGAACAGTTTAATGAGGGTTCAGTTCAATACTACAGTTAGTGCTTCATAAACATGAAACACTTACTATAGTCTTGAGCTGAACCCGCGCTAAATGGCCTTAGCTCCGATGGGCCTTAAAACACCATTCTTGAACTGAAGCTTTGATATATTGTATCAGTTTCAAACTAAGTCATGAATATGGCAACCCACTTGTTATCAGGACCTTGTGACAGAAGGATTGGGTTCAAAATTGAAATCAGTTCTTGGTAAATGCTGTGTAGTTTACAATAGTTCTGGTATGATAAAACTACGGTTCAGCTGTTTCTTAACTGGTTGCAAAACACATAAAACCTGGGTGTACAGAATAATCCCCTGCCGGAATAAACCCCCACCCTAAAAAACAACACAGAGGAATAAACCCCCCTCATTTCTTGCACAAGTGGAATAAACCCCCACTCATTTTTTGCATATGCAGAAGAAACCCCCACTCATATTTTGCATATGCAGAAGAAACCCCCACTCATATTTTGCACGAGCGGAATAAACCCCCTCTCATAATCATTGGGAATATTGTTTATTACAAATTACAGGTAATCTGTTTGTTTTGATGAAAGCGTTAACTCGATAGCTAGGATAATTACCTTTCTTTGATGGAAATTGGATGCAAAAATGTATAATCCTTTTAACAACAGATACCTTTCATACTGTACTAACAGAGAAAACCACAGGTAATTGTTTGCATTGGTGATGAGTTAATTACCTTCCATGGTGCAAACATGTATATTCCCTTTAAAAGTGGACTCCTTTCATATTGAACACAGACAATTGCTTGTAATGGTGCATTAATTTGATAGCATTGATTTTAGTTAATGTTTGTTTTTAGAAAAGGTATACATAAATAACAAAATTGTAGACCTCCATCATTACATCTTGCATATCAAATCATACCACATTGTGATTATAAAGAATAACAAGGGTGGGCAGAAGTTATGTTGCCAGGGGTACTGCTACACAAAGAAGTCCAAGTCATTGGTTAGCTAGCTTTGGAAATGTGACCAAGGTTGAGGTTTATTCCGATATGGGTGGGGGTTTCTTCCGTGTGTTCAAACAGGGAGTAGGGGTTTCTTCCGTGTGTGCAAACAGGGAGTGGGGGTTTCTTCCGCTATGCCGTTTATAAGGGTGGGGGTTTATTCCGGCAGGGGTTTATTCCGGGATTCAAAACCTGAAATATGAATAAGTTATTGAAATCAGAGGATAAATCCAAATTGATTAAACAAAACCTGTTTTATGTTATTAAATTATGGCAATACTTCTGTTTTATGTTATTAAATTATGGCAATACTTCTGTTTTATGTTATTAAATTATGGCAATACTTCTGTTTTATGTTATTAAATTATGGCAATACTTCTGTTTTGTGTAGAAAATTCAGAATTCTGATTAATGTACAGTTATGGTATTGCTGAATAAAGAATAATGAAAAAGATACTGCCAAAGTGTATATCTCGGAAAATCATGAATCTGGTCATCAGTTGATTTGAACTTTTACTTTTAGAGGAAATAAGAACACAGCTTGATGAACATTTAAAGACACTTCCAGTATGAGTGCTTGATTTGTATTTATTATTATTTATTGCATTTATATTTTTAGAGGAGTTAGGAACGAAGCTAGATGAATACTTAAAGACACTACCAGTCCTTTCATATTGTCTAAGAAATGAGGAGAGAATTGGTTTAATTAGAGCAAGGTTGAAAGGTAAGATTTTTGTAGGTTGAGTTGAAATGCATGACCCATTGCTTCACATAGAAGGTCTTTCAAACTTGTGATGGCATCTCCTTGCAGAATTGTTGGAAAAAATATGTTTAAATTGATAGAAACCAGCATAAACCATTGAAACATTTAGTTTAAACTTATTTATTTTCCGTTGATTGTGAAACGAGTTCTTGCAACTTCAATTGATCACACTTGATTCTGCTTTCTGGATATATAGCCAGTACTCCAGCTAAATGTGGATCAATGAAAGGTCACAAGGCAGATCCCGCTTCTCAAGGGAATCAAGACCCTTGTGTCCCAAGACGGCCGCTCTACCACTGGACATCCATTGAAACATTCACAAAAAGAGAAATTCGAGGGTTCAACGCAAGACTATAGCGTGAAGCACTTGCTATAGTATTGCGCTGAACCCTTGAATTGCTTGATTTGAACAATTTCTCCTTTTGTCGCTGTGGTAACTTAAATCATCTGCTGCATGAGTATCATAATAATCTCATAAGGTAAAGTGCAGACAAATTCACCTGATGTTGACCTTTATGCAAAAATGAATAAGAGTATGATGATGTGGTATAAATCATTTTTTTTTTTTTCATATGGGTTTTACATCACATCAACATTATTTCAGTTATGTAGCGATGTCGGACTCTTAATGATGGAGGAAGACCCCATACTAGATTGGCCACAAGGGCTGGTCAAGGTGAGTAGAACCATCGGCATTCTGTAAGTCAGTCGGGAGACTGCCTCTCATGAAAATCCATATCCTTCTCAGGATTTGAACCCACACGGAGAGGGGCCTTGTGATTTCAAGTTCTGTACTCTAACCACTAGGCCACGAAGGCCCCGATGACGGGGTATAAATCAATAATTGCCAAGATAGCATGGAATTATGATAATAGAGGTCATCAATGTCAGATGATTATGTTTGCAATATAAAGCAAACAATACTATATAAAAACAGAGTTCAGATTGATAACTATTTATGTTTACTTCCTCTGTGTAGGTGCAGCAAAAGCCAAGGCTAAGACTATAACATTTTTGGATGCCCATTGTGAGGCTACCCAAGGCTGGCTAGAACCGTTAATGACAGAAATTTATAAAGACAGGTATGTTTGACACTTTTTTTTCTTGTAAACTGCCATTAAACATATGATGCAGTAGTAATCAGTTAACAGAAACACTTGTGATTAAAGGATAAATTGCTTATCATAAGTAAGTGTTCTCACAAATATCACAAAGCATGCTTTATTATTTTTGATATTTGTAAATATTTTCGTCATTATTCTTATATTAGAGAAGTAATGTAAAAAAAATATATAAAAAAAACAAAGGATTTTGTATGTATCAATTCTAATGATTCGTCCTGTAAAATATGTCCAGTTTTTAAAGGTATTTTGTTGACAAACTTCCAGATCTTGCAGATATTTTATTTAATACTGATCCAGCAAAAGCAAACATTATCTGTTCAATATTTCCTTACATAGCCTGGGTATGTGGTCATGAACATTTTACTTTACAAAGTATTTAAACTCTAATATAATTCATAGCTAGGCTTACTCATTGCATTATTCATTCTTACAGATAATGTCTTTTATTTGATCCTTATCCCCAAAAAACAACTATTATCTGCGAAATATCTTCTCACATAGCTTTGGTATGTGTTCATGAAAATATTAACTTTATAGTTAATTTTGTTGATTTATCATAGTAAGGTCTACTTATTTAAAAAAAATAAAACCAACAAACAATTATTCTCTCTTTATTCTATAGGACTGCCGTATCCTGTCCAATCATCGATGTGATAAGTGATGATACATTTGAATATATTACGGGGTCTGATATGACATGGGGAGGTTTTAACTGGAAGTTAAACTTCCGCTGGTACCCAGTACCACAGCGAGAATTAGACAGACGAGGTGGGGACAGGAGCCAGCCTGTCAGGTAATAATGTTTTGTTCATCTGTATTTGAAAGAAGCAAGCCTCTGTGGCCTATTGGTTAGCCTACAGAACTTAAAATCGCATGACCCCCTCTCTGCAAGGGTTCAAATCAAGGTGATGGCATTTAAATTTTAATGAGAGGACAACATCTCAACGCTGTTGCAAGGCTTTTAGGTATGAGAACATATTTATTCCATGTGTAAGGGATCTGAATACTAAGAACTAATTTCACTTTGCATAGTTATTTTTAGGTGTGTCTTTTACAGTAGTACAGTTGTTGTACATTTTTTGGGAAAGGAATTTTAAAATATAAGATTCCTCACTTTTGGGAACAAGTAGCTTTGAATAAAGCAGAAACAATATTGCTGCACTGTTTCTTGAAGCTTCCATTTAAAATATGTCAAATATTCCATAAGGGAACATTGTGACACATGGTATTAACTACAACTCGTTGATTTTGTTATTTCAGAACCCCCACAATGGCAGGCGGGTTGTTTTCCATAGAGAGGGACTATTTCTATGAGATAGGCTCTTATGATGAGGGCATGGATATTTGGGGTGCAGAAAATTTAGAAATGTCCTTTAGGGTATGTATAGACAGAAATCAATATTATTGTTAGGGATGGCAAAATCAATTGTTTGTATTGTTTAGCTTGTCCAAAAACCCTAACAGACGTTCGAATTTTTACGTCAATTTACAGTATATCCATGAAATGTGGAGAAAATTGACTGACAAATAAATCAGAGTTTGCCACCCCTGAGTGTGTTTCGTTTATTTTGTATGAAGTGTTTTAGAATTACTATCTCACAGAGTGGGATTTTAACCCTTTTTTTTAACTAAATTGTCTTCTACTGATAGAATGACAACATAAATTTCTAAAGTAACATATGATTAGATTATTGACAGCTTCCCTACACTAATCATAACTATACATAAAAGATGTAGATCATTTGAATTGCAGATCTTGTGAACCATTTACTCAGGGTTTTTTCGTAAACAGCAAACTAAACTTTGAATAAGAGATGCTAGTTTAAGATACCTTCATCACATCGGTATTATAAAATGTTAATTATTTGGTTAATCATTGTACCCTTGACTAATCTGACTTTATTCATTCTCTCCTATTGGTAAGTTCAATGAATATCATGACTTTTAGGGTACATCTTAAGAACAAAGTCAGTCCTGCACAAAAGACATTACTGAAGGACCTACTTGACCACATACTTTACTTTGGGATTATTTGACAAAGATTATGAGGCAAGAGTCCAATTGTAGAGAGCTTTGGGCAAATGGGTTGCCAGTTTAATTCCTTACTTCTGTTTTTCGTTGATCCACAATTACTGATATTAACTGCTCATGAGTCTTAGAAGCTGAATGGAGAGTCATCAAAATAGGGTGGAAGAATTGTTTCATAATTAATGTAAAGTAAGCATGCTTTAACAAGTTTGATATTTATGACCTTGATGTCTGTGTTGTAGGTTTGGATGTGTGGAGGTAAAGTATTCATTGTGACGTGTTCCCGTGTTGGACACGTGTTTAGAAAGACCTCCCCCTATACCTGGCCGGGGGGAGTGGCCAGAATTATCAACCATAATACACAGAGGATTGTCGAAGTGTGGATGGATGAATATAAAGATTTCTTTTACAAAATTAATCCAGGTAAATGGTTTAACATTTATTCTTTGGTTATGGTATGACACGTTTACTTTTTGATATACACTATCCATTTGTGTGTGGGTTCAAATCTTGGAGACGGTATTGCGATAATCATGAAAGGCAGTCTCTTGACTAACTTCGTGAGTGCCATTGGTTCGACCCAGCTTGAGAATGGGTCTTCCTCCATCACTTAAGTAATTTTAGTGTGATGTAAAACCTGATATGAATAGATAAAATCCTTTTGTCACAATTATTTCTACTCAAAAGCGTGAAGAAGATAAATCTGTATCTTTTCTTTATATTGTTGTCACATGCTACTGGTTTTTAAACAAGTCACAGATTCCTGTTTTGAGGAATAAGTTATCAAGTAAAGAAGGTGTTTGGGAGACTACACCTGAAATCATAAGGCTGTTTCCTGTTTAATATGACACACAGTAGATATGGATACCAGTAGATCTGATTTGAAATGTAGAGTGATGAGAAATGAGTAAAATTTGGCTACAAATCAATTTGATACCAGTAGATTTGAATAGCAATAGATTTGGATATTTGTGGAATCCTATTTTCATCGAAAGTAGTTGCTTGGCTACATGTAAAGTTGAATCATTGTAGATTTGGATACTTGGGGATTAGTTTATTCTTTTGAAATGTTATGGGCTGTTATGGAGTATGGAGTCTTCCTCCATCATAAATAATCAGGCTGTGCAACATAACTGAAATAATATTGATGCAATGTAAAACCAATATGAATAGATAAATAAGTAAATAAAACAAACCAATGAATGTAAATGCATAGAATATCTACTGAAAAAGAAAATGATGTTCAACAGAAGTTTATTGTAAGGGCTTTACAGAAACTTAATTCTTGAATCAAGCCCTTGCTATGTCATAGAAGATAACGTTTTCAGTGTGATTATGGTGTTATAATGTTATTATTATTTGCAGGTGTCAAAAATACTGACTACGGAGACGTTTCAGGAAGAAAAGCATTCCGTATAGCAAAACAATGTAAAAGTTTTAAATGGTATTTAGAAAACATATATCCGGAATCTCAGATGCCAATAGATTTCTTCGCTCTAGGAGAGGTGAGACAAATTTGTTTTTGGTTTCTTATGACTATATGTTTCATAGATTTATTATGAAACAATTCCTGACATTGTAAGTAAGAAACTTTCAATTTTGTTTCATTGATAAACATAAATTATAAAACAGTTTTGGACATTTTAAGTAAGTAACTTTTAATTTTGTTTCATTTATACAAATCCTGCTCTCTCAGTAAATTTTGATATGTAAAAAGATGGCATTGGAAGAAAACAAACAGACAGTCATAGTCATAGTATCATAAAAGTGATATTCTTCCTTGAAATTTGAATGATTTAACCATTTGAAAGAGGAGTTAGCATCTCAAATCATCAACTTAGGGAATTATTATATGAATGTACAGGGTCCTGCGTGGCCCAGTTGTTAAGTTAGTAGACTCAGAACTCAGGTCCCATGGTTTGAGCTCCACCAACACCTCTGGTTTTGTTTGATTGACATTTGGCAAGCCAATTTAGAGCCCTAGCCTAGTACTGATGGATCCAGGAAAGCCGTTACATGATTGAAAAATTGTTGATACGTCCTGAAACACCATAAAAAGAAAATCTGATAAGGTTATGTCGCTGCTTTGTTACTTATAAGATATTTGTGAAGAGTTACCAGCATCATGGATAGATTACTGAAAAATAGTTGATCCAGCAATAAACATCATGCAAAAAGAATGTACATGATATTTTTATTTGTTAATATAATGGAATGGTTTAACTGAATAAAATCATATGTTTTCTTACATTTCAGATTAAAAATAAAGAGACTAGTGCGTGTATAGACACTATGGGACGTAAGAGTGGTGAGAAGGTGGGACTAGTACACTGTCATGGGATGGGAGGCAACCAGGTAATATGATATAGCTATGGATAGCTCCATTCCTTAACTCTTTACCACATGCAGACAACATTTTTCACTTGAAACAGAAAAAAAACATGGAAAAATGTGAAAAACCTTTCGATTCTGCTGTTGGGATATGTGAAGACTGAAAAAGCATTGTGGCAAAAGGAGAAATTGCTTGTGACAAGCCATTTCTCACTTTGCCCCAATGCTTTTAGGAAGTTGTCTGCTGCAAGATGCAAAAATGTGGTGTGAGGTGTTAGATAAAACTATGGGCAACTCAATGGTATTGTTAGGCCTTGGGCCACTTCATGGTATTATAAGACTGTGTAATTCAATGTTTTAACACAGAATTTATTGGGGGTTATGTTAACTGATATTCTCATGAAATAGTCTGTCTGCATAGTGTATTTGTATATGCTGTGATAGGAAGATTTTTTCTTTGAAAAGGAAATATGAAGAGTTCCATACCCCTAAAGTGTGGGTAAATATCAGAAATGTCTGGACAGACAAACAATGCTGTTTACTTACATTACAGGACTTTGTTTTGCTGCCTAATCTTGACATTGTTTATGATTCATGTAATAGTCATATGAGTATCTATAACATTTTCATGTAAATATATATGTAACAAAATTATTGCTTGTTAAAACAATGTTAAACCAAAACCCTGTGGTTAAGATGGTGGCCTTACAACTTGCAAGTCACAGTTTCAAGCCCCACAAACACCTCTGGTTTGGTGGGAATGATCTTTGGATAGTCACTTAAAATCCCTAGCCTAGTGCTGGTGGATTTAGGAAAGCCTTTATGATACTGAAAAACTGTTGATATGTCGTCAAACACCCTATATATCACAGTGTATTTATCACTCAGATGATTATTGAATGTTATTTTTTATGCGGTGTGTATTATGGGCCGGTGGCTTAATCACCTAATAAACATTATTGTATTGTATATAAAGAAATCTAATAAGGTTTTGTGGCAGCTTTGTTACTTATGGAAATATTGGTCAAGAATTTCCAAAATCATATATAGGTAATCTGGTATTTATAGGAAAACCGACATGATGAAATCATAGATCTTTTCCTTACAATTGTGATACAGCTTTATCAATGTTTTTTTAAATGTAATCTATGTTCTTTCCTGTATTGTAGATTTGTTTGTACTAACGTTGTTTACAGTACATGGATCGTAAGAAGTCACAATATAACAATGTATACTGTTTTGTAGATATTTTCTTATACAAAGAAACAGGCTCTTCAAACAGATGATGTCTGTTTAGATGTGTCCGCAATATCGGGGCCCGTGAAATTATTTCAATGTCACGGGTTAGGCGGTAACCAGCGATGGGACTATGATAAAGAGGTAGGACACTGGTGACGTGATATGTTGATATGGAAGTCTTACTTACAGGGGAGATAATCGGCTGATGTAGTCTATAATAGGGGAAACTGTAGTAGTGTTTGTTTTCTGCATGATAATCAGAGGTTCAGATAACAGGCGTATCCCTGTAGATTACACTTCTCTAAACTCTATACTGTTGAAAATCATAAGAGTAATCTTTAACCCTTAGAAGGCTGGGTAATTTTCTATAGATAGAGTTTTGTGTCGCCTGCTTTAGAAAAGCTTAAATATCTGCCTAATTTTGATGAGAAAAGATACTCAGAGTAGCAAACAGGTTCGAGCACAGACCAGCCGCCAATTTACTTTACGGCTGGCCTGGGTCTAACCTGTTTTCATAAGCATGAGTTTTGTTCAAGCACTTTAAGGGTTAAAAGATGATTTTTATAGGATCCAATAATATAGAATTTATTTAAAAGAAATTATACTGTTATGAAATAAGGGCATGATACGACCTATTATCTAGTCATCTGATGATAATATTGTACTTACATGTAGTTGGTATGAATGTTTTGTTGTTAAACTTGAGTATTTCTTGTTGTTTGCTGGTTTTTTCGTTTTGCATTTGATTGTACTGCTTTCCTGGAAAAGGTGAAATGTGTCAGATTTTAGAGAAATAGAAAAAAGAATCTTTTCTAATCACCAATGATAAAGGTTTGATAAACCAATAAAATCAAATGAAAGAAAATAAAAATATTTTCTCTTTGTCCTGTTTGAAATGAATATTTGGTTAATGGTTTTGAATATCTTGAGAATTTCAGGCATTGATTTTTTTATGTATATGTTTATTCAAAGCAATTCACCCTCCATCATCTTTTTTTGTAAATGTTTGCTTTGAAGTGTTAATTTTCACCTGTCCTGATTATTTGTAGTACTTTCAGTTCAAAAGACACAAACATGTATACTAACAAGAAATACTCAAATGTTGTACTTGACTGTATCAATAAGCTTTTGATGGTGCATTTAACCTTGTCTATTTCATCAAATGTAAAGATCTATGTCTCTTTCATTGGAAAAAATATCAATTAAGAAATTCATAAATCAATGAAAATTACATTGGTTATATTTCATGTACACTGGTTCAAATGTCGATAACCAAAAGAAAATGTTTCGATTGATCATTGATCAATGTTGAATGCACCATCAGAAGTTGATGTTATTTGTTAATCCATTCCTTGATATGGACTTTTGTGACTGATACAAGTGGAAAAGAACAGCAGACAGAAATCTGAAAATATGCAAACCAATTATGTACCGTTTTGTACATATTTGCTTGAAAAGTTGGCAATAAAACAAGAATATTGAGGGTTCAATGAAAGACTATAGGAATTGCTTCACATTTGTGAAGCACTTGCTAGAGTCATGCATTGAACCCATGATTTGCATAACAGGAGGAATATCTCGTTTTGTTACAATAATTTCTTGTTTCTGCTACACTTGCATAAAATTGAGTCCATATCATGGAATGGGTGAAAATCCCTACTAATTTCATATGTTTATTTTGTATTTTAGGTTATATTTTTGTCGTTACCAATTTGTTTTATCCAGCATACTCACAATGGTGCAAAGGACCAAGGAGATCTGTGTGTTTGAATAAGTCGGACATGACATTCAGGAAGGGATGGATTTGTTCTTGTCATTTCTTGTATGATCAATGAGTGACCCCACATTATAGGGTAGACACTCAATATTTTAATCATGTTAACCCACACATAGCTGTCATGATTGCATACTAAATTTGGAAAGTGAACATTGAAAATGTTTTAGCATTATTCATTGTTTCATGTAAAGAGTATATATTAACAACATATGATGTGCTGAACTTTGAACTGTTTCCTGCACATGATTGAATGAATGAATTGTTATAAATGACCTAAGATTTCAATAACCATCTCAACTAAACCAATTATAAGCTGTGACATTGAACAAAATTCGCCCCCTGATGTCTAAAAACCAAACACCTGTCTCTGGCGTGCATGCGCTTTCATATTTTTTGTGTGTGACTTTATACCAGGTGTTTGCATATACTGGATCTAAGCAACTCCGTGTAGACGAGAATGTGTGTGTAAGTGTCGATAGAGGATCGGCCGTGTTTACACATTGTCAGACAGACGGCCCCCAGTGGGAGTATTCAAAAGAGGTATATTTAAGTTTTGAAGCTACTTGTTTAACCCATTACCAAAGGATTACCAAATTCGACCTCTTTGTTGCAGACGGCTTGTGAAAACATTGTGGGAAAAGGAGAAATTGCTCTTTTTTCCAATTTCATCACACTTTCAAAAGTTGTCTGCAAACTCTTTCATTTTGGGACAGTCGAAAATTTGGCGTTTGGTAAAGGGTTAAAGCTTCTTGTTTGTAGATGTGAGTAAATTTGGCAGCATTGCAACATTTGAAGATCTACTGCAAACAGACTTTACATCCTTTTTTTTTTGAAACAATGACTCAAAAACAATTTGACGAAAGAAAAAATTGCTTGTATCAATTAATTCTTTTTTCATCTCAATGTTTTTCTATCCATTGTCATAGAGAAACATATTTGTACATGGTTAATGTAGTCTGCAGTTTTATTCAATTTGGATCAACCACAAACCCCCATATGAGGGAATGGGTACGACTTGTCTCTCTTAACTGAACCTGGGTACCATGTTACTTAATAACAAAATATTTGCAGAAGTCAAAATTGATGAACTTTAATAGTGTCTAAGATAAAAACACAATATTATCATGTGACACATCATTGAAAGCGTCTCGGAGAGATGTGTTAATTTGCAATATTGCTTGGCCCAATCTTGAATTAAGAGGGAATGTTGTTTTGAACTTCTGCAAATCTATAGCATAAAATGTTGAGTTTAACAGTACCCTGGACTGTTTTGTTATAAAAGGGTTTTACGATGCTAGTGAACCCAGGTGGTAAAGGGATAGGTTCATGAGGGAAATGTGGACTATAAATAGCCTTTTGTGTTGCGTTTTGTGTTGCTTCTGTTTTGCTTTAACCCATGTCATCACAATAAATTTGACAATTCTGAAGAGAATAACATCAGTAGATGATGATTATTTATTACACATGTGAAATTTGCATTGCTGGATACAGGTCAATTAAACATGTTGATGGTTCAGTGCAATACTACAGTAAGTGCTTATTGTGTGTGAAGCACTTACTGTAGTCTTGCATTGAACCATTGAATTGTAAAAAGAAAATCTTGCCACTCACAAGCATTATTTCTCTACGAAGGTTTTTAATGTATTGTAGAACTCTAATCTGACTGATGAATGGGTTAAATACTGTTTGTTGCACTATATTCTGCACTTGTTAATACATATAGATACATATGGGCCACGTCACGGGAAAAGGGGCACACGGACATAGCAAACAGTGTAGCCCCAGACCAGCCGCCACGTCACTGGTCTGGGGTTACACTGTTTGCCATCTTAGAGGACATCAAGCTCTACCTTTAAATAAATACAAATGATAACTGTCGTGACTAGATGCTGGAATACTAGCGCTAACAAAGAGCTGAGTCAGTGGTATTTATTTATGTCCGAGTGCCCCTTTTTGCGTGACGCGGCCCATTTAGCTAAATAGATATGGTTTTCTAGCTAGGTATAGTGTGAATAAATTCACCTGATGTTGATGACCTCTATTATCATAGTTTCACGCTACGTTGGGTTTTTATTTTACACGGTACATGCAGTCATGGTACAATGTCTTTGAGATTATTTATTCAAATTATGTCATCCTACTCTAATTTATTCTTGCATAAAGTTCAACATAAGGTGAATTTATCTGCACTATATAATCTTTGTTTACTACTTTGAGCAAGAATCTCAATATCTTCTCCCCATTATATGTATTATTTTTAAGCTTTTGTGGGACTAATATGCTTAATATTTGCCATTATTTAACCTTAATGTTTGTTTCAATGTAATGCTTACACAAGATTGGAGAATTATGAGATTTGGACCTACCCCCGGTATATCATAATAGGATGTAATGTCTCATATGCTTTACCAGGTTTCCACCGGATTCAATCCCTGTTAGGCAAGGTGAAAATTGCCGACACTTAGTAACCCGCAAATCTCCGCAAGCGCTAGTTTAGTATCCAGGAATTAAGAATGAATTTGATAACCTTTATGCTTCCGTCATAAATTGTTGTAAAATGAATAATTTTAAACTTAACTTTCCATTTAGACTCAATCTTCTGTCCAAAAGTGTGTGAACTTGTCAAGAAAAAAGTCCCTTTGTGTTTATTAAATTCATAACCCCATGATTGATCTTTTGTGCCTACTTTTTTTATTGTAGTACATTCATAACTCTGCGGAAAGAAATTAACAATCAGCAGCGCAATTTATCTTTTGGTCACCATATTCTCTGTTCTCATAAACTCTGTTTTGAAATAGTCTTCAACAATATCTGTGATATTCGGTAAAAACTTTTGTGACACATAGATAAAATTGCTCATTAGGAGCAATTTATTCATTGTTATAGTGGTGATTTTAGCAGAAGCTGACCTTAGTGATGTATAATGGAGAAAGGGGGTTAAATCTTGTCATGCTTATGGTGTTGGGTCTGCACTGTTATTAACTTATATTACACAAATGCCGATGTGGTTATGCTGTTGGCGGTTGTATTTATGTGTCTGTGTTAGTGCTCTTTATTAGTCATTTCTTCAAACATATCTTTCTTAACCTCCTATACCGGGTATTCTGTATGTATCTACCATTTACCTAAGTAAATCAATTTGATGAAAAAGATTGAACATTTGGTTCCTTCTTAGAGAATTCAAGCTAGTTGAAATCACTCTATGTAAAGCATTTAAGATAGTCACTTGCTAGAAATTACAAGATGCATGTATGTTGTTTAAAAAGAAATGACATAAAAGAATGACAAGCTGAAGGGAGTTTTCTTTCCTTTTAATTGAGGTTAACCAAGTTTTCATTCCGTTTATTCATATTGAGGGTGTCTTACCTCCATTTAATCAGCTTCCATTTGATTCAACTTCATTTGATTCAACTTAAGGATGTCTTTTCATTTAGTATAGCTATATATGGTTTTGGCTTTTAGACAGACAGACTTAGGGGCTATTGTAGTGATAGAAGCTAACTTTTTGGGTGGTTTCTGCTGTATTGATAACCATGAGCAATTTAGGACTGTTAATTTGCATTCTTACAAAAGATTTTTTGCTTAACCCATTACCAAACAGTAACGGCATTTGACCATTATTGCAGATGATTCTGGAAAACGTGGAAAAAGGGTAAATTGCTCATGAAACAATTTCTCTTTTTCCCACAATGTTTTCTGCCCTATCAGAAGATTATTTCAATTTCATCACATTTTGAAATGTCCTCTGCAATCTCTTCCAATTTGGGACAGTCGAAAATTTGCTGTTTGGGAAAGGGTTAAACAAAAGAAAAATAAACGGAAATACAATCAATCTTGTTTTAATCAACCAACGTTATAGGACATCAAACATCAAACATTATTACAGACGCCAGTCATTCAGAAAGTTCAAGTAGTAGTTATAGTTTTCTAAATGGCTTGCATCTGGTTCTACAAATGAATGCTTAAAAAAACAATTTACTTGGGAAAAAAGTCATCCTTTTGTTGTGACAAGGCTTGTGCTTTTCAAAATAAGTTTTTTGTAATTGTCCACCTAAAGGAAATACATTTTTACAATATAAAGGGTCCGCACTTTCTATAGTCTTGTGCTAAACCCCGATATACGAAATTTCAGATGTGTGTACTAATGTTATTGATGTATATACTCATTGCTGAGTGTTTTCTTTTTCAGACCAATGAGTTGAAGCATGTAAACAGTAACCAGTGTTTAGGAAAAAATACCTCACAAGACCGGGATTCACCATCAATAGGTAAGTTGTTGCCATGTCGCCTGGGTCTGGGTCTGGATCTTTACATGAGAAGCCCCATTTCTACCTACAACAACGAGAAAAGATATAAAGTTTTTAAGAAAGAATTAAAGTTCTAATTTTTTTTTTTATATGGGTTTTACATCACATCAACATTTCAGTTATGTAGCGATGCCCGACTATTAATGATGGAGGAAGACCCCAAACTCAACTGCCCATAAGGGCTGGTCAAGGTGGGTAGAATCATCGGCATTCCGTAAGTCAGTCGGGATACTGCCTCTCATGAAAATCCATATCCCTCTAAGGATTTGAACCCACACGGAGAGGGGAAAGTTATAATACTCCCTTACTTACTCCCTCCCTTTCCCCTCCCATCCTCCATTTTGATTTAGATTAACAAGCATTGTAATCATTTATTGATTGGAGAAGGCATTAGGCCTATAGAAGCAAATAACATTCATGTTTTGATTAACAATTACAATGGTAATTGTTAATGAGTGATGAAGATCTTTGACCTAATACATATGTTAAGTTGCAGCATTGAAGGCATAAGGAAGGCAACATTGTGACAAATTAAAATTATATGTCTCAAAATATTTACATTTACAAAATACTTGAGATGACTAACATTCTAATTTCAAGAATTAAATCTAATAAGATCACTGGATAGTAGGTATGAAATAGATTATTTAGTGTGTTTACTATGAATATTTTTGCCTGGAGGCCTATACAGTCAAACTTGTCTACAGCAGCCACTCTTAAACATAGAATACATATGACTGCATAGCAACATCGAAGCTCAATATAGCAGGCAAGACATGCAGAAAGCTCCTGCAGGAGCTTTCTTCATGTTTTGCCTGCTGTATTAAGCTGTCAACAGTCTCAAAAAACAGATCTGATGGCATTTTTGTTGGCTGCTTAAGACAGGTTTTACTGTATTATGAATAAAAATGTCATGTTGGTTATTAAAGGTTTAAGCTTTAGGTCCACATTAAAATTATGTCATGTTAATCAATGGGATAAAAGAGTTTACTTTGTTTTGTTTTCAGGTCCATGTGATGGAAGTGAAGGGCAGAAGTGGATTATTGTAGATATGAAGTGGTAGCAGAATGTGATAGTGATGTGAAAATAGGCATAAATTCAAATGACACAGCACAACAGGGCCGGCTTTAACCCTCAGTATGCTGGGTAGTTTGCGTCAGACTACTTAACCCTTAGAATGCTGGGTAATTTTCTAAAAATAGATTTTTTGTGTCGTCTGCTTTCCGAAACCTTAATCATCTCCTTTATGTCAATGTGGAAAGATACTCACAGTTGCAAACAGGTTAGATCACAGGCAAGCCGCCAATTTACGCAATTTACTTAGCGGCTGGCCTGTGATCTAACCTGTTTGCATAAGCAGATAGTCGGTTCCAGCACTATAAGGGTTTATAAGCTGGTTAATTACTGAAATATCTGACCTGTAATTTTGTGCAGATGACCTAAAAACTCCTTTGTGGCAGACAATAAATGAAGGGGATACCATTGTGACAAAAGGAGAATTTGCTCATCATGAGCAAATTCTCCTTTAATCACAATTGTTTCTGTGTTAAGTATTCAGCAATGAAGGGTTTCATGGAAACGTTTAAGCATTTTGATGATAGGCTTAAATGATGTGTGCTGAAAAGTTTTTTAAACCAGAAAAGGGGTGAAGTCTTCTATTGTTCCAAATGGAGATGTTTCAACCATATTACAGTACTTGCAAGCCAATAGTAACTGTACATTGAGAACTTTTGAAATAACCCTCCTGCATTTTTTTTTATGTCATGTGTTTCTTAAATACCAGTGTGTTAGTGTTAAAAATAGAATGGTACCAAAGTTTTCATTATGGGATTGGGTATAAATGATTTTGAAGAAAGGAGCGAATGGCTGGTTTTGAGTGTTTTTCTGAAAAAGTGTTCGAAATGTGTATGAATGTGGTGGTGATTGGTTTATTTTTGAATATGTTTAGTTTGATCTCGAATGCTCTGTGACAACCAAAGACTAAGACCTGCAAGAGGCTTACACTTACAACACAGTTTCATTAAGATTTGAAGTAACAGATCCAGGTTGGGATCTAACCGATTCAGCCTGACTCTTCTATCAGACTTTATGACTGGGAATGAAGTGACATATTTACAAGGGAATATAAATGATGGTTTGCATAGGCAATAGGTTCTGAATGAAAACCCTTTACAAGCCATCCTCATTGGTACAAAATTAAGTATTGGCAGAAAAACTGAATTTATGATTTAAGACATTTTTGTAGTGGACATAAATTTACAACAGAACGTTGTGTTGAAAGGAGAATTATTTTGTTCGAAAAAGTTCCTTCTTTTGTCACATTGGTTCCTTTTTAAGGGTTCAGTGCAAGACTATAGTAAGTGCTTCATTAACATGAAGCACTTACTATTGTATTGCACTGAACCCTTGTTTTGTAGTCTGTTGTAGTTGTATAGATACTTTTACCAGACAGTTGTTGTAGCTGATGATGGACAACTTGTTAGGTATAGAGAACATTTAAATTGTCTTTGAAATAATTCAATGAAAATATATACCCACAAATGTTTTAAAATCAAACCTATCCTGAGTAATTCTTCCTATGTAAATGCAAGATTTCTTTTAATTTGAATGTCTTTTTGTAGGAGTTAGTATGTTAACATGTGTAATGATGCAAGTTGATTTAAATGGAATTGCTAAATGGAAATGTGTTTAATTGAACTTTTGCCATTGTAGTTTACTTAGATCTTGCCATATAACTTACACTTGACCTTAATACATTGATACACATTGTGATTGGAACAGAATGTCATCTGCTGCTGATACTACCAACAAGTGGTTTATTGGAAGTACAGTGGACCCTCGTTTATCCGAACACTTTCGTTCCCAGGAGAAATGTTCGTATTAACGAATTTTCCGGAATAAAGAATATGCGAGTAACAGCGAAATGTTTACCTTTACACGGTGTCGGTGTATCATGATCATTACTATGAAGTAAGAAATACACAATTATTTCTTTTGAAGGGAAATATAAAGTGTGTTAAGGAAGTGTTTATTTGGTCAAAACGGATTTTTATAAAAATGACAATTTGAAGCAATGTCTTTCGAGAAGTTAAATTTCCTTAAGATAGCTCTGAAAAGAACTCTTTGATTAGCTGATAGCAGCTTGGGCGATGGGTTCTCTGACGAGAGTGACAAAACAAGGCTTTTTGGTAAAAGGCCCTTAAAAGGGCAGTTAAGCATATCGATTGAGTAATAATTGAAAATGATTGCCAGACATTGTCTCCCGATCGCTGTCTAAGCAGCCAATCAACACCTTTTACAAACTCAACTATCGACATGCGACCGTAATTACAATAATGTAAGACCAATCAACTGACAGAATGACCGTTTAACAAACAATCAACACCTTCCAGTACACTACACTAGGTGACAGGTTATGGTCAAGCATACGTGACAGTTTGCAAAACGTGTGAATGCCGTTTACAACAGAAGACCGATCCCTTCATTCGCAACTGTAACCGCATAATTTTACTGGTTTCCGGACTAGCCATACGCATATACTATGAAAAGTGACTGTTGGTTCCCGAATATTTTTGTTCGGTTCCGGAACGCGGATTTTCCGCATTAAACAGTTAAATTGATGAAGGTAAGATCCGTTCCCTCAAAATTCTGTTCGGATGGTGAATATTCCGGATAAACAACGTTCGGATTATCGCGGGTCCACTGTATTTATTGGATTAAGGTAGAATACCCTAACTCCATTTTGAAACTCGTTCTTTCGTCTGATTACGTTCTCCGTATGACTTGGTCTGGGCCGGAACTATTCACATTGATTAGAGTAGTTCCAGACCCTGACCAGGGTTAACCAAGAATTACCAAAGTAATATGATGACAGAATGAGTTTCAAAATATGAGTTTCAAAAATCTGCTTAATTTTGTTGAGGAGAGATACTTAGAGTAGCAAACAGCTTAAATCACAGGCCAGCCGCCAATTTACTTGGAGGCTAGCCTGGATCTTACCTGTTTGCATAAGCATGAAGTTGGTTCCAGCACCATTAGTGTTAAGGCAAGTGCCATTTTACTTTAGGGACACTGTTTAACTTTGTTTCAAAGAAGTTTATGTTAGATAGAAATGCTTAGTCTAGTCTTTAACCAATGTTGCAGTGATAGTTTTAATCCTTCCTACATTCCCGCCTTATTTAACTCCTTATGACTTGCAGGCAGCTGATTCAAACAATAGGTACATTTAATAGAAACTTCTCTGTGTATATGTGATACTGAACACATATTGAGGGTTCAATGCAAGACTTTAGTAAGTGCTTCACAAACATGAAGCACTTATTGTAGTCTTGCATGGATCACTGGATGTGAAAATTTGATAAACATTTGTATACGCAAATATATTTTTTGCTTTTTTCAAAGAGGTGTTGATTGAATTTCTTGATGTTTATAAAATTTCAAGAATTGATTTGATTTTTCTAATGTAATACCTTTGCTGTCTTTACAAGTGATGAGACATGAAAGCATTGAGATAAAACTTACACATTGAGCATGATAAGCATGTTTCAAACTGTTTCTAATTTAAGTATTAATCCTGTATTTTAGTTGTCAAATGTTTGAAAAATATAAGAAAAAAGGTTGTTATAGAAGACTGACTTACAGAATGCCAATGGTTCTACCTGGCTTGACTAGTTCTTTGAGTATGAGGTCTTCCTTCATTATTTAGAGTCGGGTATCGCAACATAACTGAAATACTGTTGATGCGATGTAAAACCCCATACAGTGATGTCTCGTTAATCCGAACACGTCCGTTCCCAACAAAATGTCCGGTTTACCGAATAATCCGGACTAATGAAGCAGAGCATGGTCTAATACACATTAAGATATAAACAGTCTGTAAGCACGTGCATGCTTATAACCCTTTAGCACACACAAAATTGTTGATCGTCCCAAATTGAAATAGTTTGCAGACGTTTCAAAACGTGATGAAATTCGAAAATAATCTTCTGATATGGCAGAAAACATCGTGGGAAAAGGAGAAATTGCTTGTCATGAGCAATTTCTCCTTTACCCACAATGTTTTCAAAAGTCGTCTGCAACAAATTGGTCAAATAATTTCGTTCCCTTACAATTTCGTTCGGATAGCGAGACATCCGGACATCGGGGTCCGGATAAACGAGGCTTCACTGTATATTAAATGCATAAAAACCTTTCCTATAAGAGCCTCCATTCCCTTTAAGAATTCTTGATTCAACACTCATTAAATTTTCTAAAATATATAAGAAAAATGGTTTGTAAGAGAAGAACCTTCCTTATAAGAGCCTTCTCTCCCTATAAGAATGCTTAATTCAACATTCATTATGTTATCTGCAAGTCAGTGGGAGTTCATTTATATTGCAAGACAAGTGTGAATATGAAAGGAAATACAACAAATCGTGTATGAAGGAACCATTATAAAGATCTATTGTGAAGAAGACAACTATTGGCTTCATATGGTCACCGGTCGTTCAGAATCTAGTAGAAGCTTTCTTAATGACTTATGACACATATCAGGATTGCCTTAAACTGAATAACTTTTCACACACTGTTTACGAGTGGTCCCTTTAAACAAGATTTACTGTATGATAATTTGTAGAATAGTAATTTATGTACCTCCTCATTATAAAACCAGAATGTATGAATTTCAAATAAATGTCGTAAGACATATAATATTTGTTATTCTTAAGCATTATCTGCTTGTATTCAAATGTTTGAATAGATGGGCATGTAATGGTGGTTTTTATCATTGTGCATGGTGTATACTGCTAACTTTTTCCACTGTCATTGCTAGAAACAATATGCAACAATTACTATAGAAATACATCTTGAGAAAGATGGACAAAATTAGTTCTTCCCTCAAAATTTTGCAGCACAAAATTAGATGATTAGTTGTCCTTAAAAGGGGAGAATTTCTTTGCTTTTGTACATGTATATCATATTGGTTTTGGCAAGGGGAGGATCTCTTTAAAATAAGCAACAGTGTTTTTCCTTGTCCCCTGCTTTATGCTGATTTGTGGGTGGGGGCTTTTGACCACTTATATATGCAATTGTTAACGAAAAGTAATCATCTTTAAGGGTCATATCTAGGTATTTGGGATCATTTACTTTATAAGTTGGAAGAATTTGAAGCCATATGGCTTTTTTTTGGTTACTCTAGTGAATTTACTTTTTGGATTAGTCATAATTTTCCATATGGGGGAAATGGTTATATTTCTTGTAATGCTTTTTACTCTATAGCCATATGGTTTTGCATTATATTTAGACTTGTGCTTGAGTTTCACTTTTTGAAATGGCCTACTTATTTATGTATTTCAAGGAACTGTTTTTTTTTTAACCATCTTACTTCATAATGGCTCACTAAGCCATACTTGCTTCAGAATACTTTACCCTAAGAATGCTGGGTAATTTTCTAAAAATAGATTTTTGTGTCATCTACTTTCCAAAACCACCAATATCTGCTTAATTTTGTAGAGGAAAAATACTCAGAGTAGCAAACAGGTTAGGTCACAGGCCAGCCACCAATTTACTTGGAAGTTAGCCTGGATCTTACCTGATTGCATAAGCATGAAGTCTGCTCCAGTACTATAAGGGTTAAGATACAGCTTAGATTATATTGTTGAAAGAATTTCACTTTTCTCACAGTGGTTTTCATTCAATATCACAAAGAAATGCACTTAGTACACATAATCAACCATTTTGAAACCAACTCTTTCATCAGATTACTTTAGTGGTTTTCAAAAACACAACATTTGTGATCGGAACGTTTCGGTGTAAAGCGAAAAGTTCCTGCCCAGACGGCTGTATACTGCAAACGACTAAAGTAATCCAGCAAAAAAAAAGTGTTTCAAAATGGCAGATAATGGGTAATCCGCCTTTATGATAGTTTGTTTGACCGTCTCTTGTTTGACCATCTCCATATTCTCTCAATTTCTCCCAGTCACAAAAACCTCAATAGGGAAATCTTGTTAAAACCTAATATTTTGGAAATGTTAAGAATTTTCCAAGTTTAAACCAGTTTTTAAGATGCTTTGGTCATTGACATGGTACAAATGATTAAAGGTTGACCTGTTTTAGAATGACAATAATTCTAACCATCACTCAGTTTGCAAAATTAACCATCCACTGCTATCCTGCATTGCCCAGTGGTTAATTTGATTGGTTTTGAGTGATGTCATACTTTGTATAAACATTTCCTTGATTTGTATGATGTAGAGTATATTTAGTGATTATCTCTGATTCTGAATAATGGTGTATTTTTTTCTTTATGATTATTCACAAAACTATTTTATATTTCTTTATGAAAGATATACATTGTTGTCTTTTGAAAATCTTCTCATGGTCAAAAAAGGCATAAATCAAATGGAGAACTGTTAACTATTTTACTTGTGGTAAATTTATCAATCTACAGCGAAAATGTCAATGAAAGAAAATGATATATTGATACTGTTGTAACCTTTTTTTGTGTATTTTCTTTTCTTTTAATGTTTGCCTATTAGGGAAGTGGGGGTGGGGACGGGGTGGGGTGGGGGGTGTGGGGGGGGGTTAATCCGTTAGAACTACTACAATGGTGGTGAAATTGCTTTTATCAACACTGAAAAAACACAACTTGAAAGAATTGGCATGCAAAAGTAAATAGGTATGCATAGTAATGATATTTTTTAATGATAGGCAGTTAAGTGGATTTTGAGTGGATATAAATGGTCACTTCTTTTGTCACAAATGATTTCTGTAGTTATCTGCTTTGAATAGGAAATGTAGTTATTTATCATACCAGCCATTGGATCTTTGTCTTATGGTTTCAAAATTGCTAGCTTTGTAATGAAAGGAGAGTTTCCCCTTGTAACAGAGAGGAACATGTTCTAAATTGTTTGTTGGACATGATTCAAGTATCAAGACAGTTTTTACAGAAATGAAGTTTGCTTTAGAAGATCATAAAGGGAAAACATGGTTTATGTATAACTACATGTCTTATCATTGTCTTTCTTAACCATTTAAAACCAATTGTAGAGTTTGACCAGTAACATTCCACCGTAATATTTATACTTCTAAACGGACGCTGGTTATGTAGCATTCGCAACCAGGCTTCTATATTACTTGATGATCATGATTCAATCCATTTTATATACTCAATTAACCCTTACAATGCCGGGTATTTTTCTGAAATGGATTTTTGTGTCTCTGCTTTCCATAACCTTAATATGCTTAATGGTGATGAGGAAAGTTAATTAGAGTAGTAAACATGTAACATCACAATCCAGCCCCAATTTATTTGGTGGCTGGCCTGGTTCTTACCTGTTTGCATAAGCATGAAGCCGGTTCCAGCACTCAACGGGTACACCTGTTAGTGAAGATGTAGATCCAGGTGACGTCATTTCAGTTTTCATTCGAAGTAGTCTTCCGGACTTATTGAACGCCATTGATTCTACCTGGCTTGACCAGCCCTTATGGACAATTGGGAATGGGATCTTTTTTTATCAGTAAAATCAAGCAGTGCAACATAATTGAAATAATGTTGAAGCAATGTAAAGTCCATATAAAGTTATATGTAGAAGAAGATGAACCAAGTGACAGCTCAGTAATCTGCTATAGTTGCTTTAAAATAGATTATTATGTTAGAATGGAGGACCACTCTTGTGTACTGTTTTACTAAATGACTTACGTAAAATATTTATCAAAGATAAAAGGAAATAGTGTAATGTGACACATCATAGGAAATTTCTTGGAGAGGCGATTCCAATGATGTGTTAGTTTGCAATATTACTAAGCTCACTACTAAAATAAGGGGAAAAGTTGTTATGAACTTGCGCAAAATCTTAACATAAAATGTTTAGTATAACGCTAATCAGATGTATATATTCCCTTCTTACTGCAAAATGATAAATATGATCGCAATGGAAGCTCAATGGTTAAGCTTATGATTTAGATAAATCAAACTTGTTAAAAAATCAAAGTTTTTTTGTGTTTGCACAATTCTGAGACCATGTTTTATTTTTTTTTTGAAATTTCACCTTTTCATCTTTGACTTTGTTTCTTTATCTATCAAGGTGTTGTTTATTCATTACTATTGATTGGTAGGTCTTGTTGTCAAAAGTTGGTATTATATCTGACAACTCTGCCCTCAAACTTTTTTTATACATTTTTTGAGTATTTTTTAAAACAGGAGTATCGGAACTGTTTTTTGTTAAATGATAACTATATATTATATACATAATGAAATGAAATGTTAAAAATTGTTTGTTCTTTGTTTCTATATAGTTACCCATAGCCAGTTTGAAGCCGACACATTTAGATCTTAGAATGTTGTAATTTAATAAAAATTGAAGTGTATGTCCCCTGCTTATCAAAACCTAAAATACCTCCCTTATTTTGATGAGGTAAGATACTCAGAGGAACAAACATGCTAGATCACAGACCAGTTGCCAATTAAGTTGTTGGCTGGTCTGTATCCAACCTGATTGCATAAACATAAAGTCGGTGGACATGATTCAAGTATCAATGATGATGGATGTATAACAATATTGTGCACATAGTGTTTCAAAAACCATCTGATAAATCCTGGTCCTGCGTGGCCCAGTGGTGAAGGTGGTGGACTTAGAACTCGGGGGTTCCTGGTTCATGCCCCACGACACCTATGGTTTTATGTCGGTGACCTTTGAGATGTCACTACATAGCCCTTGCCTGGTATTGGTGTAGCATGGAAAGCATTACAGGATTGACAATTTATTGATACGACATTAACCACAAACAAAATTAATGTTGCCGTCAGTGTAACTCTGATGTTGTACATGAAATGTCTACGTCTGGATCTAGCCTTGAATATTTGCCCGTGTGTATACATGTACCCCACACTAGTGCCAGGACCCCAGGCTACGTCTGGATAATTCGGACTTCAATGGTGACAGAATGACTTCATGCAACAATATAACTCGAATGGTCCAATCTGCAACTGTGTTGCAATATTTATGTCTGGATCATTCGGAATAATCGACACCGCCATATCGGAGACCGTGACTGATCCTGATTGGAAGCAACAGTAAGCAATAAAAAATGAATGCCAATGATGTTTGAAAGAAGTCTGTGATATAAGTAGTTTATTAATATATCTCTTTATAATGATTATTTCTAAAGTCTTCTGCGATAGATGCAGCAATTCGAGGTATAACAGAGTTAGGGTATGACATAGGAAATGATATAGGCTGTGCGTGGGTTTCGAATCGGATCCATACAGTCATAGTTTGACGTGAATGAGCTATTGGGCACTCATCATGGTGATGAAATGAGTGATATATATTTTTATAACAGTTACGGAGAAAGGATCTCTTGATCGCTGGTATGGACCTATAGCATAGCATAAGCTTAACAAGAAGACCGCATAGTAAGACAAACAAACTTTGGTTTACCATTACCTATTTTAATTTATATCAATCGCGATCAATAAATAACAAATAAATAAGTTCTATGCTAATCGTGAATTTAACACCCCATCTATTCGATTCACCTGTCTTTTCGCAATAACTCGGCGGTTCAATGCAATACTATAGTAAGTGCTTCACAGACATGAAGCACTTGCTATAGTATTGCATTGGACCATCGAACTGCTTTCAATCAAATTTGAATAGGAAAATATCCAATTCATGAAAACATACGTTGACAAAAGGAGTGCTAATTAAAATTTCTAGTTTACTTGAAAGCTAAATTTCGTTCAACTATTATTACTCTAGTGTCTGTATAACTCGTAAAACGGCAACCAAAAAGAACGAATCACGAGCGATATCTGTCTTTTCCAACAGTTTCAATTATCGTTTCAAATCTATTTCAATTCGTAACGTTAAAAAATGTTCAACTCGGTCGTAAGTGAATTAAGACATAACCACATAACGCCTCGTCTTGCAGAAGACGACTTTCAAAAAGCATTGCGGCAAAAGGAGAAATTGCTTGTCGCAAGCAATTTCTCCTTTGGTCACAATGCTTTTTCAATCCATTCACATATTACAACAGCAGTTCTGAAAGCCTCTTCACGTGTTAACAATGCTTTTCTAAGGTTGTTGCTTCAAGTAAAGGAGATTTTCGTCTACATGTGGTAAAGCGTTTAAACAAACCCTACCAATATGATTCACACATAAAACACTTGTCCTAGATGTATTCTGAGCTAGTTGCGGCCGCTTCTTAAAATAAATAATGTATAAATCACACTAGAAATAATGTCTTAACAAGTGCATGACTAAGACACATTGATTAGGCAATGATTATCCCTGCAACACTTAAGATGGTTTTCCTCCTCGGTTGATCCGTCGTTCTTTTATGATGGTCACTGCGGTAACATGGTAAGAACGATAACCTCTGAAGAGACGTCCGTCATTCTCCTGTCCTTTTCATTCGGTAAGGGGATATAACTCTATTGCAGGGAAGCAAATGAAATAATCCTGCATGGAGTTTGGGTTTCTTCCTTATCAGAGTTGTCGCTCGTTAATGATGGTCGATGTAGTCGAATGGTAAGAACGATAACTCTGGTATGAACGTCCGCAGCGGCACATGCATAACTAAGTTCCTTCATAACAAGTGAACGTCGAAGTTGGCATACTAACGACGTAATAAGTCAAAGTCTAGTCTATGGCGTGTTATAAATAAGATTAAATAATTGAGTATATTTACAGCCCTGCGTTGTTGTCTCCCGTTTATTTATCCGGCGAGTGTGGAGTTGAGGAGGATGATCTGATCCGGGCTGGAGTTGGTGTTGAACAGGTTCGGCAGGACGAACAACAGGAACAAAAGTGGGAGGAGCAAGCTGGCCAATCCCCCGAGTCCCGACGAAGCTCCGCCCTGGGCTGGTACCGGAATGTAACCGACCCCGCCCCCAAACCCGGCACCGCCCCCAAACCCGGCACCGCCCCCAAACCCGCCTCCGACTCCGCCTCCGAAACCTCCCCCGGTTGAGAACGATGGTCCGGTCGAGAAGGACTGTCCGAATCCTACTCCGCCTGATGGGAAACCTCTTCGGAATGAATCGTCGTCATCGAAATCGTCAAAATTGTTGTTGAAATTGTTGTTAAAGTTCTGAGCGAGAGTGATACCGATAACGGCACACAGTGCGACTGTCAGAGTTGCTGCGATTTTCATCGTGATGGTTGCTTGGTTGTTTAGTTGACGAATTGCAGAGAGAGTGTGAGGTTTAGAGAGGCGAGGAGCGGGTTTTATACACGGACCTGTTACTAACGGTTACTTACGGTTACCAATAGTTACATCAGGTGACGGAGGGTAGACAGCCGCGGACTTACTTCCGCCCGTAAGCACTTTGTCACCTCGACCTGTCGCAAGGTCGGTCATTTAACACATTGTCGATCGTCCCAAATTGAAATAGTTTGCAGACGTTTCAAAACGTGATGAAATTCGAAAATAATCTTCTGATATGGCAGAAAACATTGTGGGAAAAGGAGAAATTGCTTGTCATGAGCAATTTCTCCTTTACCCACAATGTTTTCAAAAGTCGTCTGCAACAAATTGGTCAAATAATTTCGTTCCCTTACAATTTCGTTCGGATAGCGAGACATCCGGACATCGGGGTCCGGATAAACGAGGCTTCACTGTATATTAAATGCATAAAAACCTTTCCTATAAGAGCCTCCATTCCCTTTAAGAATTCTTGATTCAACACTCATTCAATTTTCTAAAATATATAAGAAAAATGGTTTGTAAGAGAAGAACCTTCCTTATAAGAGCCTTCTCTCCCTATAAGAATGCTTAATTCAACATTCATTATGTTATCTGCAAGTCAGTGGGAGATCATTTATACTGCAAGACAAGTGTGAATATGAAAGGAAATACAACAAATCTTGTATGAAGGAACCATTGTAAAGATCTATTGTGAAGAAGACAACTATTGGCTTCATATGGTCACCGGTCGTTCAGAATCTAGTAGAAGCTTTCTTAATGACTTATGACACGTATCAGGATTGCCTTAAACTGAATAACTTTTCACGCACTGTTTACGAGTGGTCCCTTTAAACAAGATTTACTGTATGATAATTTGTAGAATAGTAATTAATGTACCTCCTCATTATAAAACCAGAATGTATGAATTTCAAATAAATGTCGTAAGACATATAATATTTGTTATTCTTAAGCATTATCTGCTTGTATTCAAATGTTTGAATAGATGGGCATGTAATGGTGGTTTTTATCATTGTGCATGGTGTATACTGCTAACTTTTTCCACTGTCATTGCTAGAAACAATATGCAACAATTACTATAGAAATACATCTTGAGAAAGATGGACAAAATTAGTTCTTCCCTCAAAATTTTGCAGCACAAAATTAGATGATTAGTTGTCCTTAAAAGGGGAGAATTTCTTTGCTTTTGTACATGTATATCATATTGGTTTTGGCAAGGGGAGGATCTCTTTAAAATAAGCAACAGTGTTTTTCCTTGTCCCCTGCTTTATGCTGATTTGTGGGTGGGGGCTTTTGACCACTTATATATGCAATTGTTAACGAAAAGTAATCATCTTTAAGGGTCATATCTAGGTATTTGGGATCATTTACTTTATAAGTTGGAAGATTTTGAAGCCATATGGCTTTTTTTTGGTTACTCTAGTGAATTTACTTTTTGGATTAGTCATAATTTTCCATATGGGGGAAATGGTTATATTTCTTGTAATGCTTTTTACTCTATAGCCATATGGTTTTGCATTATATTTAGACTTGTGCTTGAGTTTCACTTTTTGAAATGGCCTACTTATTTATGTATTTCAAGGAACTGTTTTTTTTTTAACCATCTTACTTCATAATGGCTCACTAAGCCATACTTGCTTCAGAATACTTTACCCTTAGAATGCTGGGTAATTTTCTAAAAATAGATTTTTGTGTCATCTACTTTCCAAAACCACCAATATCTGCTTAATTTTGTAGAGGAAAAATACTCAGAGTAGCAAACAGGTTAGGTCACAGGCCAGCCACCAATATACTTGGAAGTTAGCCTAGATCTTACCTGATTGCATAAGCATGAAGCCTGCTCCAGTACTATAAGGGTTAAGATACAGCTTAGATTATATTGTTGAAAGAATTTCACTTTTCTCACAGTGGTTTTCATTCAATATCACAAAGAAATGCACTTAGTACACATAATCAACCATTTTGAAACCAACTCTTTCATCAGATTACTTTAGTGGTTTTCAAAAACACAACATTTGTGATCGGAACGTTTCGGTGTAAAGCGAAAAGTTCCTGCCCAGACGGCTGTATACTGCAAACGACTAAAGTAATCCAGCAAAAAAAAAGTGTTTCAAAATGGCAGATAATGGGTAATCCGCCTTTATGATAGTTTGTTTGACCGTCTCTTGTTTGACCATCTCCATATTCTTTCAATTTCTCCCAGTCACAAAAACCTCAATAGGGAAATCTTGTTAAAACCTAATATTTTGGAAATGTTAAGAATTTTCCAAGTTTAAACCAGTTTTTAAGATGCTTTGGTCATTGACATGGTACAAATAATTAGAGGTTGACCTGTTTTAGAATGACAATAATTCTAACCATCACTCAGTTTGCAAAATTAACCATTCACTGCTATCCTGCATTGCCCAGTGGATAATATGATTGGTTTTGAGTGAGGTCATACTTTGTTTAAACATTTCCTTGATTTGTATGATGTAGAGTATATTTAGTGATTATCTCTGATTCTGAATAATGGTGTTTTTGTTTTCTTTATGATTGTTCACAAAACTATTTTATATTTCTTTATGAAAGATATACATTGTTGTCTTTTGAAAATCTTTTCATGGTCAAAAATGGCATAAATCAAATGGAGAACTGTTAACTACTTTACTTGTGGTAACTTTATCAATATACAGCGAAAATGTCAATGAAAGAAAATGATATATTGATACTGTTGTAACCTTTTTTTGTGTATTTTCTTTTCTTTTAATGTTTGCCTATTAGGGAAGTGGGGGTGGGGACGGGGTGGGGTGGGGGGTGTGGGGGGGGGTTAATCCCTTAGAACTACTACAATGGTGGTGAAATTGCTTTTATCAACACTGAAAAAACACAACTTGAAAGAATTGGCATGCAAAAGTAAATAGGTATGCATAGTAATGATATCTTAATGACAGACAGTTAAGAGACCCCATTTTGAGTGGATATAAATGGTCACTTCTTTTGTAACAAATGATTTCTGTAGTTATCTGCTTTGAGTAGGAAATGTAGTTATTTATCATACCAGCCATTGGATCTTTGTCTTATGGTTTCAAAATTGCTAGCTTGGTAATGAAAGGAGAGTTTCCCCTTGTAACAGAGAGGAACATGTTCTAACTTGTTTGTTGGACATGATTCAAGTATCAAGAAAGTTTTTACAGAAATGAAGTTTGCTTTAGAAAATCATAAAGGGAAAACATGGTTTATGTATAACTTACATGTCTTATCATTGTCTTTCTTAACCATTTAAAACCAATTGTAGAGTTTGACCAGTAACATTCCACCGTAATATTTATACTACTAAACGGACGCTGGTTATGTAGCATTCGCAACAAGGCTTCTATATTACTTGATGATCATGATTCAATCCATTTTATATCTACTTAACTAACCCTTACAATGCCGGGTATTTTTCTGAAAATAGATTTTTGTGTCTCTGCTTTCCATAACCTTAATTATATGCTTAATGTTGATGAGGAAAGTTACTTAGAGTAGTAAACATGTAACATCACAATCCAGCCCCAATTTATTTGGTGGCTGGCCTGGTTCTTACCTGTTTGCATAAGCATGAAGCCGGTTCCAGCACTCAACGGGTACACCTGTTAGTGAAGATGTAGATCCAGGTGACGTCATTTCAGTTTTGCATTCGAAGTAGTCTTCCGGACTTATTGAATGCCATTGATTCTACCTGGCTTGACCAGCCCTTATGGACAGTTGGGAATGGGATCTTTTTTTCATCAGTAAGAGTCAAGCAGTGCAACATAATTGAAATAATGTTGAAGCAATGTAAAGTCCATATAAAGTTATATGTAGAAGAAGATGAACCAAGTGACAGCTCAGTAATCTGCTATAGTTGCTTTAAAATAGATTTATATGTTAGAATGGAGGACCACTCCTGTGTACTGTTTTACTAAATGACTTACGTAAAACATTTGTCATAGATAAGAGGAAATAGTGTAATGTGACACATCATAGGAAATTTCTTGGAGAGGCGATTCCAATGATGTGTTAGTTTGCAATATTACCAAGCACACTACTAAAATAAGGGGAAAAGTTGTTATGAACTTGCGCAAAATCTTAACATAAAATGTTTAGTATAACGCTAATCAGATGTATATATTCCCTTCTTACTGCAAAATGATAAATATGATCGCAATGGAAGCTCAATGGTTAAGCTTATGATTTAGATAAATCAAACTTGTTAAAAAATCAAAGTTTTTTTGTGTTTGCACAATTCTGAGACCATGTTTTATTTTTTTTTGAAATTTCACCTTTTCATCTTTGACTTTGTTTCTTTATCTATCAAGGTGTTGTTTATTCATTACTATTGATTGGTAGGTCTTGTTGTCAAAAGTTGGTATTATATCTGACAACTCTGCCCTCAAACTTTTTTTATACATTTTTTGAGTATTTTTTAAAACAGGAGTATCGGAACTGTTTTTTGTTAAATGATAATTTATATATTATATACATAATGAAATGAAATGTTAAAAATTGTTTGTTCTTTGTTTCTATATAGTTACCCATAGCCAGTTTGAAGCCGACACATTTAGATCTTAGAATGTTGAGTAATTTAATAAAAATTGAAGTGTATGTCCCCTGCTTATCAAAACCTAAAATACCTCCCTTATTTTGATGAGGTAAGATACTCAGAGGAACAAACATGCTAGATCACAGACCAGTTGCCAATTAAGTTGTTGGCTGGTCTGTATCCAACCTGATTGCATAAACATAAAGTCGGTGGACAGATTCAAGTATCAATGATGATGGATGTATAACAATATTGTGCACATAGTGTTTCAAAAACCATCTGGTAAATCCTGGTCCTGCGTGGCCCAGTGGTGAAGGTGGTGGACTTAGAACTCGGGGGTTCCTGGTTCATGCCCCACGACACCTATGGTTTTATGTCGGTGACCTTTGAGATGTCACTACATAGCCCTTGCCTGGTATTGGTGTAGCATGGAAAGCATTACAGGATTGACAATTTATTGATACGACATTAACCACAAACAAAATTAATGTTGTCGTCAGTGTAACTCTGATGTTGTACATGAAATGTCTACGTCTGGATCTAGCCTTGAATATTTGCCCGTGTGTATACATGTACCCCACACTAGTGCCAGGACCCCAGGCTACGTCTGGATAATTCGGACTTCAATGGTGACAGAATGACTTCATGCAACAATATAACTCGAATGGTCCAATCTGCAACTGTGTTGCAATATTTATGTCTGGATCATTTGGAATAATCGACACCGCCATATCGGAGACCGTGACTGATCCTGATTGGAAGTAACAGTAAGCAATAAAAAATGAATGCCAATGATGTTTCAAAGAAGTCTGTGATATAAGTAGTTTATTAATATATCTCTTTATAATGATTATTTCTAAAGTCTTCTGCGATAGATGCAGCAATTCGAGGTATAACAGAGTTAGGGTATGACATAGGAAATGATATAGGCTGTGCGTGGGTTTCGAATCGGATCCATACAGTCATAGTTTGACGTGAATGAGCTATTGGGTACTCATCATGCTGATGAAATGAGTGATATATATTTTTATAACAGTTACGGAGAAAGGATCTCTTGATCGCTGGTATGGACCTATAGCATAGCATAAGCTTAACAAGAAGACCGCATAATAAGACACACAAACTTTGGTTTACCATTACCTATTTTAATTTATATCAATCGCAATCAATAAATAACAAATAAATAAGTTCTATGCTAATCGTGAATTTAACACCCCATCTATTCGATTCACCTGTCTTTTCGCAATAACTCGGCGGTTCAATGCAATACTATAGTAAGTGCTTCACAAACATGAAGCACTTGCTATAGTATTGCATTGGACCATCGAACTGCTTTCAATCAAATTTGAATAGGAAAATATCCAGTTCATGAAAACATACGTTGACAAAAGGAGTGCTAATTAAAATTTCTAGTTTACCTGAAAGCTGAATTTCGTTCTACTATTATTACTCTAGTGTCTGTATAACTCGTAAAACGGCAACCAAAAAGAACGAATCACGAGCGATATCTGTCTTTTCCAACAGTTTCAATTATCGTTTCAAATCTATTTCAATTCGTAACGTTAAAAAATGTTCAACTCGGTCGTAAGTGAATTAAGACATAACCACATAACGCCTCGTCTTGCAGAAGACGACTTTCAAAAAGCATTGCGGCAAAAGGAGAAATTGCTTGTCGCAAGCAATTTCTCCTTTGGTCACAATGCTTTTTCAATCCATTCACATATTACAACAGCAGTTCTGAAAGCCTTTTCACGTGTTAACAATGCTTTTCTAAGGTTGTTGCTTCAAGTAAAGGAGATTTTCGTCTACATGTGGTAAAGCGTTTAATCAAACCCTACTTATATGATTCACACATAAAACACTTGTCCTAGATGTATTCTGAGCTAGTTGCGGCCGCTTCTTAAAATAAATAATGTATAAATCACACTAGAAATAATGTCTTAACAAGTGAATGAATAAGACACATTGATTAGGCAATGATTATCCCTGCAACACTTAAGATGGTTTTCCTCCTCGGTTGATCCGTCGTTCTTTTATGATGGTCATTGCGGTAACATGGTAAGAACGATAACTTCTGAAGAGACGTCCGTCATTCTCCTGTCCTTTTCATTCGGTAAGAGGATATAACTCTATTGCAGAGAAGCAAATGAAATAATCCTGCATGGAGTTTGGGTTTCTTCCTTATCAGAGTTGTCGGTCGTTAATGATGGTCGATGTAGTCGAATGGTAAGAACGATAACTCTGGTATGAACGTCCGCAGCGGCACATGCATAACTAAGTTCCTTCATAACAGGTGAACGTCGAAGTTGGCATACTAACGACGTAATAAGTCAAAGTCTAGTCTATGGCGTGTTATAAATAAGATTAAATAATTGAGTATATTTACAGCCCTGCGTTGTTGTCTCCCGTTTATTTATCCGGCGAGTGTGGAGTTGAGGAGGATGATCTGATCCGGGCTGGAGTTGGTGTTGAACAGGTTCGGCAGGACGAACAACAGGAACAAAAGTGGGAGGAGCAAGCTGGCCAATCCCCCGAGTCCCGACGAAGCTCCGCCCTGGGCTGGTACCGGAATGTAACCGACACCGCCCCCAAACCCGGCACCGCCCCCAAACCCGCCTCCGACTCCGCCTCCGAAACCTCCACCGGTTGAGAACGATGGTCCGGTCGAGAAGGATTGTCCGAATCCCACTCCGCCTGATGGGAAACCTCTTCGGAATGAATCGTCGTCATCGAAATCGTCAAAATTGTTGTTGAAATTGTTGTTAAAGTCCTGAGCGAGAGTGATACCGATAACGGCACACAGTGCGACTGTCAGAGTTGCTGCGATTTTCATCGTGATGGTTGCTTGGTTGTTTAGTTGACGAACTACAGAGAGAGTGTGAGGTTTGGAGAGGCGAGGAGCGGGTTTTATACACCAACTTGTTACTAACGGTTACTTACGGTTACCAATAGTTACATCACGTGACGGAGGGTAGACAGCCGCGGACTTACTTCCGCCCGTAAGCACTTTGTCACCTCGACCTGTCGCAAGGTCGGTCATTTAACACTTCATTTCCGTGAACTTCTTGCTATGACAACCGATTTAAAACTTACTTTCGTCTGGTTTATATCGAACAAACCAATGGGGACAAAGCAGTGATTTGCAAAATTTCAAGGTTTTATTTCACATCAGAGAATATAATATGCATGTGATGACAACAAGTAACAGTAATGAAACATAACACAAAATGCATGTTACTGGCAATAATCCATGCTGTGATAAAAGCTATGTATTATAAAAGTAATCATGAAATATGAAAAAAATAAGAATAGGTCTTTGCCTATCGTGAAGAAATCAACTTCGTTATCTAATATTGTAAATGTAAAAGTATTATTCTTTTTTCATTCTTAAGGTCTTTTTCTTTATCTTATTACATCAATATTGATCCATTATCCATGAATGTATAACCTGATTAGTTATCATTTCATGTTTTGACTATTTTCATTTTTAATTACCTCAATATCGATCGGTGCAGAGAAAAGGGTAAACATTGATGGGTATACGTGTCGAGTGATTGGTAATCATTTTACGGCGTTATTCAATCTATTACATCCATCTTACAAACAACAACAACAACAACATTTTTATTTGCAATACTTTACAAAATCATTTGCATATTACAAAACAATAGAACTGTATCAAAATAGAACTGATGTTATAAAAGGACAATATATAAGTGATGAGTAACATATAGTACAATATAATTCATAATAGGTTTAGAAAGTTCAATCTCAAAATGTTGCTGGTATAAATAAATTTAGCTATGTTTAGAATTTCTTTTTTGTTTTTGATGCCATTCATTTAACACATGATAACAGGTGTTATAGCAAAATGTCGCGGAGAAAAAGAAATGCTCCAGACACACAAGATTACACCCATTTGGTTACACCCACTGTGGAAGATGGTCTAGAAAATGTCGCGGAGAAAAAGAAATGCTCCAGACACACAAGATTACACCCATATGGTTACACCCACTGTGGAAGATGGTCTAGAAAATGTCGTGGAGAAGCAATAACTTATTCTAGACATACATAATATATCCCAATAGGACAGTCTTTGATCATAAAATGGTGACTTATTCCAACGTTGATGAATGTTTCTTAAAGCTTTCAGATGCGAATATTTTAATGGGTGTGAGTCTGATATCACAAACCTCAACGGTCGTTCGTTTACAAGGTGTTCTGTGTAAACGCTTGTACTCGAACCCAAATAGTAATTAGTACACGCAATTCACAAATTTATAAAATTCTTAAATAAAACTAGAATGAGACAAAATTATTACATCAACGAAGTTATCTAGGATCGCCTGCAACAATTTTGTTTTTAACAAACACGCGTAGCCAGAGAAAGGATACAATTACTATCCCATATGACGGTGTTTGACCGATCCAAATTGAAAACAACAGACATTTTATTTACATATCATCATTGTACAATAATAAAACACATTTACAACATAAAATTTCATTTCATAAAATATACAATGCCACTTCATTATGGAGTTATGAGACATGAGTCTAAATGCGATAAGATTCATGACAAAAATATTTTAATTCGATACATAAAGAAACCAAACCATTTATAACAGGGAAACATGATAATAGTTATATAACTTTGTTCTATATGACATTGGCCAAAAAAAAGTTGTTATGGTTAAATGGAGTCAATGATGCCACATGCTATTTTAGTCTCTGATTTGATTTACCATTGATCAAACGTATTCATTTGGGAAAAATAGTTTACTGTACTGATGACGAAATACCAGGGTACCGTTTTACTAAATGATAAAATTACGATAAAATAGTTAACTGTACTGATGACGAAATACCAGGGTACCGTTTTACTAAATGATAAAATTACGATAAAATAGTTAACTGTACTGATGACGAAATACCAGGGTACCGTTTTACTAAATGATAAAATTACGATAAAATAGTTAACTGTACTGATGACAAAATACCAGGGTACCGTTTTACTAAATGATAAAATTACGATAAAATAGTTAACTGTACTGATGACGAAATACCAGGGTACCGTTTTACTAAATGATAAAATTACGATATTGCAATGTGACCCCTCATTGGAAGCGTCTCGAAGAGATGATTCCAATGATGTGTAACCAAGCAATATAACTTACCTCAATATTGAAAAGAAAGATGGGATGCTCAAATGAACTTACTCAATTCTTTAGCATAATGTGCTTAGTAAAACGATGCCCTGGAGCATGGAAATGTGCACTGGGCTTGACTTAAAACACAAATTGAACCAACAAACCATGGCACAAAATGATAAATGACTTATCAGTAACAACTACGAACAAATAATTACGTATGAGTAACCAACAACTTATAATTGTTCTTCCAAGCCTGGTTTTATATGATGTTCAACACTTCCCATATTGAATGACACAACTTGGACGCTCATAGGAAATGTACTATTAGCCGGAAAATTTAACATAATATCTGTAACCCTCCTCTTATGTATGATGTGTGCTTCTCAGGTCACGAACATACACGAGAGGTAACGATTAAGTATGTGGAGATCAATTATTGTGGATGCCAATGTAAACAACCTTACACTGTGTAACATCGATATTTGTATGGTTCCATGAGGAGTTGGTGCTTTTCGTTCTTGTTAATGTTGTTGCTTTCAATTTCGAAAACTAACAAAATCAGTCATGAGAGTATGCGAAAAAAAACTGTAGAACTGTTTAAAGGAAAGCATCATCCAAATAACCCTGCTCTCTTTCTAGTAAATTGATTCGAAGGATAGGGGTTTCAATTAATGCTTTATATGTTTTAATGATAATGAAACAATCTGAAATGCGCAAACTGGTTAAGAATCCAGGAACAATGGTTTAATCTCTAAAAATAAGAAAGTATGAAACACAAAGATGTTTAGTCTTTTGTTTTATAAACAACTCTTACACATTTGTATATTTTAACATGTAAATTGTATTATGGGCCAGAGGCCTTTGACTGAATATTGTATTACTTCCAAATCCAAGTGCATATACTGTATAAGATACATGTCTTACACAGTATATATCGATGTATGGATTTGGTAGTTATAGCAGAGACATAGATAACATGTTATCTATGTCTCTGGTTATAGTTATACATTGATTTAAGTCATTATGTATGGTTCGCAGTATCCGACAAAAGTATCGGAAAATCCCACGTCACCCGTCCGGAAAATTGGGGAGTATAAAATATATATATACGTTATGCCGTACACAGGGACTGTTGTTATTTATAGATTTACATACCGACATCATACTTGTTTGTGTTGGGAATACACTCGTGTGTGAGAGGAGAAGATAACAATCTCCATCGAAATTCTTACCTGCTGGATTTCGACAAAATTAAAGGTAAGATCATTTTATTTGTGTTATTTGAAAGCTAACGACTCCTCGTTTAATGATGGTTACAGACCACTCTCTCTGCCCTACTAATTAGAAGCAGACGACTATTGAAGGTGGAAACACTGTGCAAACTCGACTGTCATTCTTTTCGTTTTTTTTTTCATTTCGTAACTGTTTTATACATCAAGTGTACATACCTGTATGCTACAGGACATTGCATATAACACAAATGCATGCTAAACAAGGCCATCACTAGATCAGGGTGCGCTCTTTCTTCTTTTGTTACGATAAATGCAATACGTAGTCCTTAGACCTATTAACCAGTTATACAACTCCAATCGCTTTGATGCTGGAGGAGAAATAATTTTCGTCTGCTGCGAACTGTTGAAAGCTTGCTATCGATTAATGGAGAACATCAAAATTTCGTCTGCGTTTGGGGTAGATTTACTCTGTTTTATTGAACTTTGACATCGCGTTATCAGTATTTTGGTTTTAAAGTGATACATATCAGATACACAATTGAAGGAGGAAGAGCCAAAACTAATATTCCAGCTCATAATGCATGAGGAAGAATAAGACTCCAACGTTGACTGCCAACAGGGGTTGGTCAAGACGGGTAGAACCATCGGCCTTCCATGAGTCAATCCGTAGACTACATCCATAGGCGTAGGAGCTGGGGGGCCAGCCTATCAGACTGGGGGGGGGGCAGAGTATACTTTGGCCCCCCCCCCAATATTCACAATGGCAAATAGGGATATTTGAAAAGAAAAATGAAAGAAACGAAATTTAACAGCAGAATAAAAATAAATGTGTATTTTTGTGCTTTATCTAATACCAATTCGCCTTTTGTTACGAACAATAAACAAAATCCTTTAGACGTCATCATCGCAACTGGCAATCTGAACACATCGGGTTTATTCAACGAAAACTCAGCTCACAAAACTACCCGGGAAGTATCGATTGACAAAAACAATGGTGTAAAACGTGTTCTAAGAAGTCAGAGATCAATAGGGTCTTCAATTGTTAGCTAAAGCTTTAATGATAAAGCAATTCTTTCACTGCACAGACAGTTGAAGCCGTGCCTGTGACAGTCTGGTCGCTGCTACTTTTTGTTAAGATTAATACATTTAATTTCCGCGTGAGATCGAGACCTGGCATATCCTTTTTCTTTTTTTTATTTCTATTAAAGATACACATTTTAATACGCTTTCTCTTAATTCTTATAATGTTATTGAATTTGTAAATGCATAGTCATGAAAAAGTTTAGGAACATTTAATCTTATTTATCTTAGACCGGTCCTTATCTGAAGAAGTTGCCCCCATGTTGAAAACGCTCCTACGCCTATGACATCTCGAGTTAATCCAAATGAAGTCACTGTGATCTGAACCCATGCACTATGTAATTAGATAACGTTGTTAGTCTATACATGTATAAATGTTTTTAATTTAGATAATTTCAACGTTTTGCCAATTTATATTACATATTACTGACCCCGCGATAACTATAGATTTATCCCCTGTGGTGAGGAGGATTCATGTAATTTCGAGTCCTAGACTCTAATCACGCCCTCTTTTGTCGTGTGTCGTCTGCTGTGAGATAGAAGATTCAGCGCACATCTGCTGGGGATTATCTGTTACTGTGAGATATTCCTGACGCAAGCCAGGTATAGGTTATGCTCGTTGCAAGGTTGTTTCCATTGGTACAGTGTTCAGGATAAATGAGTTAACACTTATAGTCCTGGAAACGATTTCATGCTTATGCAAACAGGTTAGATCCAGGCCAGCCGCCGAGTAAATTGGCGGATGGCATGTGTTCAAATATCTTTGCCACTCTGAGTATCTTTCTTCGTAGAAATTAAGCAGATATCTAAGGTTTTGGAAAGCAGACGAAAGAAAACTTTTTTAGACAACTACCCAGCATTCTAAGGATTAACCTGTCACGCCATTTAATCTCGTATTACCGAATTTGCTTCAGCAGACTTAAGAAACCAATGTGTTAAAAAAAGTGATTTGCTCCTCATGAATAATTTATTCCTTTGTCATACTGATTTCTCCCAATATATCACTAGACAGATGAATTCGTTCTCTGGCTGTTGGCCGTCTGTCTTGCCCTTATTTTGGTGGGTAACTCTAAATGAAGGACTAGGTTGTGCATATGATATCAAAAGATGAATGTGCTCGTCTTGAAGAGAATATCCCTTTTCTACAATGTTTTCTTCATGTATCAATTTTTTATATGGCAATTCGTTTTTTGTCCGACAAAAAACCCTCGGAAAGGGAGAACAGGGCTATGTTACCTTGAAATGGGAGGGAGGCCTAGCCCTGTTGATTTGGATAGATTGCATCGTTGATATTGTTAAATAGGGTAACTGAAAACTGACGACTTTAAACTTTTGGGAAAACTGCACGATTATAAAGAAATTTCGGATCAGTAAATGCCTTAAATGAACCCCTGTTGTATAATGAGAAGACGCTTTGGAGAAACAGAGAGTGCTAAGGACAGGTAGGTAAGTTATGTTGGAGTTTTGCCGAGCCGTCAAACCAGTAGTACGGGGTACTCAAACCGGTATACTTAGGCTTGCATACATGTATACAAAACATCTGTATTTACAGTAACGTCAACAGGGGTCCTGCTTGACCAAGTGGTTTGTAAAAGTCAGTCATGACAGGTTCGAGCCTTACTCTGGTTACTCTGGTTTCGTGGGACTGTCAATTAGCATGACACTTCTAAGCCCTAGCATAGTACTGCTGAATCCAGGAAAATTGTAACAGTTGAACATAGATATTGACACGGTATTTATGTAAACAAGCAAAACTAGTATGTATGCAGTATCTCTTATGCGGACTATAATACAGGTTTTTGACTATGCATATGCATATCAACGATTATATTTATATGTACCGTTTAAAAGCTTTATTGTGTTTAGTGGGTTTTTGTCAATACAGTGAACCCTCGCTTATCCGGACACCGATTATCCGGATGTCTCGCAATCCGAACAAAATTGTAAGGGAACGGAATTATTGGACCAGTTTATTGCAGACGACTTTTGAAAACATTGTGGGTAAAGGAGAAATTGCTCGTGACGAGCAATTTCTCCTTTTCCCACAATGTTTTCTGCCACATCAGAAGATTATCTTTGAATTTCATCACGTTTTGATATGTCTTCTGCAAACTCTTTCAATTTGGGATATTTTGGCGTTTGCTAAAGGGTTATAACTATACACCGCTCATACAGACCGTTTATGTCTTAATGTGAATAAGAACATGCTCTGCTTCATTAGTCCGGATTTTTCGGTAAACCGGACATTTTGTTGGGAACGGACGTGTTCGGATAAACGAGGGTTCACTTGTATATAAAAACAAGTAGATAATCTAAAAAGACTTCAAAGACAAAAGGATAATCTCCGGCCTTGAAAAGCATTACGCTAACTTAAATGTTTCGATTTTATTTCCCTTGAGTTCTATATAATCTCGTATGATAAGTGTTGGGGTATTAGGCTTGCGCTGGTCACCATTCAGCGAACACGGGCACAACACCTGTTTCTTATTATGAAATTGTGTGCGTAATCCAAATTGAAAGCAACATTCATCTAATTTGATCTCCTAATATTGTCTTCGTGACCCTGAAAGAAATTATTCAGAAAAAAATAAGACATTGCTCTTTATGCGTTTTATGAGCATTATCCCCCGTTCCTACAATAATCATACAAGCATGATCTGCCATTGATGCGCTACAATGCATACATTTGCCACCTGAGGAAACCTGTTAAGTTTTATTTTATGATTATGATTCAAGTCGACACCGAGTAATACTTCATTTACGTGTATTCATATTGACAGCTGATACAGCAAGGACGTACCAAAGGATAAGGCCAGTGGACTGTGACGACAGGTTTCTTTCATTTGGTAAGTGACATTTTGACCTTATGTCCTGGGTTTAATTCCTGCCTACGGCATGTTTTCATTCAATTTTATTGTTGCAGAGATTTATTGAAAAAAGAAGACATTGTTTGTTGTCTGATACAAATTATCAACATATGATAATTGGACGAAGGGAAAAATGACACAATTTATACGATGAATTAATATGTGTGCGTTTTGTTGTTGTTGTTGTTGTTTTACATTCATGACATATGATTTATGTAGCTTTTCATGTTAAAATGTAATTTACTGCACTGTTATTTTGAAATTAATGTCTTTATTGGTAAAACAATCGATTAAAGATGTACCTTGTAAATTTTGAGAAAATGTATAGTGATTGATGGACATTGTCGTGTGTTGTATGACATCTGGGCCTTTTGCGTTATATATCAGTGGCCCATGAGAGGCACCTTCCCAATTGGAAATTTCTTTATAACCATGCAGTTTCTCAAAAGGTCAAAGTCATACTACCTTTTGGTTTCCCAATTCACTAGTTACATCGACAAAATTTCCCAAAATTAACAGGCCTTGGCCTCTTCACAATTTGAGGAAAATAGCGCTGACAGTGATTGGGCAATTCGTTTACAAACTGTTGTAAAAGCCAGAGCATTCTCTTCGTCATGTTCTTTTAAGTTTCCGTTTTGGTGCATTTTCTCCCAAACTACCAAAGCAACATTGATGACAGCATGAACAAGTCAATATGTTACATACATTTGTAACAATATGTCGGTGTATACATTTGGTAAGGTAAAGACATGAACGAATTCGTCATAACTTGCAATTTGGATAACATAGAAAATGAGTATCATTTTATTCTCATTTGTTTATTCATCATACCAGTACTTCTACTTATAAACGTTAAGCGCTCTCTCTAAGCATTATAGTACACGTATATGTTTCCTCGACGACCAACCAGTACTTATCTAGGAAATGTGTCTTGCCAAAGGACACTCCATGAAAAAGTAGAATATCGCCATCGACGGTCGATATGCTATCATTGTCTCTTTAGTCTCTTAAATTATATGTCTTTGTATTGAATTCATTTCTGAAAAGTACGTAATGCAAATGTTGCTTAATGCGATGAGATTTTGAAATGAATGAAATCGATTCACAAATCTGCAAAACGACAATATTTTAGAGTAAGATAGAAATTTTAGCCCTCCTTCAGGACAACATTTAATAACACAGTATGTACAGCGTATATGTATGGTCAATCTCAATGGTAATTACAAAGAAAACAAATTGTCATTTTGTCGCTTGTTCTATTCAATTCGACATCATTTTTCTTCCAGGTCTCCAAACCTGACAAGCCAAAATGGTGTACAGTGACGTCATCAGGGTTGTGTCTGGTCAACTTCCGGCCGAAGAGTTTGTTTCCCCGCTCAGCGCCTCACTCATGTACTTCGTTATAACGATGGGTGTCGGAGTCTCTGTGCGCTTTATAAACAATCTGCTGGTTCCCGAACCATTGAAAACGCACATAGCTAACTTCTCAGCAACTCTTGAAATGTGCGCCTATTTCTTCGAGAACAATTTCATCTACAGTAATTATGGTAGTACATGGTTATTTATAGCGGTCGTGTTGGAATGTTTCATCGCCAACAGAACCTTTTTCGGGGCGTCGGAGAACCCTTGTCAGCAGTTTGTACAGTTTATGGAGGGGAACCTGTCCGCTCTGTCTGCTATGACCGCCATATTAGTGCAAACAGTGGCTGGCGTCTGCTCCTATAAATTCGCCCGACTTGTTTGGTCCCTGGATATGGTACCTGATCACAGAGGCCGGTAGGTAGTGAACGATTTTGGAAATTCATGCATATCGCCCATTTAAATTAATGACAGGCGACAATAAAGTAGAATCTCAAAGTTATAGGGACCCCATGAGAATATTCGACATAAGGAAAGTTTGACGTAAGACGCATGGAATATCAAAACGAAGATCTAAGAGAAAACATTCGGAGAGCGTATTTAGTTTGACGTATATCATAGTTCGAGGTATAGATTATCTACTGTACGTATCATAAACAATGACATTGGGTCTGAATAATAGTTACAAAGGTTTTGATTGCTCAGTGGGAGTAATTTATTCATTTGGTGCAATTGGGTTCCTAGATATGGTACCTGAACACAGAGACCGGTAGTTAGAGAAGTAATTGTTATCTTTCCTTGATCATGTTCTTATTTTGTGACCAAGCGTCTAGTTGTTGTATTCTTTATTGTTATTTCATGAAAAATATATTCCAATCTTATAGGTACCTGGAGACGGCATGCGACTCGGATCTTCACGTTGCGTTAATGTTAGGAATCGTGATCGAATTTGGCGCCACTCTTATCGACACGTGGTTAGGACGTCAAGTTGTTGCTAAGCAACCCGTTTTGGACGAGCTAATCAAATTAGCGAACGGATCGTTTATGATTGTGTTGGGTATGTAGCATGATATTTTGTTCGATTAATGTTTTCTTCATCCTGTTTTGTGTTTACCTTTCCGTCAGCAGTCTTTCAAGTTAATTTGTACTGTCCGTCCGAAAAGTAAAGGTGCAGTTAATCATAACTCGACGATGCTTGCAGGCAAACATATGACTTACCAACACAAATCGTTTTAGAACATGTTCAAGACGTCATGTACATTGACCAACTCTATGTTGATGTTCATAGAAAATGTGTTATTATCCGGGACGATTTACCCGACATTTGTAACCCAACACGGAAATACCCGAGCAGTTACGACTAGCCTCCCCTTTCATCAATAGCCCGGGGTCCTGGTCCATGCTTATACCCCGAACTAGCTTAATGCGCGGTATACGTATGGGCCGAGACCCCAGGCAATGTCATCAAAATAATCCCTGGTTTCCCGACTTGTATTACAGGTATCAATATGACCGGGATGTACTTTAACCCAGCCATGGCTACAGGGCACCTGTTTGGTTGCCGTGGGGCGGAGATGTGGGAATTCCTGTTTGTGTATTGGGCGGGCCCTCTGATTGGCTGTTACGGGGCTGTGCTTCTCGATAAGATGATACATTTAGACGTGGTGGAGAGGGCGAAAGATCAACGCAAAAAGAGGGAATAAAAACAAGCTTTGGTACCGAGGTTTTTGAACATAGTTCACGAGTGTAACACTGAAACAAGCAATGAGCAATCTGATTATTTTCTCAGCGTTCCCTTTTCCCAAGATATAACGGTATATATGATGCTTTAGCCAAAAATTTGACTCAGTCTGAACACATCGATTTTATCCAATGAAAACGTTTCACAGCTCACAGAAATACCCGAGTTGTTACGATTGCATTGAACTATCAGTTGAATATTCACCATTCAATGTCTCGAGCTTTAGCTTTTAAAACTTTGAGTATATTGCCTAATACTTTATGATGTTTTTGGTAAACTTATTCTCGATAAGATGATACATGTGGACGTGGTGGGGAGAGCGAAGACTAAACGGAAAAAGAGAGAATAAGATCAAGCATTGGTACCGAGTTTTTTTTTAAATAGTTCGCGAGTTCAGCACTCGAATGAGCCATCGTGTTACATGCTAGTTTCCGGCATAGTTTTCTTTCCTTTGATCGATCGGTACTTGTTACCTTCTCATTGTTTTTTTTTCATCCTCATATTGAACGATATCTAAGACTCTTTAGCCAAACATTGAATTATGAGTAAAATAATCACCATTCAATGTCTGGATCTCTAGCTTTTTAAACTTTGGGCATAATCTAACTCGTATGATCCAAGTGTTGTAGAATGAAATATCTACGTCTGGATCATTAGGACAAGACGTAATCTAGTCAGCGAGAATTTTTGTTTTGGTTTTTCGCAAAGGTATGGATGATCAAATTACCTGATACTTTTATGATGTATTTTGTCAACCTAATCTACATTATGTTTTTGCATCATAAGTGTAAATGGAAACCCGATTGCAATCGGACTTGTAACTGAGTCGGACATCATTTAAGTTGTATTGTATTCGTGTTTATATTAGTACATATACATTCATTGTTATAGTGCAATCCGTTTTAAAAGGAAAATGAAGCATTTTCATATCGATGTGCCTTTTTAGTTAGTATTTACACGTGTCCTTTTTATCGCCAGCATTACCTTTGACACTTTATTCCTTATTGCAAGCTAATGTGCGTGTCGTTTCTTATGTATTTTTTACCATATGTGTATTGTTATGTATCGTTTTTTCGTAATTTCAACACAATTATAATTGATTGAATATCTATCTGTAATTATTTTGTCAGACTTCCTTTGTTGTTAATTTACATTTCCAATACAACACTAGTATAACCTATTTTTATATTATTGAAGGCAAATTGTGATTAAAGTTTTACCTTTATCCCATACCATGTGGAATTATAAATGATTATCCTGATTTTACATTTGCGTGCACAGAATTGTTTTAACCCTTTACCAAACGCCAACGTCTCGACTGTCTCAAGTTGAAAGAGTTTGCAGACGACATTCCAAAATGTGATGGCATTGGAAAATAATCTTCTGATAGAGCATAAAACATTTTGGGAAAGGATAAATTGCTCGTTAAGAGCACCTTTTCCTTTTCCAAAAATGATTTCCAGAGTCGTCTACAACAAAGTGGTTTAATGTCGTTTTTGGTAAAATCAATTACGATACTTTTTAACTTACCCATGTCATGGCCTGATCCAGGATATTTGGTTTCGGGGCACACAAAGAAGTTTGGGTACAGGGGGCAGCTGGGGCCCCTTGTGTTTCCTGAGTAAAGTCCCTATCCCAGTCAGACAGTCAATCTGTCCAGGAAGCACCCGTGTTTAACCCAATTTCAATTTTTCTATGGAATATATGGTCTTTTTAGATAACTCTTACTCACAACCGCTGTATCACGGTTCCCTAAAAGAGCAGATTCGATGAAATGCCATGGACATTTCTGCAGACATCTTTAACCGATTCTGGATTTTTCTTCACATTCTTTAACAAGAACCCATTAAAGGCACCTTCCCAATTGGAAATATCTTTAAATTCATGCAGTTTTCCCAAAAAGATGAAAGTCATACCACCTTTATTGCTTCCTAATTCAGCAATTTCATCGATAGAATTTCCCAAAATTTAGCAGGCCTGGGCCCCTTCACAATTTAAGCAAAAGAAGCCCTGCGATTCCAAGTCACCTATTTGAAATTCGTCCCTTTTCCCTCCTTTTATCGAGAATGAAAAGCATCAGATTGTTTCATTCATTTCTTCCTCCTGTTTGTTTACCATTATTTCACTTTAATTAAGTTAAGATCAGGCACCTCTGTGTTGATACTGGTTGCCTAACGATCAAGATACTTGAACAGATTGGTTTAAGTGCCCAGTCTTTTAATACAATTTGCTTAAAAGATGAAAGTGATTTTAATTCTGGCTCAACATGATCCTGCCTCTAATGAATCAGTGTCAGTGTCCTCTTCCCTCCTCTCATCGAGAGTGAAAAAACATCAGATTGTTTTCTCCTTTTTCTTCCTCCAGTTTGTTTGCCAGTATTTCCCTTACTTTATTTGTGATGCGATCAGGTAACAATTCGTTGATACTGGTTACCTTCAGATCAAGGCTCTTGAACAGATTTGTTTTGAGTGTCCAGTCGTTTATTACACCAGAGACATAGATAACATCCATGTCTCTGATTACACCCATTCACTACAGATGACAGTGGTTTCAATCCAGTCTCAACATGATCCTTCCTCTTATGAACCAGAGCCATCATTTTGTACATCCTCTATGAGACCCCTTACATACTTTGAAATACCAGTTCATTTGGGTGCTGCTTTCTCTGCAGAAGGTCGTAGTCCGCAACTCTTCTCGGTAAATGAATTGCACCTTTACAGGGTAATTCCAAAGGTAGATTTTTATGTCTTCTGCTTTCTACAACCTTAAGTATCGGCTGAATTTGTTATGAGAAAAGATACTCAGGGTAGCAAACAGGTTTGATCACAGGCCAGCCGCCAACTTACTTGGCGGCTGGCATGGATTCAACCTTTTGGCGTAAGCATGAAGCCCGTTCTAGGGTTAACTAGACTTTATATCATCGTACCCGGTCGCTTCCAAAATCCAACAACGATAACAATAACAGATCGATCTAAGGGAGATAACTAAAGAAATCCGAGCAAATTCTTTGCAGAGTTGTTGTTCTGTACAGGAATCATGTCAGGAATCATGTGTCACGATAAGTTGTGATAAGCTTGAATGACGCGACTTGGTTAATGGTCCAATAAAGATGTTTTCACTCCATTTCACCCTCGGTTCCAGCACTATATGAGCTAACCGCTTGGCTAGGCAGGACAAATGAGTCGAACTGTACAGCGTAATTCCATGAGAGGTAGACTTCGGGTTGGCAATGCCAATGGTTCTACCTGACTTTATCAGCCCTTGTGTGCAGTCGAGTTGTGTGGTATTTCTCCATCATGATAAGTTAGATATAGGCCGAACTAATGGGCTGTAGCTACATGAGGTTTTCCTTTGGCCCTTTGACCAGTGTTACTAGATAAGAAACGATTTATCTTAACCCTTATAGTACTGGGTACCGTTTTACTAAACAGTTTACGCTTAAGATTTGCGTAAGTCTAAAACAACAATTCCTCTTATTTCAATATTGGACGAAACAATATTGCAAAGTGACACATCATTGGAATCGTCTCTACGAGACGCTTCCAATGAAGTGCCACATTGCAACGTTGTACTTTTATTGAATATACTTTCCATGTTTATCAATTATGACTTACGCAAACATTTTCCGTAAGTTGTTTAGTGAAACGGTACCCTGGATCCGACTTCAAGCTTATGCAAACAGGTTAGATCCAGGCCAGCCGCAAAGTAAATTCGCGACTGACCTATGATCTGTTAGTCTGTTAGCTACTCTGATTACCTTCTTTCATCAAAATTAAGACAATATTTAAGGTTTTGGAAATCAGTCGACACAAAAATCTATTTTTAGAAAATTACCCGGATTTTAATTGTTAATTGCCACTGATCGTTTACTTAATCCATCAATCTGATTGTAAATCTACGACAGGCAACGCATAGAAATATACAAAGGAATACAACATGAAAAGAATAACATTAAACAAAAAGAAAAAAAAAACATTTTCGATGATATTGTGACATTGTACAAAAATCATGTATGACAAATGAATAAATTAATTATTCATTGTGAGCAATTCATTCTTAACCTTGCCTTACACAAGAAATAGCAACTCAATCTTGGCTTTACGTTGTAATTATCATGAATGTGTAATATATGTTTATAATTCCATTATGTCTGTTATAATTCAAAATTGAATGGCCACATGTATATATTTTAATGTTGTTAGTCTATTTAAATGTTTTAATATATATAGAAATGTATATGTATATGTATGAGACTTTGATAAAGAATATATATTCTTATGTCTAATTTGCGTCTATTCAATGTGTTATCGAGAGAGGCGTTGAATCAATTTACAATGTATAATGGGTGAATCAAGTTGTTCTTTATTGCGCAGCTTTGACCTTATATGCACACCTAAAACAACGGTTATATTAGATCAACGGTATAATCTGTCACCATTAAACGTGGCATGACGAGACTATCCTCGAGAATCGACCAGTTAAAGTGAAGTGGTCTACAATGGGCACATGTAGTTAGTTAGATCCACGCCTGTCGCCAAATATATTAGAGGCTGGCCTTTAATCTTACCTGGTTGTTACTCTTGGAAAGCAGAGGACACAAAGATCTATTTTTAGTAATTTACCCAGCATTCTAAGGCTTAAAGGTGACTGTGAATATAAGATTTCGATAAGAGTAGAAATTGCTCGATTTTAGCAAAGTGACTTTTCCTTGAGTCTTCAACTGCGAGCATGTATATGAGAGGAATGACTAAGTTGTCTGTTGCACGTACTTTATATGTTCCTATCTGGTTCAGTGGTAAAGATGGCGGTCTTTGTACCCGGGGGTTCTGTGTTCGAGCCCAACCGATACCTCTGGATTCATTGAATCATTGAAGTGACCTTTGGCAAGACACTTCAGAGCCCTGACCTAGATCCAGTGAATAAATGAAAGCCGTAATTTATAACTGGAAAATGGTTGGTTCGGCGTTTAACACCTTCAGCTGAGCCACTGAGGAATGAGACATTTAGAATAGAAAGTTACCGCACATCAAGAGCTATTTAACACAGTCTCAACAATTAGTGTCATGCCTGGCCCAGTGGTTTATAAAATTGTGAGACATACAGAATTGGGTTATCGTTCCTTTTTATTGCTCGTGCCGGGAGGTATCATGGGGGTATCTTTTGGAAAAACAGTGCCCTAGCCAAGAAAAGTAGTGAGGTTCAGGAAAGTCGTTATATTAATTAGATATTGTTGACACGGCCTTAAACACATACACACCCCTGATCAGTTTTACACCAAATATGAAAAATGCTCAAAAGACTTGTACTATCACACTCTTGATTCGAGTATTTGAGTTCTCTAATAAAAAATTACTAGAAGATATTTAAGGATTTTTCACACAAATTAGAAATTTAAGTTTTAGAGGGAGATACCTGCTTACATTCTTTCTTCATTCCATTGCGGGATAAAAGAAGAAATAAAGGATTTCCAACTGTCAGATATAACACAGTTTTTAACCCTTTACCAAACGCCAATTTTTCAACTGTCCCAAATTGAAAGAACTTGCAAACGACGATTCAAAATTTGATGAAATTGGAAACTTATCTTCTGATAGGATAGAAAGCATTGTGGGAAAAGAAGAAATTGCTCGCTACGAGCAATTTCTTCCTTTCCCACACTGTTTTCCGATGTCGTCTGGAACAAACTGGTGAAATGTCGTAATTGTTTGGTTATGGGTTAAAAGTTTGAAATAGAAAGAGTTCATGTCAGATCAAGTTACGTACCCTAACGTAAAACAATACTTTATTGTGGGCAACGCTCGGTGTAGTATTTCATAGCAACAGATTAGTTTTTTAAATACTGGTCTGTATATAATTAACACATGTCTTTATACCAAATATGCCATATATTTCCGTGAAGTCGCATTTCAAATCAACGGGGTAAATTTACTAATCGCTTTTATGAGCAATTTCTCAATTTACTAACAATAATTTGTATTTAATTCTCAAATATTTTCCAATCCATTCTTTTGAATTATCGATTTTCTTCATATCACTCTTTAATTCTGGACAAGTAGAATGTGTGTCTTAGTCCAGTCTGTGTTCAAAGTTTTGTCTGTTCGAAGAAAAGCACGGTATGATCCTTGAATAGAATTTGAACATTTAATATTCTTACTTAACACCCAAAGTGTTATTAAAGGAAAACACATTTATTTATCTATTTCAGCAGAGATACCAATATCATATTAGATGCATTTAGGCATTTCCATTTTATGCAAACCCTATGACAGGGCGACAGAATCAAAATATAGCATAACGATACTTAGAATACACACTGTAAACAAACATACACACTCTTGTTTACATCGATCTAGTCAGAATAACAAACGGTTTGCAAATCTAGAATATACCCAAAAAAAGAACAACAGGATATACAGGCTTTATCATTAACAATTAATAATCGTCATCTTTATCTTCTTACTTTGGTGTACATCGTCATGTGACAGCCCACATGACGTTACTAATTACCATATGCATCGTCCAGTTGGTGATGCCGTGGGTTTTTTCCGCCATCATCTAAGCTTTTTCGATGACTTTTGTATGAATATTTGTTTGAACATAGCTGAGTATCATACGCCAATTTCACTTTTTACATACATTGTATATATATTTATCATTGTATGAAGTCCGGCAACTTATGCTTATGCATTACGTTATAACACAGCTCTGTATACAGTGAAGCCTCGTTTATCCGGACCCCGATTATCCGAATGTCTCGCAATCCGAACGAAATTGTAAGGGAACGGAATTAGTTGACCAGTTTGTTGCAGACATCTTTTGAAAACATTGTGAGAAAAGGAGAAATTGCTTGTGACGAGCAATTTCTCTTTTTCCCACAATGTTTTCTGCCACATCAGAAGATTAGTTTTGGGACAGTCGACAATTTGGCGTTTGTTAAAGTGTTATAAGTATACACGTGCATACAGATCGTTTATGTCTTAACGTGCATAGGAACATGCGCTACTTCATTAGTCCGGATGAAACGGTAATCCGGACATTTTGTTGGGAACGGACGTGTTCGAATTAACGAGAAATCACTGTATTAGAAGATATTGGCTAAGTTTCGTGATACACATTTACAGATATTAACTTTATCATGACCCGGTCCAGTTTTCATTATTAAAAGTCGCCTATTCAAATATCAATCACGGTGCGTGATTCGAACTAAGGTTTAAGGTGGAACTGCTCACAGTTCTATTGAAACAAAGTGTACGGATTGACTTGAAACATGACGTGACATTCGTGTCTCTGTATTTGTGCGAAATGGACTTAACTAATCAAATGGAATATCAATATATCTAGGGTTTATATTTGGATATATTCCTGAATCATATAAAACAGGAGAGTGGTCCAGGGATAGAGCGTCCAGATAATGTCCAGATAGTTAAAAAGGGACATCACTTTTGAATCTTCGACCGAACTCTTCGAGCCAATTATACTGATTGTTGCACCGTGACAAGTAGTTATAATTTCCAGATAGGTAATAAAGGGACATAAACCATGGGTTGTGGGTCCGGTAAACATTTACGGACGGCCGAGCTGTTACATTGTCCGATATGTTTTAACGTGTTCAAAGTTCCCCGGATGTTACCATGCCAACACACGTTCTGCGAGGACTGCCTGCATCGCTATATAACGGGTCCTGTATCCGAGAATTCCCGGGACCCCCGGGATTGCGAGGGTCGGCGCTTCCCGTGTCCCGTATGTCGGGAACCAACGATGTCCCCGCTGTCGGAGAAACCGCGGGAAAAATGGGCTAAGGGATTCCCGAAGAACCGTTTGATAATAACGTTGTTTGATGGTGAACCTCAGCGGTCGGAATGTTGTAGGTAAGGTGCTTTAATGCATTAGACTGTGTATGGCTTAATACTGATTGTTTTATCCATCATGTGTAATTATATTCCTATTGACTATGAGCTTGTATGCCTAATGTCTTAATAAAATTGTATGCTATGTTATGTTTACCGATATGTTGATATTATTCTTTATTTAACCCTAAGGATGATGGGTAATTTTCTAAAAAAAAATGTTGTGTCGTGTGCTTTCCATAATCCTAAGTATTTACTCGATTTTGACGAGGAAAGAGTGGCAAACAGGTTAGATCACAGGCCAGCCGTCAAGTAGATTGGCGGCTGGCCTGGACCCAACCTGTTTGCATTAGCATACTGTCGGTTCTAGGACCATAAGGGTTAAGATTCCTGTTGAGAAAGATATTTGTATACACTTAATTTAAAGAAGAATTTGCGCACCACGTATCCTTGTTATTAAAGTATAGAGAGTTAATCAGTTGAGAGACTATCTCTTATAAGAATTCAAATGCCGTCACCCGATTTGAATCTATACATTCTGTTACTGGTGCTTTAAAATGAGAATATATGAATTTAATGGATTAAATCATGATCATCAGATAGAGCAGCCTAGTCGCAAATACTACGTTACCATCGTTCGTATAGGAGTAAAATAAATTAGTGGAATGTGACTGGTAATACTCAATAATCGCTTTAAAAACCTTAGAATGCGGGGTAATTTTTTATAATTAGATTTTTGTGTCTTATATTTTCCAAAACATTAAATATCTGCTTAATTTTGACGAGGAAAGGTACTCAGAGTATCAAACGGGTTAGATCACAGGCCAACTGCCAATTAAATTGGCTGCTGGCAAGGATCTTACGTGTTTGCATAAGCATGAAGTCGATTCCAGCACTATAAGGGTTAGACTATTGAACAGTATTGCCTCGAGATTTGAGAAATATTCTATAAGCATAACCACTTATAACACATTTAAGATCAACATAAACAAAACTGGGGATCTATTTATTTTCAGACTTCACCCTAGCAAACTTATCGACATCTTCTGCGAGACACACGTGGAGATGGGCTGTAGTACGTGCCTCATGACACGGCACAAGGCCTGTGACATACTTCCGCTCGAGGCGTACGTAAAGGGCGGGAAATTCCGGAGGAGCTGCCAGAAAAACACGGACCTTTTATTACAGTACCGGAGACTGTTTGAAGACGCCATGGTAGAGATGGGTCGAGAGATGGATAAGTTAGACGGACAGAAAACCGATATCATTGAGGACATAAAGCGTACCCGCGAAACGATTAACGGAATGCTGGATGAGTTACAGAACAAGCTTGAAGAAAGTGTTGGTCAGTATAAAGTCCGAATTATTCATCTGTAGATAGTTCATTCTAAATCATTCTAAATCAAAGGCGCATAAAATGGGTCTTATGCTATACCAAACTATATAATTTGTTAAACCTTGGGTCAGATTAAAAAAATTATCACCAAAAATAGCCCACCTGCACAACTTAAACGTAAAAGTCTACGAGGAATAACCCAGATATGCCAGTTTAATAATACAGATTGCCTGATTCATCATCTCGGACCAGATCACGTGATACAAAAACCTTTGAACCTACCTAAATGTCCAAATGATCCAGACGTAGATATTTCATTCTAATTTGATACACTCACAATTTGGATCATCCGAGTTAGTCAGAACGTAGTCTTCTATGGTGGAGTATATGTACCCCGCTATACGAGAAACACTGTCATGATGCATTTGTAGTTAAAGAAGTTACGGAATTTTCACGAGAGTCAGACTCCCGACTGACTTACAGACTTACATAATGCCGACGGTTCTACTTCTATCTTAGCTAGTCTTTATAGGCAATTGAATTTGGGGTCTACCTTTCGTCATTATAAGTCGGAAATTGCAATATAACTGAAATAATGTTGACGCGATTTAAAACCCGTAGATAATTAACTTAAAAGTATTAGTTTGTAGTTTTTATACAATTTCCTTTCTATACTTGAACCGTCTAAGTTTAAGGACATCCTCAAATAGACACGGTTCGTGAAACGCAGGCTGTCATCGTATTGTTTGTTTATATGTTTATGGTTTAACGCCACCTTTTAACAAATATTTAGTCATAGCACGACGTCTTCTCGGTTGAAAGAAATATTCATTTTAAGGGTTAATTGCAGTTGTGTCTTGAAGAATTCAGATTAAATCAATTAAAACAAGAAGAAAAAACGAATACACTAACTTTTAGGTGTGAACAACTCATCTTCTTTCAAAGGATAACTTTTATTTCACCATTTTCTTCAAATCAATTTTTAGACAGTTGAAAAGTTGGCGTTTGGTTAAGGTTAAAATAGCTAGTAAAAAAATGCAGTTTATTTCACTTGTCTGTGATATAATAAAATGATCCCATTGATCGCTTGGTATAAAGTTCGACCATTGAACATGGTTCAGGTTTCACCTTCACCCTAAGAATACTGGTAATTTTCTAAAAATAGGTTATTGTGTCTTCTGCTTTCGAAAACCTTAGATATCTGCTTAATTTTATTGAGGAAAGATACTGAGAGTAAGAAACAGGTTTGATCACAGGCCAATGGCCAATTTACTTGGGGGCTGGCCTGTGATCTAACCTGTTTGTAAAAGCATAAAGTTGGTTCCAACACTTTAAGGGTTAATGTCATAGAATGAATATAAGAAACAATGAGCGTAATCGGGCGCATAATAAGACACCTTTTCACACACCCATACCGTGTGTGTTTTTATATACACAACTTTTCCTATTTATGAAATTTTCAATGGTTTAGTCCATTACCAAACAATAACGAAATTTGACTAGTTTGTTGCCGACGACTCTTGAAAACATTGTTGGAAAAGGAGAAATTGATCGTTACGAGCAATTTCTCCTTTTCTTACATTGTTTTCTGCCCTATCAGGAGATTATTTTTTAATTTCATTACATTTTGGAATGTCTTCTGCAAACTCTTTCAATTTGGGACAATCGAAAATGTAATGTTTGGTAAAGGGTAAAACTGGAGATCTCAACAGAGAACTTTCAATTACTACGGAAAACGACACACGAATGGTCGAGAAGGCTAGAAACATTATGACAAGCAATTTTTCTATAAACAGCTCTATTCTCCTTTTATTGCAACGATTTTGGACTTCATTTACAACTTGTCTAAAATATGATAATCCAAGAAATATTTTACTTTATCCATTCATACACATATATCCTTGGTTCGATCCCCACCGGATTTGTGGGAGTTGCGAAGTCAGTTCAGAGTCCTTGCCCAGTGCTGGTGCATCCAGGAAAGATGTAGGAATCACAGGCTTAGGCCTTTTTCCTGCATCGAAACAGTAAACGGTAAATCATGTAAAACATGCACGATTATTGAAAACACGTTCCTTTATCGGTCTGGAAAACGCATTGAAAACGTCTATAGAATGATACATGTTTAACACCTTTTAACGTTTACGGTTTTGGTACAGGATAACGGCCTAAAACCTGTGACTCCTACAATCAAACTGTATACATTTTCACTGGCGCCTTTACAGAAGTAACTCACGATGGGGGCCGATCTCACAAGAAGTAAATTTGATTTGGAAATTCAGAGTCAAATTCTCTTGCTTGGTAACGCATACCCGGTAACTCTTGATGGAAGTATGTACCTTCATGAAGACGCTTTACACTTACATCTACACTCGCCATTGTGTAGGAGTAACCTTAACCCTCATAATGCTGGGTAATTTTTGTCTGAAAATAGATTTTTGTGTCGTCTGTATTCCAAAGGCTTAAATATCTATCAAATTATGATGAGGAAACATATTAAGAGTAGCAAACAGGTTAGATAACAGGTCCGCTTTTAATTGACTTGGCGGTTGGCCATTGATCTAACCTTTTTGCATAAGCATGAAGTCGTATCCAGCACTATACGGGTCGATGTAATCTTTGTTCTAGAAAAGAAATACAAAGCGGAGTGCGACCATCTTGAGGACCAAGTCAACCATTGCCGGAGGAACATCACGATTCTCAACACGACCATAGAACAGATGGCAACAGCACAGACCGATATACAAATGGTAGGAAAAGTGACACGTTCAAGTTCCATTTCAAATAGTATATTAACAAAACGTTAACATGTGTGTTGTTGGTACATAGATTCTCTAATGAACCGAGTAAATAGACCTCTAAAAGTCACAAGCATATCCGGTCAGTGAAACATTGTCGTCCACCGACCAATTGTGTTATCTATCAAAATACACGCATGTTTTCGAGTACAATGTATTAGGTTCCCAATTTGCATGAACGTGTCGTGAGCGTTTCGATACAAATAAACAATACATCAAGGTATGATTTAGCAGAGTCATTCAATAAAACATCATTCAAATTTGGATGTTTGTGTTACAGATTTTTTTAATGATGATTTATATCTAGTTGATAAGAACTTACCGATACATTGTATAGGAATTATTCATAGGAAATACAGTCTTACTTGTAATAACTGTTCAAATAACAACACCAATCCAAGCTTCAGAAGGTCAGTCTTTAGCATACCAGGCTTCGATTTAAGATTCTCGAGTCAAGTACCTGACTCAGCAAATACTCTGATGTTGAGTGAAATAATGCAAAATGATCGTATCGTCCATTTTTTGTACAGCCAATCTTATAAGCGACCAACGTATAACGAGGCAGACCCATAGTGTAAAATCCCACTGGAATAGTCTTGCGTTCTGTATTAATATCTAACCTCGTGCTAAATAACGTCTCACTCACTGCTTCTAAGGAGGCGTTTTAAACCCATTTGACACATTGGGCCACAATCCGGTAGCTTGAAATATGTATAGCAGTACTGATGATTCACTGACATTGACGTGCAAAGGGTGCAAAAGACATCTGTCTTTCAAAGCTGCCGTTGTTCTATCATTTAGGAGAGTATGTCTTCATTTCGTCGGGTGTTTTGATAACACCGAACTATGCCATGTACAAACCCTCCAACTAAAATCTCAATTTGTACCATTTGCCATGATGTATATTTATGCTGACTGGTTTTCATTGATAAACAGGTACATAAAGCAGAAATCATAGTGACGGTGGAGGAGAAGTTATCCAAGTTCGGAGGTCAGTTTCGAGAGGACCACAGCAACTTCAAACTGGTCGATCTCAGCGTGGAATACGACTCACAGTTGAAGGATTTAATGTCTGGACTGGAGCATTTCGGCAAGGTCAGCGTAGAAAAGTAAGTGGAAACGTCTTTACTTAACCCTTAGAATGCTGGGTAATTATCTGAAAATATGTTTTTGTGTCGTCTGCTTATAAATCTGCTTAAATTTGATGAGGAAAGGTACCAAGAGTAGCAAACAGGTTAGATCAGAGGCCAGCCGCCACTTGGCGGCTGGCCTAGATCTAGCCTGTTTGCATAAGCATGAAGTTGGTTCCAGCAATTTAAGGGTTAACACTATACGGTATCTTTTGATAGCTTCTAGCCCTTGAAGTGTTGGAACCGACTTCATTCTAATGCAAACAGGTTAGATCCAGGCCAGCCGCAATGTAAATTTGCAGATGACCTGTGATCTAACCTGTTTGCTCTCTGGGTATCTGTCCTCAGGTTTTGGAAAGCAGACAACACAAAAACTAAGTTTAGAAAATTACCCAGCATTCTAAGGGTTAAGGATATACACCCGCCCGACTTGATGCTCTGCACCATACCGTCGATGGAAAATGTATTGCACATATTCGTTTAACAATTGCCTCTACAATATTACAACTAGCCATAATGTATTATGGAAATATATGAAGGATGCTATCAAGGGTTGGCCTACGACGCGGCGCATGTTTACTATCAATCAGAACAGACAACAAACTATCATTGCCAATCATTACATGACAATCACAGACCTCTTGCTTTACCTTATTTCCCGATGATCCTCAAACTTTCAATGCAATCGTCAATATTTATTTATATGCTTTACTATGCAGATCAAACCACAACCATCGATGCCATCGTCCATGTGTCTTCTCTAGGCCGCTATGCTTTCTTTACATTATTTAAGACCAAACCACAAACTAGTGATGTATTCACCCAACTGTCAACTCAAGTCCACTAGATATATTCATCCATTTGCCTTCTCTAGACCGCTATGCCTTACGTTATTAAGATCAAACCACAATCTATTCTAGGCATCCATGCTTTTCTTTATCTCATACCAGACAACAGACTATCGTTGTATTCATCCATATATAACGTCTAGGCCATTATGATTTACTTTTTAGTTCAGACCAAACAAATAAATTCCCATTTCATCATTTATATGCCCCGTGTATGCCTCCATACTTTACTTAATTCTAGGAAAAACAAACAACTAGTGTTACCATCATCAATATATCATCCTAGGCCTTTACTTTACTTAATTTTAGACCAATCTATAGAGTACAGATGCCAATACCCATATATCGTATATAGGCCTGTATGCTCTTATTAATTCAGTACTAACAAGACACTATCGATGTCGTAAAGTATGTCACCTCTATTATTTACCTTATGTCACGATTAACACAAATGTCTTACTAAATATATGACCTCTTGGTCCCATATGCTTTAATATATTCCAGAACAACCATACATAATCAGTGCCATTAACAATCTATCGCCTCTATGCTTGATAAAATTTCAGGACAAACAACGAACTATTGATGCCTTCGTTCATGTGTCAACTCTTGGTCTCTATGCTTTACTATATTCTAGAACAACCATAAATGATCGGTGCTATCATACATTTATGACCTTTATGCTTTACCAAATTTCAGGACAAACAACAAACTACCAATGCCTTCATCCATATGTCAACTCTAGGCCTTTTTGCTTTATTTTATTCCATAACAATTTAAAACTAACAATGCCATACTTCATTTATTGTTACCTTTATGCATCACATTATTTCAGGGCAAGCAACAAACTTATGATGTCCTCATTTATATGTCAACTCTAGTCCTCTTTGCTTTATTTTATTTCAAAACAATGTAAAATTATCGGAGACATCATCCATTTGTTGTTACCTTTATGCTACACATTTTGCCAGGACAAACAATGAATTAGCGATGTCAACACCCATCTCTCACATCTTGGCTTTATAAATGATAAATGAATTATTTGATTTAGTAAATGATTTGTGCCATCATCTATTTATCACGGCTATGCTTCAACAAATATCAGGACAAACAATAAACTATAGATGTCACCATCATTTGTCGCCATTCACTTCATAAATGATAAATGAATTATTTGTAAATGATTTATGCCACCAACCATGTATTACCTCTTTGCTTTACCAAATTTCAGGACAAACAACAAACTACCCATGCCGTCCTTCGTTCCTAAATCGCTGATAACCGAACCACCGGAAGTTAGACGTCACCGGAACAAGCACGTTGTTAAGGTGGGCGAGTTCAGCGTGACGGGGAAAAAGGAGTCGTTCTTCTGTAACATCACAAGCTCGGTCGTACTGACAGACGGACGTCTGATACTCGCAGACGACAGTAACTGTAAGCTGAAAATGATGAGCGGTCGCTTCAAGATGAAAGGGGAACTAAAGCTGGAAACCAACCCGTTACATCTAGCCCGGGTCACAGACGACGAGGTCGCTGTTACACTTCCGGGTCAACGTCAGGTGCAGTTCATCACGGTCGGATCGGACTCCCTCTTTGAGGGACGTCTGATCCCGACCCGTCTCGATTGCTGGGGTATCGACGTGCTCGATGGGGTTGTCGTGGTAACCACAGGCAGGGATGGGCACTCGATCATATTTCTCGAAATGAGCGGAAAGGAAATAAACTCTTTCCTGTTGACGACGAACGCAGACGAGAACATCCGCTGTCCTGTCGCTGTGACCTCGGATAAGAAGACGAAACTGTTGTATATCACGTGTACGGGCGGGGCTTGGAGTAAGGGGTGTGTCATAGAGATGAATCTGACGGGGAAAGTACTGCGAAGCTTTCTCGACCCGGATATAGACACGCCCCGCGCATGCGCGTTAGACCGACACGGGAAACTATATATAGCTGGGCTGGAGTCCTCAACACTGTACCAGATGACGCTGGGAGGGGATGTGTACAAAATATTTCCCGCCAAAACTGAACAAGTGACTGGCCCCCTACACGTGAACTTCATTCGGAACTATCATATTCGGTTTTTATTGACAGAAGTGGCAAGCGATATACTTAAGGTTTACGAATTACCCACACAAACGTATACAATGAAATCGAGCTCTTGACTTTGAACCAAATGTGAACAAACCTAAGCCATCCATAAACGCAGATGGACAATTTGTTCGATACCCACACCGGCAAAGCCACACGCCAAATAACAATGGAATTATGGCTCTCTGTGTAACGGAAATAGTAATACGATCGGAGAGCATCGTCACGACCCATTTTAAAATAAAGTTGCAAAATGAAATAATATTATTCCAAAACGCGTCGCGATGACATTCCTTTAATTTAATTTGCTAACAACCTGTTTCGAAATAAAATCGCAAATTGAAATAATGTTATCAAACCCGTTTTTTATATTAAGATATCGACTCCAAAATGGCACACGTGATGACTAGTGTAAGGTATTACACGGCAGTCTATGACCCATTCCGAACATATATGGCCATCCATTTAAAATAATTATAGCAAGTTGGTGTTAAAGTACAAATATCATATTCTAGTCATGGCATTGTGACTCTCATATGTCTAAATGCTGTCTAGAAATCATTTTCATTAAATTGGGATAGATTTGAACTTAATCGTTAGTCAGTGTCCAAATCGTAATAAAATTCTTTCCAAACGCAGCGCAATGACAGAACTTTATTTCAATTTGCTCACAACCTGTTTTGAAATAAAATCGCAAATTTACAACACTGTGTGTCTGAATGATTTCTAGGAGTGATCTTCATGAAACTGAGACAGATTTAAACCTCATAATGAGAGCAAGTTCGAGTAGAACTATAATTATTTCTAGACGCGTCACGGTGACAAAATAGAAAATTCAATTTTCTCACAAACCGTTTTGAAGTAAAATTTCGAATTGAAATTAACTTTTCAAAAATGAATCACATGTTAAGATATTGACTACAACCTGAAACATATAAAAACTAAAGAGGGTTTTAGGTATTTTCGACAGTCTATGACACATTAGTCTTTTCAATGTTTAACATTCAATCATTTCTGAATGTAATGTGCGAAACTATATACATAATAGTTCATTGCAAAGAAATGCATTTTGAAGTAAGTGAAGAAAGTAAGAAAAAACCCGATTTAAACCTGCTCTTCTTTGAGGAAAAGCAGATGGCCAGTATTGTTCATCAAAGTAGTACTTTATGACGTTAAATGGCTCGAAACTCAGTATTCTCCCTATATGAGACTAGTCTCACAGTGATTTCCCTTTATGAGAATCTGCTTAGAAACGACATTGGCGTTTATAGATGTTGGCAGCACCAAAAGCAATCTTCCATGTTTGCTTTATTCCAAGATAATTGGTCAGAAATCGACATAAGACCACATTATGACTAGTAAACACTATATCCGGTAAAAAAAATCATTTAAATTTCATCAAAATCTCGATTGAAATCTTGTGGTGGCAGTGATTGATACAGCATAGCCAAGGGAGATTACTGTGAGGGGTTTGGTATTTTAGATTATCAAAGAATACAGATGTTTGTTATTTTTATCAACTAGATGCTTATTTGGATTAGAATACGAAAAATATGAACATTTTAACAAGAAACGAGTCAAGTTTAAAATGTCGTCTGCATGTGGTAGAGAGTACAATATCCACTTAGTCGAACAGAAACACATCCAACAGTAATATCGATGCGGTGATCAAAGAAAACCATCGGCGGGTTTACTTGGCGGCTGGCCTGGATATAGCATATTTGCATAAGCATGAAGGAGGCTCGAACACTACGGGTTAACCCTTCCCCAAACATCAAACTTTCCACTGTCCAAAATTGAAAGAGTTTGCAGACGACAATTTAAAAGTCCGTTTGATGTGATCGATGGTTTTACATGGCGTTACCCGAGCTTTCACCCTTATGGTGCTGGAACCGACTTCATGCTTATGCAAACCGGTTAGATCTAGGCCAGGCCCAAGTAAATTTGGGACTGCCCTTTGATCTCACCTGTTCGCTACTCTGAGTATCTTTCATCCTCAAAATTAAGCAATATTTAAGGTTTTGGAAAGCAGACAACACAAACATATATATTAAGAAAATTACCCATCATTCTAAGGGTTAAGTCTCAACGCTTTTGGTTCGCTTCATTGACCATAAGCTTTGAATCAAGAAATAACTGAACCATATCAATTATCGGAGTTCATCGGGTTTATTCAATTAAAACACCTTTGATAAAACATCGACGCCGTCATATTGCTTCTTGTAAACTTGTTTCGTTGTGCGTTCGTATTCAAATGAATATGTCGAATGGATTACCAAATTAGCCATCTAATTTGATAAAGGAGACACCACATCTTTAATAACTTATAATTTCAGCCTTACGTTTGGGTTACCGACCAAAAATAATGCTTTTAAATGATGTTCCACACTTCTATACATTGGACATCTCAGTATGGGCATTCACAGGAAACTTGTTATTAGCAGGTGACACATAACACAAAATCGGTAACCCTACACGTATAAACGAGGTGCATCGTTTAGGGCACGGAAATACCCGAGTAGGTACGAGTGTCATATCTCGTTATTTTACAATGTTGGTGCCCATCTCATAAAGGTTTCTCCGACAATCTCTCTCCTAAACGTAGATATAAAGTAGAATCTCAACTTTTTCTCTTAATCCTTTACCAACACACCAATCTTTCGACTGTCTCAAATTGAAAGAGTTTGCAGACGACATTTCGAAATGTGATTAAATTGAATAATAATATTTTGATAGAACAGAACACATTGTTGGAAAAGGAGAAATTGCTCGTTAAGAGACAATGTTTTCCAGAGTTGTCTGAAACAAACTGGTTAAATGTCGTTATTGTTTTGTAATGGGTTAAGCGTCAAGTTTGCTTAGTTTATCCAAATGTGTTTACGTCTTGTTCCAGTCCGCAGCCAAACACGCAATGCCGATCAAAGGCGAAACTTTAAAGGATGGCAACAGAAACCAAACGAATATATCTCTGTGTATTGTGTATGTATTGCGTCTGTACTACGTATGTTAGGCGGACTTTTTTCCGCAACCAACGTTTTGTGCAGTTCAAAATTCATGGGAACGGAAAAATGCTGTTTGCAGATATATGCCGACGTTTCCGAACGTTGGCCGTCTAGTTTACGAGTCCTTTCGGAATATTACGAATATTTACCGAATAAAAACAGTTTGTGTCCGTGCTTCATACGCAACTCTTCCTAAATTAAACCACACCTTTAGCTATAATTAGTTTGTTACATCTTATTACCAATCGGAACTACTCGGGTATTTCCGTGGGCTGAGAAATACACCTCGGTTTTAAGTATAGGGTAACAATTTCTCGGGTAAATCGGCCCCGGCATTTAACACATTTCAAAGCCACGTTTAGTAGTTCAATGTATATTGAAGTGTTTGACACCCTTTTATGGACGTTCTCGGTAATTTCTTCTGCGCACTTCATCTGCGCATCCAAGGGAGATAATAATCTGTTACCGAAGAGGTACTTGCAAGTCTCTATTAAGGTAGAATGCCCATAATCTGCCATTTTGATAATCATTATGCCGTCGGTAACTTCCATCGTTTCTGGTAACCATCCTTCAGGGCCGAAACTATTCGGTTTCGTGCGAAAAGTTCCGGCCCGGATCAATTGCATACCGAAAGCGATTGAAGTGATCCGAAGACAGAACGAGTTTAAAAATGGTAAATTACGGGGATTCTACCTTAATCACCCTTTGATTTGAATGCATTTTTTCGTCCATTACTGAATGCATTCTCTTTTAAGGGATTTTGAGTGACTTATTGATTTGAAATGACAATATCAGCTGAGAAAGAATATATTAAATTTTGAAAAATGACATCCATTGTTATATTTGTAAAAAACCGTCGTGCGAAAAGTGAAAGCGCATATCCTGAGCCATGGCTCTTCTTTATCGGAGTCGTATGAAAGTCCCTTTTGGAGATGTTTTAAATTTCGGACTATTTTCGTCTGCTTTCCAAAACCTTATATATCAAGGTAATTTTGACGAGGTAATATACTCATAGTAGCAAACATGTTAGATCACAGGCAAGCCGACAATTTACTTGGCGGCCAGCCTGGATCTTACAAGTTTGCAAAAGCATGATGTCGGTTGCAGCACTTTAAGGGTTAAATGACCCAAATCCCCACGCCTAATACTATCACTACTTCTACTTAAACTTTCAGATTGTCCTTGCGGAGATTAGGCTTAAGTGAAATGTGTACACACGTGTCAGGGTGTCTTTATATTTGTATTTCACTGCTAAACACTTTCCCAAACAACAAATTTTCGACTGTCCCAAATTGGAAGAGTTTGCATACGACATTTCAAAATGTGATGAAATTGGAAAATAATCTTCGGATAGGGCAGAAAACACTGTGGGAAAAGGAAAGAAATTGCTCGTTTCGAGTGGTTGGCTTTCTCTCGAAGTTAAGCAATTTACTAAGCGGTTAGTACCTGGATGGGTGACCCACGATGGCTTTACTTCGAGAGGGACCCGATACATGTTACTAAAATCAAGGCGGGCGAAGAAAGGAATTCCTACTTTTTTTATAAACCGGCTTTCAAAAAGGAGAACAGACAGCCGCGAAGGCTCCCTTCACAATATTTTACGAAAACATGAGGTTTTAGCAACTTGTAAGTAAAGAGATTGACAAGGGTCTTTGGTTTAGTGGCGAGGATTGTGAATATCAAATTTATAACGTTTATTTTCTCCAAAAGCACACATCCCTGAGAGATTCACTTTAAATAATTTTATTTCGATATACAAAGCTCTCTTTTAGAAAATGAGCTGTTTGAGCCAGAAGACAGTGACGTTTTGAAGTTGAAACACTTACAAATGTATTAGTGTTGGGTCATGGTAAATGTCGAACATATTTCTTACAAATGTTTTCATAGGTCGGACAGCACAATTAAAATGATATTCAGATTCAATCTGATTTAAACAGCAAAGTCTACACATTCGATCACTTCTATCAACTCCATTAAATCTACCTTTTTCAATATCTTACGAGTGAGAACTTAATCTGAAACAAGCCACCTGCTTTCTTGAAATATTTCCTCTAATAACGTCAATGTATTTCTCAAAACAGAATTCAGTCTTATACATTTTATAAAAATCTGGCTTTGGTGAAGTCTGTAGTGAACTATTCCAGTTTTGGATATATTGGTCTCTAATTCTTTGTTTTGACAGAGGAACATAGTTAACGTCCCTATCACAATTTGTGAAAATATCGTTAAAACCAAGATTGCTTAACAATTGCTTTGTACTAAGGCCCAGCAACTTTCGCTATTAACATTGATCTGTTCAAGTAGTATTTGGTGCATGGGAGAGGTTTCTTTACTCAATAATTTTCACCAATAAGTTCTCTCCTTACAAATAACTGAAAGCGGAAATCTCCAAAGTTCAACAACACAGCTATATTTGTTTCCGCAGACTCAATATGAGTTTGCAAAATTTTAAGTGAAGTCTATCCATTTCTTTGTCATCAAATATTCCCTAAACACCTTAACAATACAAGATTATTGGAACAATCATTAAGTCAAATATAGATAATTTTGATTTTACATCAATTGTAATACGGGAGAATAAAGCTAAATCAGAATTGTACGCTCTTAAAGCTTGTTCAGACAAAACTTCAACAGCAGCTTTCATCTTACCAATGCACTTAAAATCTACTCGAAGGCATTTAAAATGGTCTACAACTTCAATTAGTTCGTCATTAATCAAGGCTATTGTTGCTTTTTCTTATTTTCAAAAATACAAATTTTTGTTTTAGAAACATTTATTTTCAAACCAAATTTATTTGGATAGTTAGAAATTGCATCTAACTAGTCTTGTAACTATTTGGGTCTGTAGTAAAAAGTGCAGTTATCATCAGCAAAAAGTAGCATGTCCATTGATAAAAAGTTTAAATTAGTTTCACTTAAATGATTTATATCGATATTATTGTTGATATCGTTGATAAACAATATAAACAGTATTCGGGAGAGTGGTTCCCCTTGTTTCAAGCAAAGTGTGATTTAAAAAAACCTCAGAGGAGTTAGTGCAGGCTGCTATTTTGACACATTTTACTTTACTATAAATAGATCTGAGTATGTTTATCATTTTGCAGCTAATCTCTGAATCTAAAAGCTTTGCCTAAGGTGCATCTTTTATAACCGTATCAAATGTCATATGAAAATCAATGAAAGTACAATACAATTTACATATTTTGTTAAGGATATTTTGAATAATATTGTTGAATAAAAATACTCAGTATTTATCTATAAAACCGGCTTTTCTATGTGCGAAGGCTCACTTCACCTTAATTAACGAAAGCACAACAACTAAGAAGTAATGAAATAGAAAAAGGTATTTGTTTAACCGTTTACCAAACGCAAATGTTGTTGTTTTGGCTGGCCCAAATTGAAAAAGTTTGCAGACGACATTTCAAAATGTGATGAAATTGGAAAATAATCTTTTGATAAGGCAGAAAACTTTGTGGGAAAAGGAAAACTTGCTCGTTACGAGCAATTTGTCCTTTTCCCACAATGTTTTCTAAAGTCGACTACAATAAAGCGGTCAAATGTCGTTATTGTTTGGGAAAGGGTCAAAGGGGCGTGTGGTTCATACGATTAACGTATCAATGCTTTCATTAGGCATCTTCTCAATACTTATCAATAATGCAAGGTTTAATTATTTTAAACGACTATCTAATATATTTTGAATTTGATTTGAAATGAATCATTTGATAATAAATTGGCTTCTTCCGATAAAATGACAAAACATATTTCAAAAGAAATATCTGTCTAGATTTTTGACAGCTTCCGAACCCCGTTTATAACATTGCAGAAAATATGACGAGCATTTGTTTTCCAGGTATTGCAAACCGTTTAAACGGCTAGTTCGTACACAACGAGCTAAACTTAGAACAAGATGTGCTATTTTTAGAAACCATCATCACTTGGGTCTTAGGAAATGCTAAACGCTCTTGTCACGTGACGTTAACAAGGCACAAGGGAAGGCCTTCCCGAGTTTATCAATTCAATTCAATTCAATTCTTTATTTGGCAAAAACCAGCATTTACATGCTTCTTTCCAAGACAGTATTTATAAATATGCTAGACATTTACATTATATACTAAAGAATGTTACAAAATTTGACAAAGCTTATAATATCCAAAACACATACAAAACACGAATTTACTTGATCTAACACATGATCATATATAATAAAAGGTAAGTACAATTAAACGAGTATTCTCCAAGAAGACAACTCTTTGAGCTAGTCCCTTTAAATCAAGCTTAAACGGGTTCGTTTCTTAATTCACCTGTGTAGTATGGTCCTCATTGTCCATTTTGAAAATACACCACGATAAAACGTACAAAAGTTAAACAGGATATCTTATCAGTTTACAAACAGAAAACAAAGACGTGTTGAACACACCGGCATTAAGATCAAAGCCAAAGTTTCACTTCATTTTTAGCAAACCTATTTTTTTTCGTCTAACTAATTTGAAAAGGCCACACTTTCCCCGTTTTCTTCTTTTAAATTCCGACATTGAATGTCATTGTACTAGTTAGTAGATATAGATATGTTCATTGATATTAAGGTTGAATTCTGTATCGAGTGCCCTTTTTTTCTTTGATAATCGCTCACCAGATCTCAATATTTTCAAAATTATCAACAACCTATTCAATGGTGTCAAAACTTGTTTACAATCAACCGCAGTCGGGTGATTTAAAGAATATTTAACCATTAACCCTAAGAACGCTGGTTACTTTTCTAAAAAGAGATTTGTGCGCCGTCTGCTTTCCATAACCTTCGGTATCTGTTTAATCTTGATGCCGAAAAAAAACAGAGTAGCACACACGCTAGATAACAGGCCAACCGCCAATTTACTTGGTTATATTTTCATTAATGATTTTATGTTGTTTATGAAACATAAACCCCAACGCACTGATATATTTAAAGGCACATAAAAGGAGACGAATACAAATAAATTAGTGAAAAAATATATGGAGTTCTTTCATTATGTTCATAAAAGTCATGAGAATTAATTTACATATGCATTGAAACCCTATTAAATAGATTCCTTTAACATAAGTTATTTTGTGCTTGAAATATACTTGTCTCCAATTCAATCATGTTTATCAACAACCTGTTTGTTTACGTATTCAAAATAACGAATTCTGATTGGTCAGTTTAAAAATTTGTGTATCAACTGTCATTGTCAGAGGTGAAGAATCACACGATCTATATTATTAAAATAGCAAATCTGGGTTATTTGTGGTTGTCTTTCATGTTTAAGTTGTGTTGATGTGGTTTCTTGGTGATAACTATTTGAATCTGACCAAATGTTTACCAAATAACATAGTTTGATATAGCATTTATCTCCTTTTATGTGCCTTTAAACACGTTGTATTAACATGCAGGGTGGATTTGGTTTCACATTGTACACCAATGAAAGAAAGGTTATCTTCCATCCGAACATGAATCGTTTTGAAATAACTTACAAGTGAATAAGTCATAGCCAACTAGAATTCGAACCAGTGTATTTAGTTTAACTTATTTTATCCAACTTGAAGCTCTAAGTTGTAAGAACTTGTTTCAAAGACGATGTAAATAAATAAGTTCACAGTACCGGATTATTAATGACACCCTTGATGACTGTTCTTTATTTAACACTTTTCTAAAATACAAACTTTCGACTGTCCAAAATTGAAAGAGTTTGCAGACGATATTTCAAAATGTGATGAAATTGGAAAATAATCTTCTGATAGGGCAGAAAACATTATGCGAAAAGGAAAAATTCCTCGTTACAAGCAATTTCTCCTTTTCCCACAATGTTTTCTAAAGTTGTCTGCAACAAAGTGGCCAAATGTCGTTATTGTTTGGGAAAGCGTTAACGAAATAATGGCTTCTCGCAGCCGCACTCAAATAAATTCCCTTGTAAAAATTTTATTAGAAGCTTTTTAAACCAGAAAGTGTTTTCTTGATGAAAATAAAATAACATGATCTACAACAAATATTTTTTTCATTATTAGACAAAATGAAAAAAAAATCCATTGTGTTGTCAAGCATGCATGAAAAATTGTGCATCATAGGCCGGCGGCCTACATTACGAAATAAAGATTTTATTTAGGATACGTGACAGGTGCTCGCGCCGACACGTTGTGTTTTTGTCATGACATTTTCACCTCCCCGCTGACGGGGGTCGAACCAAGTAACCCTGGTATGCGAGGCCGACACTGTATCTCTTCATATCAGTGTTTTTGATCCCAGAGGCAAAGAGTTCCCGAGGATGATATTCAAAGGAAGGGCAAAAAGGGAAACGAAAAAAAAGGAAGAGATTTTATCTGTGAAGAGCGTGCAATAATGTTTGAGTGCGAATCTTGACAATCTGAACAGATGTGCGATGAAATATCGATGAAATATCACATTGATTACCTTTCTAAAACCTTTCTAGAAGCTTTATTTTTTTTTATATTACTTTTACAAATAATCGTGACATTTTAGCTGCCACTTTCGCATGACATTCATTTATTCCCGGTTCCAAATCTTGCAGGTTCGAGAATGATTTAGATTTCTCTATCGTATTTCTGAAAGGATTTGATAAACTTGAGGCTATCAGCTGATGTATTTGTACATAAAAGGTTTTTTTTTATTATCTTTTCGGCCTTGGTGAATGCAAACAGCGATGGCAAACTAATCAATACCGTTCAACATGTGTCTAAATTGAACAGGATACTGTTTTACTAAACAAAGTTGCGTAAGTTAAAACCGATAGACACGTATTCCAATGATGTGTTACTTGGCAATCTTGCTTATCCTAATATCTAAATTAAAAGGGGATGTTCTTTAAAACTTATGCAAACTTTTAGCATGAAATCTTTAGTAAAGTATAGTTCTATTGCGCAAACATTGTTACCGTTTGTATGCCAATAATACTGCTAATAATGCCGTACACCCTATCGGAACTACTCGGGTATTTTCGTGAGCTGAGAAGTACAACTCGGATACAAGTGTATGGATGCAATTTTTTGGGTAAATTGGCCCCGGGGTATAACACATTTTCTAAGCGTGCACGTTAAGTAGTTCAATGTGTATGGAAGAGTTGGACATCCTTTTAAATCATTTTTTTTATCGGTGACTTATACGATATGGCGAAATTATAAGTTGTGTCATGTATATTTATTTTCTTAATCAAATTAAACGACTTTGGATTTCACATTTAGATCTATTTTTGAAAACGAAAGTGAAGTGACGTCATTCTGCGGGAAACAATATGGTGTCATCCCTATTATTTCAGAGTCGTTTTCATTGAAAAACCCCGATGTGTTTATATTGGCGATGCATTCGCTTTGGAATGGTGATATTGAAATGCAAACCAATCCCAAACTCTCCAAGTAGATACCTCGTCGTGTGCAACAACGATCAATCAGTTTCGAAATTGCTTGATTGTGACTAGCAATATTATTCTTTTACTGGAGTGCTTTCTGATTAAGTAGATACTCTTTTTGTTAAAACAACATTTATCATTTTGGTTTTTCGGTTTGTTTAGGTCAAACAATAGATAGTCTAATAAACAGTCGATCTTGTTTAAAGCGATTTCAGATAAAAAGAAAATGTTAACATAGTCTCGTTATGCAAAATAGATAATGGCTTAATTCGGACTTATTTCATTTATAAAGCTTCTGAATGATTTGCACCCTTTAATAAAATAGAATCATGACACTTTAATGCTCAAGTACAGTCAAACTTGTGTTAAGAGGTCGGCCTATGGGACAGAGTAAATTGGCTGTTTAAGACAGGTTGGCTGCTTAACACAAGTTGATGTACACTGTAAATCTTACAATGGGACTTTCTGTAGTGGTTGTTTAAGGCAGGTTGGCTGCTTAAAAGGGTGGCTGCTTAACACAAGTTAGACTGTAATTTAAAAGAGTGATTGCTCAAAACAAGCTTGACTAAGGTTGAACCATTCTAGCAAACTGTATGACGTATCCATAAGCCCAAGGGTTGTGGTTTGATAAGAATACACAGTCGCACTCATGGTCTTGAGGGTCATTTCACTCTAAAGGTCAATATTCGTCATTGATAATATCCTCCTTTTGGATGTATGATTGCTCACAAAGATTGCAGAGGTGTCCTTCGGACACCTCTGCTTTCTTTGTTAGCAAGTATACACCCGAAAGGTGACGATTACTCCAAAACGGGAGATGAGTGCCCATTAGAGACACGCGTTGTCCTTATATGCCTGTTGGTACATGCTCACTAATCTTATAAACCGGTTGATTTATATGTGTCCAAATTTGCTCGATAATAATACCCTTAATGGAAAACTGATATTTGGGTTGGTTAAAGAAGTAATTGAAAACTGATTATTGAAGAAGCGATCATTTCAAAGGCATTTACTTAGCCTATTTCCCAAGTTTGTCTGATTTTGAATTTATTTTTACAAAATGAAATCAATTAATTTCAATTTATTCCATATTGATAATCTCCCTTCAATTTTTAATTTTCGCATTTACATTTACGTTTCATGAATGAAGTTGGCAAATAAAGATTCCAATACAGGGATAACATTTATAATATAAAACCTTTTTGTTCTTTTTACATCTTTGATTCTGGTGTTCTGAAAATGTTTGAAATTGCCATCTTTTGTGCAGTTCTAAAAGAATCTGCCACTCACGGGAAGTGAACCTACACGACCCTCGTGTCCGGAGGCTGACGCTCTACCCATGGACCCCTGTCCTCAACTATTTCCCGTTTATGGAAGACATTCATTCATGTTTTTTTTTTATTTCATACGCTTTATCTATCAGTGAAGTCAAATCAAATACTACAACATCGTCAACATAATCATGTTGAGGATAAATTAAAATCAATACTCTTTATATATTATCAATATATAAATATATTCTTTTCATTCAAAGTATAAATTAACTCGTTTTCTATGTAAATTGAATGCATACAGTTTAATGGGTAACGTAAGAATTCTTTGTCAACTGCGTGTCTTTGCCCGCTGTGAATTCTCACAATTCGCCCAAACAAAGGAAGTCGTTCAGGATAAAGTCGCAAATACCTCGGATCAATCGCTTAAGATGCTTAGTAATTTTCTAAAAAATATATTTTTGTGTCGTCTGCTTTCCAAAACCTTAAATATCTGCTTAATTGTGTTGAGAAACGATACCCATAGTAGCAAATAGGTTAGATCACAGGCCAGCCGCCAATTTACTTGGCGGCTGGCCTGGATCTAACCTGTTTGCATAAACATGAAGTTGGTTGCAGCACTATAGTATAAGGGTCAAAGTCGAGATGTATCCGTTTGAATGCACAGAGCGGAAATTTAAATATGAATGATGCGTATTTCGGATACATTTGAACTTGACTGAATGAAGTTAATTTCAGCGCTATGGTGATTCTCAAACCATCCATAAACGGGTTTTATTATTGAACGCAAGGCTGGTCGACTACTGAGCTGCGGACCCAAGGGTTATTCTTATCTCCTACTAGGACATTGTGCCCATTTATCGTTCGCTTGGCTCAGCAGAGATACGGCCATCTTGGAAAATTATAGGGGACATCTCGAATGGATTACTAAAATTTATAAGGTAAGATTAAACGTTTTGGTAAATCGTTAGACATGTTGAAGAAATCATAATCATCTATGTTTTTAAATAATTTCCCGTATCATTTCCTTTTCCAATCGTGTAGATAGATGGCATATTGCTAAAAAAAATCTTCTTTTTAAAGGCTTGATTTACTAATTATCTAGTTTTCAGTATGATAGGAGAAGTATGCTGCGTTTCATTATAGTTTCATTAAAAAAAATGCGAACTGTTCGCAATTATCTTTTCGCCTTTGATTCATTTGTGGCATTATTCATCAATTTTAGTGTAACGAAGTTAGGAAAGAGAAGTAATGCGCAGGGTAGGGTAACATTAATTATGTAGATGGAAAAGTGTGGGACACAGCTGCAATATGGTGTTAGCCTGCCTCTTTCCATCTTTCCAAATTTGCGAACCTCCTATATGAAAAGAGTTTTCGGACGAAATTTCAAAATGTGATGAAATTGGAAAATATTATATAACCTTCCGAAGGGTCAGACAACATTGTGGAAAAAGGAGAAATTGCTCGTGACGAGCAATTTCTCCTTTTCGCACAATGTTTTCCAGAGTCATCTGCAACAAACTGGTTAAATGCGTTATTGTTTGGTAATAGGTTTAGCTGACCTGCTTTTGCCAGATCCTCTTTTTCAAAGCACATTCTCCTGTACGGAGATTAGTATCTGGGATAATTGTAAGCAACAACAAACGTACCGAAATATACTTCGTCATTTGAAGCTATGCTTTATGTTTAGTTTAGTTTAGTTTAGTTATTCATTCTACATCAATTGTGAGACAAGTTCTTACAACTTAGATAAATCACTCTCGATTCTGCTTCCTGGACACATAACCAGTAATCGCGCCGAATGTGGGTAAATGGAAGGTCGCAAAGCAGATCCCGCTACTCACGGGATTCAAACCCACGACCCTCGTGTCACGACCCCTGGACCACTCTCCTCCACCCCATGAGTTAGATCTAACGTTCCAGATTCATGATTGAATTACCTGTTGTGACCTGTTGATTAGTGTGTTGGACTTGTCAACTGGGATCCCGGGTTCGAGTCCTATGCGCACAGATGCTTCATAAATCTGTTATCCTGGTCCCTCTTTGGACCATCGTATAGGGAAAAATCATGTCCAACCAAGATTCATTTTCAAGCCAAATTTTAATTTAATCCCATGGAACATATTGTAAAAATTAGACTTGCAAATGGTATAAGGCAACCGACAAAAGACTATTAGACTGATATTTGCTTAATTACTTGATGTTGTTTACAAAGCTTTTACCTGTCGAGTGCATTCTAAATATATGTATTCAAACTATATTCCCCCTACACCAAAAGTACTTTATTGTTGTTATCAAATAGGATAAACTAGTTACTGTTACGAAACTCATCTCAAAACCTGGTACATTCGCATTTGAAAAATAGTAATTGACAAATAAGGTAGACTAGCAAACAATGTAACAAAATAAGACTTCGCTTGTGAAGAGCATTTTCCAATTTTGCCACCATTATCCTAACTGAATTTTTACATTTTGAAATGACCGGCTATTTGGCCTTATACTTTTCATTGACCGAATAATGAATTGAATGATTTATAAGTGGATAGGATCTTTCAGGTATATCCCCGAAAATAGAAAGATGACGCCTCAGGAATGACAAATTTCAATTTCAATCTAATTTTCATTCAAGTATCTTAGGCAAAATATCATGTTTCTATCTATCCCCAGGTGCCTTCCTTTTTCATTCATGAGATTGTGGTAAGAGCACCTGAAGTTAGACAGAATTTGCCTGTGTAGATATGACATATATCTAAACTAAGATAATATAACACAGACTTAAAATGTTTATATTAACACTGATCGTCTGAAAACTATACTTTTATATGATACGCACTAAAGAATAGTCATTGGAAGCAAAATAAGATCGTTTTCTACTTCTATATCTTTTTTTTTAATTCCATCACATTCTGAAATGTCGTCTGCAAACTCTTTCAGTTTGGGACAGTCAAAAATTTGACGTTTGGTGAAGGGAGAAGAGCCATCGGTTATTAGACCGTTATTACATTAACCCTTTCCCAAACAACAAATCTTCGACTGTCCCAATTTGAAAGGATTTGCAGACAACATTTCAAAATGTGATGAAATTAGAAAACGATCTTCTGATAGGGCAGAAAAAACACTGTGGGAAAAGGAGAAATTGCTCGTTATGAACAGTATCTCCTTTTCCCACTATGTTTTCTAAAGTCGTCTGCAACAAACCGGTCAAATGTCGTTATTGTTTGGGAAAGGGTTAAGTAATGGAGGAATGATACAATCTTGGACACCTAGAGTCCAAAGTCCATTTGTATCAAGTGCGATAAGATGCCCCATTCGTGTCCAACATTTCTGATTTTTATGGTAATGTTTGGTTTGTACATACTTATGGGGTAGATCCAATGGCCAGATATTCAAGTGATAATCAGACAAAAATGTCAGGAAATATTTCTCTATTGTTTCTTATTATTTTGATTCTATGAAACGATTCCATGATGCATTCGTGATAGCCTACTATTGGGTGTGGAATTTTTGTATGTTCGTTTGTATACGCTGTTTTCGACCCTTTCCCCTCGTATCTTAACCCTTTTCCAAACAATAACGACATTTGACGACTTTGTTGCAGATGACTTTAGAAAACATTGTGGGAAAAGGAGTAATTGCTCATAACTATACCGCATAAAACCATCACAGTAAGGTCTCAAGAACCAGGTTGGATTTCGTCTCTTATCAAGCGTAAAATTAGAACCCGTAAACGTTTATATAGAAAGGCCAAACATTCTAATGGTGCAAATAGATGGATGGAATTTAAAACTGTTAGAAATGAAGTGGTGAATTTGATAAGATAAAGTAAACAAAACTATTTTGAATCACTATCTGAGAAATTAAGCACTGGCAATCACTCCTCTCGAGATTGGTGGAAAACTCTTAAAGCATTATTTAAACAATCTTCATCTCAATCAAAACCACCTTTACATGATGTTTTAACAAATAATTTAATTACTAATGTTAATGCCAAAGCTAGTTTACTTAATGAATTTTTTGCAAATCAATCTAGAATAGATGATACTGGGCACTCTTTACCAGGGCATTACAAAGAGAAAAGTAGGCATTCCTTAGGTTCTCTTAGCATTTCTACCTCTGATGTTTACGACGTTCTTACGTGTCTAAATACCGGCAAGGCATCAGGACCAGACGGTATCAATAATATTATTTTACGTGAATGTGCACATCAGCTAGCTTCTCCTTTTTGTGATCTGTTTAATTTTTCACTTGACACATGTATTTTACCGACATCATGGAAAAGGTCCAATGTTTGTCCAGTTTTTAAGAGTGGTGATCCTTCTCTTCCAAATAACTATAGACCAGTTTCCTTTTTGAATAGCATGGAAAAGGTTTTTTTTTTTAAAATTGTATTTAAATATGTTTCTAACTATCTAAATGACGTGCAGTTTTTTACCCCTTTCCAGTCTGGTTTCAGGTCAGGAGATTCGACTGTGAATCAAGTAACATTTCTTTATAATAAACTTTGCAATGCCTTGGATAATGGATTTGAAATACGATTTATATTTTTTGATATAAGCAAAGCATTTGACAAGGTTTGGCATGATTGTCTATTATTTAAACTTGAGCATACTGGAATAGAAGGTAGACTTCTTGCATGGTTTTCAAATTACCCTTCTGGTAGGTGCCAAAAGGTAGTTCTTCCGGGAGGGCAATCCAACACTCAATTTACAAATGCTGGTGTCCCTCAAGGGTCGATTCTTGGACCTCTTCTTTTTCTTGTATTTATTAATGATATTGTTGACGACATCGATTCCGGTATTAACCTTTTCGCTGATGATACTAGTTTAACTTTAATTATTGACAAACCTGACGAGGCAGGTGTTATATTGCAAAATGATATAAATAAGATAAGCACCTGGGCTAAAACTTGGCTTGTAAGTTTTTAACCCTTCAAAATCTGATTCGCTTATTGTGACCTGTAAATCTACACTCCCAACCCATCCAGATCTTATTATGTCGAATGTTATCATTCCTAATTTAGAGGATCATAAGCATTTGGGTTTCTTATTTAATAAGGATGGTACATGGAGTCTGCATATATATATAAGTCTTTGGAAAAGCTTGGAAAAGAATTAACATTATGCGACGTTTTAAGACCATTCTTGATAGGAAAGCACTTCAACAAATATATTTTTCTTTCATACGACCAATTTTAGAATATGGTGATACAGTATGGGATAACATAAAACAACAACAGAAAAACGACCTAGAGAAAATTCAAAATGAAGCAGCTAGAATAGAACAGGATGTAGTAAATTATTATCGTTGTGTGATTTGAAAAAAGAGTGTGGTTGGGAAACATTAAGTGAGCGTAGACGGAAACATAAATTAATTCTTTTTTATAAGATGAATAATAATCTTGCGCCTCAATACTTGATAGATCTCCTTCCCCAAACCAATAATACCATGAATAGATATAATCTACGCAATTCGCAAAATATTCGGTCTTTATCATGCAAGACTAATCTGTACAAAAAAATCATTTATCCCTTCTACGGTAGACGAGTGGAACACACTACCCACAGATACAAGAAATTCCGATTCACTTCGTAATTTTAAGGCATTCCTAAATATTGATAAGCTAAAGCCTAATAAACTGTTTTTTATTGGGCATAGACGGCTTCAAATACTACATACACGACTTAGAAGAGATTGTAGCTCTCTTAAGCATCATTTATTTATTAAAAATATTGTTGATTCACCTCAATGTGATTGTGGTGCAGTGGAGACAACTATGCACTATTTCTTCGAATGTCCGTTTTATCAGTCCTTAAGAAAAGAATTGTTCCATTCTTTGGCGAGTTTCAATGTTATACTGGATCTAAATACACTCCTCCTTGGAAATGATTTTCTTGCTCTTGAAGAAAATATAGAGGATTTTACTCATGTTCACAATTATATCAAAGGAAGCAAACGGTTTGATTGATGGTTTATCATTTCTGGTCCATTCATCTATAGCTCCATCCACTCTGTCTCTTTCTCCCTATTCTATCTATATCTCTATATAACTCTTTCTCTACTTGTCCCCTTCTTTCTATCGGTGAATTTACAATTATATGTTACATATTCTTTGTATTGTATTGCTGTCATGTTGTAATGTTATTAAGGAGAGGGACTCAATAAGCTTATAGCTTCCGTCCCAATCCTATTGTAAAAACATTTTACAATAAAATATGTTTAAACTATTATTTCATTATGATTTACTGTAAACAATCACATTGGATCTATATTATTGAAAAATGTTAGAATGATATATGATCACATGGTTACCTTTTATTTCAAAATGTTACAATTTGTACTGACTTGATGATAAACTGTATATAGTTTAAGCCAATAAAGAACCTTGAATTTTGCAATATGCCCATTGTTCACTGTAAAATAAAACAGAAAAAAATAAGATGAAGTCTAGATGTTCTGGGAGGAAAATGTCTCTATCCAAGGTCGAAATAATAACCATCAAAAATATCATGTTTCTTAAATGACTGCCCAAGTCGAATAGGAATAACAAGTTTCAATTCTTTAATTCCAATTGGCAATCATCGACAAAATTTGTCTATGGCCATTTGCAATGACATAGAATATGGCTTAGACAAAAAAGAGAAATGATCAACAAACATTGAGCACCATATACAAAAAAAAATAAAATTTCAGGAATGTTGATACTTTAAAGATTGAGAAAGTCGGTGGTTCCGAAGATTCCGTTAATTTTCTATAAGAACCAAAGATGTATCTTGCCAATTTCCGTGAATCAGGTGGCTAATTAATGTATGCATGCAAACAAACGAACAGTCTCAGTGTGGAATCCACCAGTTAATGTTCGTAAATATATATGTATACATATTGTGTTGGGGGAGAGGTTTTTCATTTAAAGAAAGCCGATGTCTTAGAATAGTATGTTCTTACAGGGTAATCTGCAACTCATGGTGTTTTGGTGGGGTATCAAATGTGTTTGACAAGTATTGATTTGCTTGATAAGTTGTCTTGATCTTTCATTTAGTTTTTAAGATAATGTGTTTCTCACTAATATTGATACCTCACTGTGAGACGTCATATTGGTCAAAATACCTTAATTATCCTTAGTCTTTTAGTTTTCTTGTTCACTTGTCCATTGTTGAGGATCGTATGGAAGATTGTCAAATTAAACTGTCAAATAGGTTTCATCGTTAAATAATGTATTTATTATTATAAGTATAAACAAATCACACAAAAACATTACCATGAAAGAGCAGGCGTGTGCTGGGTACGTGCTCATTCACATTGTTTTATATTTATATAAACTCTTTCGCAAAATAGACGGTAACTAATGCGTTAACCCATTACCAAACAGTAACGACTTTGAACCACTTTGCTGCTGACAACTCTAGAAAACATTGTGGGAAAAGGAGAAATTGCTCGCTAAGAGCAATTTCTCCTTTTCCCACAAGGTTTTCTTCTCTATCTGAAGAATATCTTTCAATTTCATCACATTTTGAAATGTCGTCTGAAAACTCTTTCAATTTAGGACAGCCGAAAATTTGTCTTTTGAGAAAAGGTTAACATATGTAGCGATGCAATTTCTGATCTTGTGTGGGTAGAGTTGTTCACGAATGAGTTGTTTTGAAAGAATGTCTTTTTAAAGGCACATCAAAGGAGAGGAGTACAAATGAATTACTGAAAAAATATATGGAGTTCTTTTATTATGTTCATAAAGGTCATGAGAATAAGTTTAGGAAAGCATTGATACCCTGTTAAATAGACTCATTTAAAATAAGTTATTTTGTGCTTGAAATATAGTTGTCTCCAATTCAATCATGTTTATCAACAACCTGTTTGTTTACATATTCAAAATAATGAATTCTGATTGGTCGGTTCAAAAATGGGTGTATCAACTGTCAAGGTCAGAGGTGAAGAATCAGGAAATCTGAATTATAAAACTTGCTAATCTGGGTTATTTCTGGCTTACCTTCACATTTAAGATGTGCTGATGGTGTTTTCTGGTGAAAACTATTTGAATTTGTCCTAAAGTTTACCAAATAATAAAGTTTGATATAGCATTAATCTCCTTTGATGGGCCTTTAACTTTGAGAACCTTGAATTCGGGTAAAGATTATGCTAATTCGATCTTACAACCGTCTCCATTACTGCCCTAATCATGGAGAGATGTTTTTCAAATTCTATCATTCAAAATAATCTTTTTTCACTGCCTTTTTATATAGTACTTTGTGTGTCAATAACAGTCTCATATGCACACCTTCTGTCCAGAGCGAAATTAGGTCTGATATTGATATCTACGCTATTCCTTTCAGTGAAATACTGGGATTTCTCAGTGTACTAATTCTCAATTTTGTCACCGTGAATATCGTCACTAAGGAGATATTTTGGCAAATCGATTTTATTAAGTGGAATGAAATAATTAGAAAAATCAACTCCATTCGATTGATATAAAAATATGTCACTTGAATGGGTCGTTATCATGTAGGAAAAACTCGTTTCTTCAACAGGATAACAACCCATTCAAGTGACATATTTTTTATATCAATCGAAAGGAGTTGATTATCCTCTGTTTAACGGTGAAAACGTACATTGCAATAAGATTGACATATCGTCACTTCAAGATGTTCACTGTATGAAATCGTTACTACATTTCCTCTGTATTTGGTATAATAAAGCAAAAGACGGTTAACATTGAGAAAGGATGGGAAAGAATTATTTTGAAATGTGATTTTCGTCCGATGGTTGGCATAAATGGAATTTTGCCTGTACGATATTGCTTTATGTGTCAACATAAGGAGCCTTCTTCCGTAAGAACAAGTTTAATCAATTTCACAGACGGCTATGAAGATGCCAGTTATGATAAATAAGTAATCATTTAAAAATAATGCGTTTATATTTTTTTTACAGGGCTCTCAACACACTGTTTGTTTAGAGCTGCTTGTTAACACACAAGAAAATCTGATATAAAAAAAATGAAATTATCCATATATCACAAATACTAAGTTTTAGTTTGTTCAAATCTGCTTCCTTTGATTTAAAAGATGACTTACTTTGTTACTTGTTTAAGCCTTTCTCAACAACAATTTTTCGACTGACCAAAATTGAAAGAGTTTGCAGACGACATTTCAAAATGTGATGAAATTTGAAAATAATCTTCTGATAGGGCAGAAAACATTGTGGGAAAAGGATAAAATTGCTCGTTACGAGCAATTTCTCCTTTTCCTATAATGATTTCTAAAGTCGTCTGCAACACAGTGGTCAAATGTCGTTATTGCTTCTACAGACTTTGTGCCGCTATTTTTGCTATGCCCTTGACCTTACGTAGTCGTAAAGGGGCAGGTAATCCAGAATAGTTTGTGGTGAATCTTAAAACTTTTATTTTATACTTAAATCATGTACTATTAATGGAAATTGTCTCTATAAGCTAGGTTTGCTTCCAATAACTTGTTTCGTGTGTACATTACACAACAGTAGAGATGGCATACAGTTTTAAAACAATTAAATTGAAACTTCAAAATTTCCCCATGTTTATGAACAAGCAGCTCTAATGTAGTGTTTATTATACTTTGGGTACATGTATATTGTTCTTTTCATCAGATAATTCGACGGAAAACAAGTAGAGGATCCCTTTGTGGTTATTCAAATGATCAGAAAACAACTTGATCATGAATATTTGCTTCTTATTAAACTTTAATCCAAACAAAAGACAAACGTATTTGCATACGTTTAACTGCCGGTTAACCTTAAAATACTGTCTGTACAAACATAAAAGCTGGACTTCTACCCTTAACTTTATAAAAACCCGAATTAGCTTCTTTGCAAATAAAGTGAAACGGAAATGCACAATGAAGACTGATTAACAACACTTAAACAAATGGAGCAATCATTTCTACCCAATATCATAACAAAAATGCCTAACCAAATTCAATCAGTTAATGGATATTTTCTTGACATTGTTCTCTTTTTTTCGTTTAAAGCTGTTTTTAAAATGGATCAGTCACTTTTTCGCATATGGGGGAATCTATTAGCACATAAGTATTGGGTATAAAAGTAAAGGGTATAAAATAATTACTTTAGATCAATTGATGAACTGATGGGGTATGGATCAAACGCGGTTTCAGAGTTCACGTTCTTGTACAAACGCATATAGATTTTGGGATTTCTAATTGTTGATGCTGTTGTTGTTGTAGTATGGAAATTTATCCTGTCACTAGTGTCATTTTGGGACCGATAACTAGGTGCCGTATAACATTTGTGATATCCGGCACTAACCATGTAACACATGCACGTGACGAATCATGACGTCATAAGAACGAAATGACGTCATATTTACATCATTCTCTACTTATTTTTTTCTTTTTTTCTCGTGTTTTATTATTACATCTTGTTTGTTTGAAATACATAAAGGTAACAGGATAAATAGAATAGATGGTTGGTGTCTTTGAATGGGAAAAGTTATCGGGCTCGGCATCGGAATATTATCCGTTTCGCCTTCGGCTCACCGGATAATATTCCTAAGCCTTGCCCGATAACATTTCTGATTCACGACACCAACCATCTATTCTCTATATGTCAGAGAAAAACTTTTTGACATTTTGGAGAAGGTTGTTAGAAGTTGTAATAAGATCTGGACTATTTTTTAAAATTTAATACGTACAAAATAATTAAATATAATACAAACTATCATGAAAGTCAAAGCAACTTTACTTGCAAGTTAACCTAAAGCTTTCTTAAAGTAAAACCTTTCTCAAAAGGACAGTTTTTTAATCACAAGCATTGAAAATAACTTTTTTTTTGTATTTCTTCTTTCAACTCGTTTTAAGTACTGCTTGATTTGTGGTACAAGATATGATCTTTTTTGTCGAAACGGGAATTAGCTTTATACATGCATCTGCTCTTTTGACTCAACGGTCTTCTCTAAAATTTTAGGACAAATATAGGACATTTCGCTGACGAAATCGCTCAGTTCTCTACAAAAAGGTAACATATAGTTTTTATCTTTTTCGATATACTCTGCAATATATAATTCCATACTGTTTCCCCTCTATTTCTCCTCTATTTAGATTTCCTTATTTTATTGAAGTCCAATGAGGTTACGACAATTATGTATGCATGAATAACTTCCTAGCTAATTTATCACGGCCAGAAATCGAACCACGATGCTTGGCTTCAAATTCAGAATCATTTATTTCTCATTTCATTTATTAACAATTTATTTTTTAGTATATTGATTGATTCTTTTATATCAATATCTTTTTGTCAAAGCTTCATTAACTTGCTTAGACCTTTTATGTTCAGCTACCTGTTCTTTCATTTTTTCCACGCGTTCGCCCATTTCACTCATTGTTTCAACCACTCAATCGCACAATGATTCCTTTATACACTTCCAAACTTAATACAATTCACACTTGCCAACTCACTCTATCGTTAATATTTCACATTTTTTCCACGCGTTCGCCCATTTCACTCATTGTTTCACCCACTCAATCGCACAATGATTCCTTTATACACTTCCAAACTTAATACAATTCACACTTACCAACTCACTCTATCGTTAATATTTCACATTTTTTTCCAAGCGTTCGCCCATTTCACTCATTGTTTCACCCACTCAATCGCACAATGATTCCTTTATACACTTCCAAACTTAATACAATTCACACTTACCAACTCACTCTATCGTTGATATTTCACATTTTTTCCACGCGTTCGCCCATTTCACTCATTGTTTCACCCACTCAATCGCACAATGATTCCTTTATACACTTCCAAACTTAATACAATTCACACTTACCAACTCACTCTATCGTTAATATTTCACATTTTTTCCAAGCGTTCGCCCATTTCACTCATTGTTTCACCCACTCAATCGCACAATGATTCCTTTATACACTTCCAAAATTAATACAATTCACACTTACAAACTCACTCTATCGTTAATATTTGTGGAATTTGTTGTAAGATATAGAAAATAAATTCTTACAAAATCTTAACATTATTAAGGAAGTATGAAACAGAAACTTTGGACGACAAAGCTATTTTCTTTTCCAAAAAAAAAAAGAAAAGAAAAAAGAACAAAAACAAAGAAAACCACAACACATTTTAGCATGTGATGCAAGGGACATCCAATTTTGACATAAGGATGATATTGCTTAATGCGAGAAAATAATCGTATTATCATGGACATCCCTAAAGTCCTAAACAGCCGACATATTAAAGTGAAGTATTCTGAACTCGGGTGATACATACAAGCTGCAACTGTGTGACTACGTCTGGATCATTCGGACTAGAATTCTGGCGGGAGGGGTTTATCCCCTAACAACTCCACATATGTTCAACCCTTATAGTGCTTGAACAGACTTCATGCTTAAGCAAATAGGTTAGATCCAGGCCAGCCGCCAAGTAAATTGGCGGCTGACCTGTGATCTAACCTGTTTGCTACTCTGAGTATCTTTCCTCATCAAAGTAAAGCAGATATTTAAGGTTTTCGAAAGTAGACGACATAGAATTTTAATAATATCAGTCAACATTCTAAGGGTTAATAATGAGCCTATGTTGACCTTGTGTGTATAATGTGTCCGTCACCTTATCTTAAGTGACCTGGCCTATGGAATACCGCTATTAATAGGATCATATCAATAACGATAAGGGAAACTAAATTCCTTTCTAAGCGAACCTCGTATAGGACAATATCGACCAGTGTGAGTGTCGTTTGGAACATCTTAGCCATTTCTAAAACATTCGGAACACCTCGGTCATTTCTTAAAATAATCTATCTACCGACTTGTGACGGGGATTGCCGAGTTGATACGATTGTTTCTAAAAATAACATCGGAGGAAATCGGAACCCCTCGGTGATGTTGGCAGGCCACACTGAAATTGAAAGAAATACATGCAGATATCTAAGATGAAACCATTGTAAACAAGAAGTAGAACATGACCATCCTGTGGAAAGGAACTTAACTTATTTCACATAGATTTCATATTTTGTCTTTGTCCTATAAATGTCTGTCTAAAATGAAATGAAAACCACACGTATCACTTGAGCTGAAAAATGTCTCTAGTAAATATTGTTTATCCAATCAGTCATAAATGATTATAATGTTATGTGGCTTAAGTGGTGTCCTATTTAATATCGTTTTGCTTTGTAGTAGGTTGGACACATCTATCAAAAGTGTAGCATATCATATTGAATCAGGCACGAAAGTGAACCATCTTCAGAAATGTCTCCTGAAAATTAGATCAATCCAGATGATAAAGAAATCCATCTTAGGAATCTTTATTATCTCATGTAACTTTATTAAAGTCAAGTATTCTGTGATTAACAGAATTAGTGTGTTAAAGTTATCCATAATTACAAAAATAACTATTTGTGAATCATATAGTGGTAGTCTGTCTTTTAAACTGGTATATGTATAAAGCTTTATCAAAGTCTCATAATACAACGTACACATATATTTCTACACATATAAATACTATTTGTGAATTATTCAGTGGTAGTCTGCCTTTTAAACTGGTATATGTATAAAGCTTTATCAAAGTCTCATAATACAACATACACATATATTTCTACACATATAAATACTATTTGTGAATTATTCAGTGGTAGTCTGTCTTTTAAACTGGTATATGTATAAAGCTTTATCAAAGTCTCATAATACAACGTACACATATATTTCTACACATATAAATACTATTTGTGAATTATTCAGTGGTAGTCTGCCTTTTAAACTGGTATATGTATAAAGCTTTATCAAAGTCTCATAATACAACGTACACATATATTTCTACACATATAATTACTATTTGTGAATTATTCAGTGGTAGTCTGCCTTTTAAACTGGTATATGTATAAAGCTTTATCAAAGTCTCATAATACAACGTTCACATATATTTCTACACATATAATTACTATTTGTGAATTATTCAGTGGTAGTCTGCCTTTTAAACTGGTATATGTATAGAGCTTTATCAAAGTCTCATAATACAACGTACACATATATTTCTACACATATAAGTACTATTTGTGAATTATTCAGTGGTAGTCTGTCTTTTAAACTGGTATATGTATAAAGCTTTATCAAAGTCTCATAATACAACATACACATATATTTCTACACATATAATTACTATTTGTGAATTATTCAGTGGTTATCTGCCTTTTAAACTGGTATATGTATAAAGCTTTATCAAAATCTCATAATACAACATACACATATATTTCTACACATATAATTACTATTTGTGAATCATTCAGTGGTAGTCTGCCTTTTAAACTGGTATATGTATAAAGCTTTATCAAAGTCTCATAATACAACATACCCATATATTTCTACACATATAATTACTATTTGTGAATTATTCAGTGGTAGTCTGTCTTTTAAACTGGTATATGTATAAAGCTTTATCAAAGTCTCATAATACAACATACACATATATTTCTACACATATAATTACTATTTGTGAATTATTCAGTGGTAGTCTGCCTTTTAAACTGGTATATGTATAAAGCTTTATCAAAGTCTCATAATACAACATACACATATATTTCTACACATATAAATACTATTTGTGAATTATTCAGTGGTAGTCTGTCTTTTAAACTGGTATATGTATAAAGCTTTATCAAAGTCTCATAATACAACGTACACATATATTTCTACACATATAATTACTATTTGTGAATTATTCAGTGGTAGTCTGTCTTTTAAACTGGTTTATGTATAAAGCTTTATCAAAGTCTCATAATACAACATACACATATATTTCTACACATATAATTACTATTTGTGAATTATTCAGTGGTAGTCTGCCTTTTAAACTGGTATATGTATAAAGCTTTATCAAAGTCTCATAATACAACGTTCACATATATTTCTACACATATAATTACTATTTGTGAATTATTCAGTGGTAGTCTGCCTTTTAAACTGGTATATGTATAGAGCTTTATCAAAGTCTCATAATACAACGTACACATATATTTCTACACATATAAGTACTATTTGTGAATTATTCAGTGGTAGTCTGTCTTTTAAACTGGTATATGTATAAAGCTTTATCAAAGTCTCATAATACAACATACACATATATTTCTACACATATAATTACTATTTGTGAATTATTCAGTGGTTATCTGCCTTTTAAACTGGTATATGTATAAAGCTTTATCAAAATCTCATAATACAACATACACATATATTTCTACACATATAATTACTATTTGTGAATTATTCAGTGGTAGTCTGCCTTTTAAACTGGTATATGTATAAAGCTTTATCAAAGTCTCATAATACAACATACACATATATTTCTACACATATAATTACTATTTGTGAATTATTCAGTGGTAGTCTGTCTTTTAAACTGGTATATATAAAGCTTTATTAAAGTCTCACCATGGTTAAAACATACACATATAGCATACAATGTTAACAGACACAATCAAACCATGTCGTAAGAATTTGAATTATAAACAATCATAGTTATTGTTGTAAACAATATATGTCTTACAGTTCATAATCAGGGACACAGATGACATGTTTTTTACGTCTCTGCACTATGCTGAAAAAATTATTAAGTCAACCACTTTTCTTTTTTGTACCATTTTCTCAAGTTTCTATTGCTTGTTACTAAGATAACTTTGAAAACCTAACATGTAATAAAGAAGCCAAATACCTCATAATGCGTGTGTTAGGCCTTTGAAAAAAGCCCACACCATTTCTGTATCATCAATGAAACTTTTTCTATGTTATATCTTTTAAGAATGTTCGACTTAAACATTCTTAAAAGAACAAGCCCGGGGATTGCCGAATAGATACGGTTGAGTAAATACGAACCACAGATGTGTTGATATGATAATCTTTAATGAAATAATATGGGGCCTCAAAATAAACGAATCCAAGACCAAGATATGCATTTTTGAAAAAAGAAGGTCAAATTCACATCCTTCATTTTATATTAATGGTACAGAAGTAGAAACTGTTGACACCTTCTGCTATCTTGGCATTCATTTTTATTATACTGGTAATATAACAAGATCTATCAAATTACAAGTGAATAAAGCCTGGCAAGCTTATTTTAATCTTCTTGCACTTTTTAGAAGAATAAATATTGACATTAAAACAAAACTTAATCTTTTTGATACTATGGTGGTACCGATTATTCTGTATGGATCATATGTTTGGGGTATTTATACATGTAAAGAAGTTGATAAAATTCATATTAGATTTTGCAAACACATTTTATCTGTTAATAAACAAACTACAAATTATGCTGTATTAGGCGAGTTAGGTCGAATTCCCCTTTCTATTGTTTGTAAAGAAAGGGCGCTTAATTACTGGATAAAGATAATGATGAATCCAGACTCATTAATGCATGAAGCATACTCCAAGCCAAGCAATCTTTTGAATGCCAAAAGTTGGGCTTCTTCTATTCGAAATTTATTAAACAGTTTGGGTTGCACTGATGCACTTCAAAATTTCATTTCAGATTTTAAATATAGTTATATTTTCAAAACTCGATTAAAAGATCAATTTATACAAGAATGGAGAGCTAACTTAAATAACATGACAAAACTATGTTATTATAAAAATTACAAACCTAACTTTGAATATGAGAAGTATTTGGATATTTTACAAAATTCACAACTTAGAAAGGAATATATACGTTTTAGAGTTGGATGTCACATGCTAGAAATAGAACTTGGTAGACATAAGAATACAAACCGTAACGATCGACTTTGTAAACAGTGTAATTTGGGTCAAGTCGAAACGGAGTATCACTTCTTAATGATTTGCCCAAAGTACAAAGATTTACGAACAGACTATCTTAAATTAACCTCTTTTCCTACTGTTAATAAATTCAACAACATTTTGTCATCAGAAAACAGGTGTACTGTACTTAATACTGCAAACTTTATAAAGGATGCTTTCAGGATTAGAAGCAATGAACCGTAAACTATTACTCTTTCTGTATCAATTATTGTCAAATTCTTCTGTCATTCCATCGGGTATCTTGTTTTCTTTTTATATTTAATTTTGTATTTGCTTTTCTGTGAAAAGTACATGTTATTTTACTGTTTTCTATTGCTTTGTAATGTTTGCTATATTTCGTAAATTTATATATTGTTAAGGCCAATGGCAAAGTGTTACCGACATGCCTGCTATTTGAAATAAAAAAAAATGAAATAATAAAGAATAACAACGATCAATCGTAATATTTTACCAATTTTGTGTATCTATATAGATTTTTGGTCCCTTCTGTGTGGTGTTGTAACCAAGTGTGTATGTTACAGGGAATATGTATAATCAGGGAATATGTATAATCCCTGAACATTTCAGGGATAATGTATAATCCCTGATTCACTCAGGGAATATACATAATCCCTGAAAAAAGCAGGGATTATACGGGTGTAGGACAATTCCCCACTAGGACGATTCCCCACTAGGACAATTACCCACAGGACAATTCCCCACCAGGACGATTACCCACTAGGACAATTGCCCACTGGGACAATTACCCACTATTTGATATAAAACATTTATTCAAATAAATTATGTTTTTATATTTATAACATAGATTTTGCATTATTTACGATATCTGTTATCATTAACAATGAAAATAATGGTGGAAAATTATCAAAATAGAGATTTGAAGCATTGTTCCTTTTTCGTCTGCAAAAATGTATACTGATAAAAGAATTGTACAGAATGCATGTAACAATTTATCATCAATAGTGTTGCAAAAGTAAATTTAATATCAATTAATTGGACTGTTGATTCAAAATTTTAACCTAACATGAAATATTTTAGTTTGCAAATATTGAATATTCTGATTAAAAGAATCTTTGTGAATTCTTATGATATTGAATTTTAAATGCTTACATATTTCAAGTAGATGGAATGTGGGGTCTAATGAGATAAAATATAACGAAGCATAGGGATGATAAAACAGATTGAAAAACATGTACATTATTGCTATATTAAATATCAGTTAAAGACCTCATTAGCAAGGTTTAGCCAAAGGTTGATTAGAGGTGTGAAGCAAAACAATCATTATTCAATCAAAATCCAAAATTAAAAAGCTTACCAAAATATAAATTTATCAATAAATCTGTTTTCAATTGCCTAAATTAATAAATGAGTTGATTATTATTCATTGGATAATTGAATTGCAATCCGTTCTTTTCTACATTATCATTGTGCACAAATGATATGCTTAAATCCATGATCACTGATTTTTAATTAGTTTAAATTTATTGCCTCAATAGTAAAGATTCATGAACATACCAAAAGATATCTTTTAATGCTATTATTTATTTAAAGTGAGGAATTGTCCACATTCTCATTACAAACAAGTTTGTGAATGGACCAATCTTTTGACCTTTTTTCAACCATGTGATATTTGTTTGGCTATTGTAATATAAATATATTTTCATGTGTAAATTGAAGATAATGGTTTGAAAATATATTTGATTTATTCTTTAATTCAGATTCTTGAAAATTAAAAGTGTTGTGACCATTTCATTTCACCAGTGGGGAATTGTCCTATTTGACACAAATGTGGGGTATTGTCCGGTGGGTAATTGTCCAGTGGGTAATTGTCCTGTGGGTTATTGTCCTAGTGGGGAATCGTCCTAGTGGGGAATTGTCCGGATTATACATATTCCCTGATTTGATGTCCAGATTTTTAGACATTTTCCCTGAAATTAATTCTGTCTTTATTTTCTGGATTTACGATTCATTTTAAAGAAATACCTGCAGTTAATTAAAGAGAATGCATAAAGTAATTTATTTCTGCAGTAAACCAAACACAATTTCTCATATAAAACAGTTTATTTCTGAAAGGACATCACATTTACGTATTCTGTCTTTCACCGTCAATCACGCTTATCTATCCAATTGATTAAACGTAATTAAGTTGTTTGCACGGGATTTATGTTTGATGTTCTTAATCTAGAAAAAAGCCTTTCAAGTTTTTAACATCCCGTGCAAGGTGAACAGATTATGTTGTCAATTATGTATAATTAAGTAATCATTTTCTTTTAATCTTGTAAAGAACAGGACTTAAAGGCCTAGTCTTTGGAATGTCTGGTATCTTATCTCCCACTGGGCAACCTACAGGGCAACAATACAGTTCCACAGCATGGTGCAAATTTCCTGTATATTACTTGATAAGGAATGGGGTATTTTAGTGGTCAGATTACGTAATACCCCAACCCTTCGGTTTCTCATAATGTAGAAAATTTATAAGAAATAAGTGTTTGGATTTAGTTTACTTTATCTAAAACAATGATTTACATGATTAGTAGATTTTTCTTGATTAACAGATGAAATATAGGAACAAAATAATGAGTTCGTTATTCAATGAATTAAAACTTGTTATAATCATAAAATGGATGATGATGATGATAATGATGATATACTATGAAGATGATGAACTACTACAGAGGAACTATAATATTCCCTGCTGCAAGTCATTCTTACATAAATTAATCTATATAAGGTGCAAATTAAAAAAAATCCCCTAATCCTCTAAGAAAAACCATCCAAAATTCAAAAAATATATTTGAAGTCTTAATAATGTGGAATATTGAATAGAAAAAAGTGTTTAATTCTTGATTTCTTAATTTAAAACAATGATTTATAAGATAAGTAGATTTTTCTTAACAAACTGTTAAGAAACGTGAAGAAAATAATGAGTTAGTTATTCAATAAATTAGCACTTGTTATAATTATAACATTGATGATGGTGATGATAATGATGATGACGATGATGATGATGATGATGATAATGATATACTACAGAGGAACTTTAATCATTCTGTAAGCCATAATTACATATATTGATCTTTATATAAGCCACCAATTTAAAAAAAAAAAAAAGATAATCCCCTACTAAACAAACCATTCCAACTTCAAAAAAAAAAATATTTGAAGCCTATTTCATTTCTTTTTATCAATTTTGATGCTTAAATGTCCCCTATAAAATAATTGGTCAAAAGAAACCTTCCAGTTTGTCACAGTGCTATACATGGTATGACGTAATCCCCATTAATTATCACAGCTGGTCATCACCCCGGGTGGGCATCTGGTTATTGGTTTTGGGGGGGGGGGGGTCACTTAAAGAAGGACTAAACTAGGCCTTTAAGTGCCTACATTATTCTTATTTGTTTGAACTTTTTTACATCAACTGTAAAGCAAACAGTCATTTGGTTAAAAATTGCTTCAGCTGAAACTGACCATTGACCTGCTTGCAGTATAATGCAACACAATGATAACTACTAACTAATAAGGCTAAGGTGATCTAGACCACATTCTATAACAACAGACACAAGATGGAACTTGAAATTGAATTTAGGCAGAAACTATACAAACTGTATGAAGAAAACAAGAGAGTGTTGATACCAACGGATGAATACAACAAAATTATCAATGAGATAAATGAAGGTTCTGCATGCTCCAAGAAGTCTCCACATCAATATTACTTGCTGAAGAAGTATGAAATACTTAAGTGTGGAGATGCAGAGAAGCTTATCAGAAAACGTCAGCATCTAGATGAACATCCAACTTACTTTGTGACTATTGAAGAAACATTTGACATAGTAAAGAGAGTACATATAGCAACTGGCCATGGTGGGAGAGACAAAATGGTGAAAGAAGCAAATAGGAAGTATGCCAATATCACACAAGACGTCCTGTCATTGTACAAATCCATGTGTGTTAAGTGCCATCGAAAACGCAAGAGACCAACTACTAAAGGAGTTGTTGTTAGACCACTAATTAGCAAGGACTTTAATTCCAGAGCGCAGGTTGATCTGATAGACATGCAGGCAATGAACCAGGGACATTTCAAATGGATTATGGTGTACCAAGATCATCTAACCAAGTTCCTTAAGCCTGTTGAGGAAAGGGTTAAAGAATCAACTACAATTATCTGAAATGCATGTGTGAAATAAGATAACTTTGTTTTAATCTGAAGCTATCTAATATGTTACATGTACATGTGATGTCCTTTCAGAAATAAACTGTTTCAAATGATAAGGTGTGTTTGTTTTACTGCAGAAATTACTTGTAAATGATTTGTAAATCCAGAAAATAAAGACAGAATTAATTTCAGGGAATATGTCTAAAAATCTGGACATCAAATCAGGGAATATGTATAATCCCTGCTTTTTTCAGGGATTATGTATATTCCCTGAGTGAATCAGGGATTATACATAATCCCTGAAATTTTCAGGGATTATATATATTCCCTGATTATACATATTCCCTGTAACATGTACAGCCTCAGAAACTACCATCATGAATTACCCACGATCTACCGGCTTGTACCGGAGATTGCCGAGTAAACACGATTCGAGCAGAGTCAATCGGAACTACTCGGGTATTTCCGTGAGCTGTGAAACACACCTCGGATATAAGTGTAGGGTTACCATTTTCGGGTAAATCGGCACGTTAGGTAGTTCAATGTATATGGAAGTGTTGGATATCTTTTTTTAATAATTTTTTATCGGTAACTCATACGAAATAGCGAAATTATATGTTGTGACATATAATAGTTGTTTCATTAATCAAATTAAACGACTTTTACGATTTCACATTTAAGATCTATTTTTAACAACGAAAGTGAAGTGACGTCATTTCCGCTGGAACCAATATGGCCTCATCCCTATTATTTCAGAGGTGTTTTCATTGGATAAACCCGATGTGTTCAGATTGGAGCAGAGTACGGTTACTTTATCGCTCAGACTTGTCTGTGGCACAAACTCACTCTCATTGGTCAATATGACGTTTCGATACGTTAAAACCGTCCATCATTAACGTTACGTGCCGCTATGAAGTACTACGCGAAATAGTCAAGTGAACTGCAAAAACAGCATGGCTTATACAGCATCATGGTTGTCTTGGAAACATATGACTGTGCATGTGTGCATACCTTATTACCCACATACAAGATTATCGAAAAGGACAAGGGTTTGCATTCAAAGCACCGAAAGGCACTAATAAAATCAATATTTCAACGTTTGTTGCTCACTGAGAACGTCTGTGATATTGTCCTTTTATATTAAAAGCGAATCATACTCGGTCGATATTCCAATTGAGGTTTAACGTTAATCTTGACATGTTTATCTTTTACCATTTAAAGTGGGTTCATTTGGGAAATTAGCCAGCTGTATGCAAATTATATTAATAGTTTATGTCATTTGTTCATTTACAAGAGCAACTATTTAATCAAATAACTTATCATTCATTTAGAATTGCAAAAATGCATCTAAACATAAAAGACATACATGTGTGATTGCAAATAATTCACATGTACAGTATAAAGTAAGAGATTGCAATAATCAGCTATAAATCTTTTAATAATGCATGTATGATATTGCAATGAATAAAGAAATCCAAATCAAATCAAAATAAAACACACTTACAATATAACACACTTATAAGGGATGCATATTCTTTAAGACAGTAGACCAGTTAAAATGAATGAAATATTAAGCATATTAACACATTACTTAACACATTTGACATATGACCTGTTTGTTGCTGACGATTTTAAAAAACATTGTGGGAAAAGGAGAAGTTGTTGCTCTTAACGACCAATTTATCCTGTTCCCACAATGTTGTCCGCCCTATCGGAAGACTATTTTTCAATGTCATCACATTTCAAAATGTCCTCTGCAAACTCTTTCTATTTGGGACAGTCGAACGTTTGGCGTTTGGTAAAGGACCTATAAGCATCCCTGACGTTAAACTACTGAGCGATAGAAGAGTGCGGTGACCGCTGTAATATGTGTCAATCATTGTGTAAACTGGTTTCTTATCACCAAGTTTTGAAGGTCATTGCGTTGTTTACCATGTACCAGTCCTAACCCTTTACCAAACGTCACACTTTCGACTGTCCCAAATTGAAATACTTTGCAGACGACATTTCAAAATGTGATGAAATTGAAAATCAGTCGTCTGTTGGGTAGAAAGCATTGTTGGAAAAGGAGAAATTGCTCGTCACGAGCAATTTCTCCTTTTCCGACAATGTTTTCTAGAGTCGTCTGCAACAAACCAGTAAAGTGTCGTTATTGTGAGGTAATGGGTCAAAGCGTACGAGTATATATATAATTAAGCATAGCGACTGAAGAATGTCGAAGTGGCTGGCAATGTTTATCTTACCAAAATCAAAATGGGAGAGTTTTTTTTGCCGTTGTATGACGTTGTTTTTAAAATTTAGACCAGCTTAACACGTATTTGTGATGGAGTTTGCATCTGGAAAATCTGTAGAGAGGTTTTAAGTGAAAGAGAGCATCAGCAAATTAAATCTGCTATTATATAATTCTTTAGGGTTTTTTTCTGACCGTCTCTTTGTAGGGAATTTGCCTCTTGGTCGGTCATCTTTCGAGAGGTTTAAATTGAAAGCATCAGGGTTTTGGCTCTACGATGATGTAATTGTCAAGGTATTTTGTGACTGTGCCAATATGATGAAATCTGTCATTGGGTCATCTTTCGAGAGGTTTTAATTGAAAACATCAGATTATTGACTATGCTATGATTTGATTGTACCTTTCTGAAGGAATCTGGCGTCGGACCATCCTTCGATATGTCCTATTTAAATGGTTAAATGCATCAGCTGATTTGCTCTGCCATGATAAAAATGTTAAGCTTTTTTAAACTCAAGATATACGCTTCCTACATTGCTAGCGTCCTTTATTTCTAGCGTCCTTTATTAAGGTAGTATAAGATTAAAAAACCTATATTGTATTACTAAGGATGGTCGCCCTTCATTAAGATGGTATCAGTTTTAAAAACCTAATTGCTTAAAACAGGGTGCCATTCATGTATAAAACTTCCTGTGCTTCCTACAAGGCCGACGTCCTATATTAAGATAGTATCAGTTTAAAAAAGAAGCTATGTTGCATTACTAAAGAAGACCGTTTTATTACAAGACATCAGCAGTTTTAAAAAAATATGTTGTATTACTAAAAATGGCCGTTTTATATTAAGATGGTATAAGTTTAAAAACCTAATTGCCTAATACAGGGTGCCAGTCATGTACAAAACTCCAGAATTGAACTTCTTACAAGGCTTACACCCTATATCAAGATGATATTAGTTTAAAAAGAGATGTTGCAATACTAAAGCTGGCCGATTTATATAAGGATGATATCAGCTTTTAAACCTAAATGCTCAATACAGGTTCAAGTCTTGTACAAAACTCCAGCCATGTGCTTTCTATATGGGTAGCGTCCTATATTAAGACGGTATTAGTTTAAAAAATATATTGTATTTCTAAGAATGGTTGCATTACTAAGGATGGTGATGCTATACTAAGACGATTTCAGTTTGAAAAACAATATTGCATTTCTAAGGATGTTGTCCAATATTAAGATGCTATCAGTTCATCTAAATTGCATTACTAAGGATGACCTTCCTATATTAAGATGGTGCAAGTATTAAAAACTTTATTGCATTACTAAGGATGGTGATCTTATATTAAAAACCTGAATTTCACTTCTAAAGATGACCTTTATTGAGATGGTATCAGTTTTAAAAACTAGATTATTTACATAGTATTGTTGTACTTTATTAAGATGGTGTACGTTCTAAAACTATATTGCATTTCTAAGGATGGCCTTCTTATATCTAGATGGTATAAGTTTTAAAAACTATACACTATATTGCATTACCTATGATGGTTCAACTATGTTAAGATGGTATCAGTTTTAAAAACGATTTTGCTTTTCTAAAGATGGCCTTCCTATATTAAGATGGTATCAGTTTTAAAATACTTTTTTGCATTAATAAGAATGTTCGCTCAGCTGTTGGTTGACTGAGAGTATAATATTACTTATTCCTATTATATTTGTTAATGGTTTTCAGGGGAAAGACAAACCCGTCCATGCCCTGTTCCAGTTTTGAGACTCAACAATGCAACGATTTGGAATAAAAAGGTAAAGTAAGAAATGTGTTTGTTATCGTCTTACATAGTGATTTGATAGACCATTAATGCCTGGTTATTGACTATCCGTCCATCCATCCGCTTTCACATCCCTATTTTTTTTTATATGATCACATGATTGAATATGGAAGAAATGTATTCCATCTAGTTTGTTAAACAGATTAATGCGACCAACATTTTCACGAGTTCAAAAATGATACCAATAATCAAAACGTGGTATTTGGATCTCAAAGAAATATAACATAGAAACAATTGACCAGTCGACAAAACCCCTGCCCAATAGTTGTTGGAATTGTTTTCAAAAATTGAGCCATTGAAAACAATATTTACGAGCACACATGCATTTGTTTGTCAAAGATTTTTATACCATTTCATTGGGTTAACTGTCATAAATATTCAAATTAAGCGGTATTAGCAACTGTCAATTGAATATCTTCAGCAAACACCGGATATTAGGGAAATTATATCTTTCAAACATCCTTACAGCCGTTGGTTGTTGCTTGTCAATTCAGCTTACTGTCTGTCTGTCTGTCTGTCTGTCTGTCTGTCTGTCTGTCTGTCTGTCTGTCTGTCTGTCTGTCTGTCTGTCTGTCTGTCTGTCTATCTGTCTGTCTGTCTGTCTGTCTGTCTGTCTGTCTGTCTGTCTGTCTGTCTGTCTGTCTGTCTGTCTGTCTGTCTGTCTGTCTGTCTGTCTGTCTGTCTGTCTGTCTGTCTGTCTGTCTGTCTGTCTGTCTGTCTGTCTGTCTGTCTGTCTGTCTGTCTGTCTGTCTGTCTGTCCGTCCGTCCGTCCGTCCGTCCGTCCGTCCGTCCGTCCGTCCGTCCGTCCGTCCGTCCGTCCGTCTGGCTTTCTGTCTTTCTGTCTTTCTGTCTCACCGTCTTTCTGTCTCCCTGTCTCTCTGTCTCACCGTCTTTCTGTCTCACCGTCTTTCTGTCTCCCTGTCTCTCTGTCTCACCGTCTTTCTGTCTCACCGTCTTTCTGTCTCCCTGTCTCTCTGTCTCTCTGCCTTAATAAGAGAAGTGTTCAACTTTTGTTTTCAATTACAGGGCCCTTTTCGTTGGTACCTTGGGGACAGGTTTGATGTTTGTGGTTACCATTGTTCACGTCTTGATGCATTGGAACTATTACATCCATACATCTCAACCGAGTAAGCATCCTAATAATATACAGCGTAACACACGCAATAAGGTGGTATCTGATACATTTAGTGTTTTTTTATATCCTAAACCGTTTTGAGTTGATACATTTAGTTTTAAATTTTTCTTCTTCTTTAAATCGTTTGTGATGTGATACATGAAGTTTAGATTTTTTTTTGATTTTTCTAAACTGTTTTGAGGTTATACATTTAGTTTAAGTTGTTTTTATTTTTTATCGTTGTGATGTGAGCTTGAAGCTTGTCAACATTACTCTCGATGACCAACTCCTGGAAGTATAACCAGTAGTTGCGCCGATTAGTAGACTAGTTCAGGTATCACCACCTTGCCGCTAACAGGGATCAAACCCAGGACCATTGGTGTCAGAGGCTGACAGTCTAACACTGCACTTCCGTGTGCCCATAAGCCGAGTCGTTTTACCCATTATAAAACACTTACGAGTTTTAACCAGTTTGTTGCAGACGACTCTGGAAAACATTGTGGCAATAGGAGAAATTGCTCGTAACGAGCAATTTCTCCTTTTCCCACAATCTCTACTCTATCAGAAGATTATTTCTCGATTTTATCACATTATGAAATGTCGTCTGCAAACTCTTTCAATTTGGGAAAGTAGACAATTTGGGGTTTGGTAAAGGATTAACACAGGTTAATAACTTAAAGATATAGACCAGAATGCATTGGTCTATGTAATAACGGTTTCTCTTCATGATACATCACTTGTTTTTGATAACACTAACGGTAATAAAAGCGGCAGGTAAGAACCATATATGGGAGTAGTGAATATGTTCTAGGAAATATCACGAAATAAATGAATGAGTGTTGAAAGATATTAACCCATAAACGATCAAACAAACAATACCCGCATCTGTTCTTAAAAGCATACTAGCGCATAGAAAAACTGCAAAACTGGGTAATATTGGTTATAAATTATGATAGAATATGTTGAAACATAGCTAAAAATCAGAAGATCATGACAATGTAACACCTTCACTTTTCATTATCTATCTTTGTTTTATCGCTAATTGTAAACAAGTCTTTTAGTTTTCTCCGTTTAAAAACATCATTTGAACGTGTTACAGTCTCAATTCCTCTGAAAAAAGGAATTTAAAGTACTTTTAAGTTCAATTTCAATTATTCTAGAACTTTCTCAATTTACGTGTAAATGACCGCAGGTATGGCTTTAAATATAACGGTATTTTAAATGGTTTTAAAGATTGTGAAACAACTTCTTGCGACTGATGTTCTTCATTCCTAGTTCTGTTTTCGAGTCAATAAATTTACTTTATCTTGACCTTTTTACACAGACGATAGCTCAAACGGAGTTTTACTAATAAAATAAAGCAATACATATTTAGCTGTTAGATGTATGTATACACACCATCCTTATTTTATGTATGATTTTTTACAGTAAAGGAACCAGGACTAATACGTGTACATGTATATATTATATATATTGCTGTGATATCTATACACACCATGCTTATTGTATGTTTGTTTTTTACAGTAAAGGACGCAGAACTAATGCGTGTAGATAGTAAGTTTTATAACAGAATAATGTTTGTCATTTTATCTTATTAACGCTCACCTAAGGTAGAAAACCCTTAATCAACCAATGTGAAATTCATTTTTCGGTATATATCGATCGGAGCTGAATCTATTCGGTTTAATGCGGATGGTTCCGGTCCGCCCGATGTATACCGAAACGGCCGAAGTAATCCGATGAAATGATCCGTTTTAAAAAGGCGGATTATGGGTAATCTACCTTAATAGAAATCGGTAGCTATTTTATGAAAATGAAACATTCTCACTTTATATACTTTGTTCGAACCTAATTAACCCTCTTTTTTATATCGCTTGTATCAACGCTGAACTAATGTCCCCAAACGGAGGTCTGTCGTTAGGGTGCTTGTTCACAGATATGAGGAAATTTGGAAGTTGAAAATCAGTTTCTTAAAAAACTGTCGATGGTTTTACCTGTCTTGACCAGCCCCTATGGGCAGTTGAGTATGGGGTCTTCCTCCATCATCAAGCGTGGGGCATCGCTACATAACCGAAATAATGTTGATGTGATGAAAAACCCTAACCCATATAAAGAATACATATGTACAGCGAGTTACAGTAGTGCTATGGATGTAGATAGCAATTCTATATATCATACTCCCAACAAATCATTCACTAGAATGAACATTAAATACAGCCAAACATGCACTTCCTATCACACATGCGACGAAATATTACAGCACCAATTCTGTTCCCGTCGTACTATAATAAATAAGTACCAATGTAATGTTAATGGGCAGGTAATCCAGACTACTATTCTATGAGTGTATACATGTTAATCCCTCAATATTACATGTCATAAATACAATAAATGGAACTTATCAGAACCTTCACGTAGGCTACAAAGCGATGATATATTGCTAGGAATATGTAATAATGACCGCACAATTGATATTTTTTCCTTTATTCTAAATGTTTTGTATACACATGCAAATTGAAAAATGTCATACCTCCTATTATGGGTCTTAAGCACAGTCTTCAAATAGCCTCGGAGCCTAAAAAGGAAACCATGTCAATTCATTCAGAAAACGAAAACTGGACAGTTGTAAGATATATGATACAGAGCCAGTCATAACTGCCCACAACTAAGCGTATTTTTAGATAAACATTTTAAATTGCTACTATGTAGACTTCTATGTACATCGTGCTCCTTTTTGTATTTTCTACTTTTTACAGCCAATCTCTTTTCTTTCTAAATACTATCAGTTTGTAACATTTTGTATATTTTCTGTACCCTCCCATCGGTTGATCATGATAATATACCATGATACATGTATATGGAATTAGCAAAGAGCGGCCTTAATCAGTCTTGGCTAAAATGCGGCTCTTATTTCCAACCTCAAAGTAAATTACAGAGATGGAGACGACTAATATCATTATTGTCACGTATTATTGTTGATATTTATTTTTATGTATATAATGTATACGACTAAAAGCTGTACTCGCTTTTGTCAATAAACGTTTCTTATTCTACCTCTTCATGTTCGTGTTTTTTAGTTTAATAAGTTAAATGATTTTATGTACGGTGTGGTTTGATGTTTTATCAATTAACACGACACTAATTTGACTGCTTCAATGTAACCAACGAGATAATAGTTGATGAATACATCGACGATGATATGATTATTACAACACTCTAACGATTGGCTTAATAAATCTCATTACCACATCAAATGTTTCTCAAAGATGAGAACTTCTTCAATTGCTTTAAATAACCCATAACTGCCTAAATGAGTTCATATGTATCTCTTATTCGTCTTATTGTGTCTTTTTATACCTGTCTCATATCTTTCCTTCTCATTTATACTCAAATACGATGCGTCTTTCCTCTATCATATTTCATAATTTAACCGTCAATCTTCATATATAAACAATGTATGTGTGTTGAAATTCGTATTAGTACTACATGTACTTTGATTGTCTTCTTAAATACATGACTTCGTCATATATGTATGGTGGCAAAGAGGTGACATGTATGCGAAATTGTTTTCTCGTTATTTCGAGTAAGTTAGTCGTAATAACGACAATGTTGACATTATAAGGAGTTAGTTAAGTTGTTGTATTTCATATCATAATGACAGAACATTAAAGACGACGAACAATCTGATTATCTCGCTATTTCGACTTACTAACTCGAAATAACGAGATGAAAAAGAAGCACATACATGTCACTTTGTGTCACCTTATATCGGCTCATTTAACGTTCATTTTTCTAGTTCACCCAAAGATGGGTCATTTTTAACTCTAACATACTGTGTGGTTTGTTGTTTTGCAATAACATGATTAGTACTAACTACTTACAACGATGCCGTATGGGATGATATCTATTTCATTTATTAAATCTCTGTCCACCTACTATAGTACAATACCATTGTATTCAACCCCTTTAGTGCTAGAACCGACTTCATGTTTACGCAAACATGTTAGAGCACAGGCCAGCCACCAAGTAACTCTACAGGAACCCAAGTCGATTTCGGAGAAATGATATCGACTTATCTCCCTTTGATATCAGATATAAACTTGTTTCTTTATAACGACTTATGTACGGGAGACTTGTTTTTTCTGTTGTTTCTGACCGATCTAGTACATTTCCATGTGTGTGTCATTAACTTAATCTGCTAGTATTTATCAATCAAAGCTTTGTTATTACTAATTATACCCTTTCGAGACCGAGGTCGATTCAGGTTTAGTGGTATCGACTTATCTCCCTTTGATTTCAGATATAAACTTGATTACGACCTATGTACAGAAGACTTGTTCTTACTGTTGGTTCTGACCGATCTAGTACATGTGTGTCATTGACATATGGTAATGTATTTAATGGCGAGATATGGTTTTGCGTATCAAATTGTCAATAAAATAATTTCTTCTTTTATTCTTTTTCCCTCTGAAGCGTTCCAGCAGTACCAAGAACGCTTTGTGCAGGCGCGACCGACGCAGATCCCAAAGATCATTCACCAGATCTGGAACGAGGAACTAATACCGGACCAGTTCGTGAAGAACATCCGGAGTCTCGTCAAATATAACCCCCACCCGGAGTGGCAATACCGCTTCTACACACTCGATCAGGGGAGGGAATTCGTGAAGCGAGAGTTCCCGAACCTGTTGAGGATCTACGATGCCTCACGTGAGTACACTCGGCAGTCTTCGGTCATTTCAGTTGCTCTGGTAAAGACTTTTGACTACGAAGAGAATTTGTTGAATATATATGTTACGAACCACGGAATTGTCTTTGAGAGACGATTCCAATGATCTGTTAATTTGCAATATTGCCTAATCAAATATTGAAATACAAGCAAGTATTGTTTTGAACTTACGATTCTTAATCGCAAAATAATTAGTAAAACGGTATATTGCTGAATATGCCATTAAAATGTCCTGTGACAATAGGTTTTTGTGTGACAATGCTCATATCAAGCGGTTCATCATTTTGTAACATTGCTTTTTACATAACATCCTAAAGATAATTTGATTTTTCACAAATATTCTGCCCTTTCATGTGGCTTTGAGTTTAACCCTTTGAACGCTAGGTAAGTTTCTAAAAAAAAAATTGTGTGTCATCTGCTTTACGAAACATTTTATATTTGCTTAATTCTCATAAGCAAAGATACCCAGAGAAGCAAACAGGTTAGATCACAGGCCAGCCGCCAATTTACTTGGCGGCTGGTCTGGATCTAACCTGTTTGCATAAGCATGAAGTAGATTTCAGCACCAGGTTAATATTCTCACACAAAACAAAAAAAAAATCTCCTTGCAGAGGAAATATGTTCAAACCGATTGCAACATCTTCGCTTTCCTTTCAGATAAATACACCAAGCCAGACATTTTACGGTTTCTACTGATATACCATTATGGAGGCGTATACTTTGACCTGGATATTTTTGGTGTGCGGCCTTTAGACCGGTTTGTGGAACAGCACGAATGCGCGCTGAACGGTCCTATACCAGAACACGCCGTAGCCTACGGTTACAAGTTAGATCCTCTCAGAGTGAACAACGCCATATTTCTTTGCCGTCCAAACCATCCCTTCTTCGAGTTGTTAATCAATCGAACGGAAAACTTCTCTAAATCATGCTCAAACATGTCTTGCCCCATGCCGGAGTTCCCATACCCCCTTTTAACATACTTAAACGAGCATGGACCGAGGAATGCAATGCCAGAGATAACGAACAGGGATTTCTTTGAACCTATCTATGATCTTACGGTAACGCATTTACTGAAAAAGAAATGTTCTTATAGCGAATATAGTGACCTTGACATTGAGAAGAGACATGTTTGTGATACATGGAGGGAGTCCGGGAGGGATTACAAGACAATCCCGGAAATATCGTACGCCGCCCACACATGGTTCCACACCGGAGAAAATGACGTGACAACCTTGTTGAATCTTACCATCTCCGACATCGTGCCACATGTTCAAATTCTACGATGATATCCATCAATCGTAACTACTCGGGTATTTCCGTGGCCCTTGAAATAAAACTCGCGCATCAATCGTAACTGCTCGGGTATCTCCGTGACCTTAGAAATACATCTCGTACGTGAATGTAAAATAACAATATTTCGGGTAAATCCCGGCTTAAATCGCATTTCATTTAACCGTCCACGATCAATATACATGGAAGTGTTGATCCAAATGTTCAATCATTAATTGTGTTCGGTAACCTATAAATCATAGTGTGATTATAAGTTATGATATACATCTGTTTCCTTAATCAAATTGAATGGTCGTTAGATTTTTCATGTAAGATCTATATTTGAAAACGAAAGTACAATGAAAGAGGTCTTCTCGAGAAACAATTTGGCGACTATAATATTACTTCAGAGGTGTTTGCATAAGATAAACCCGATTAGTTCAGATTGCTCACTCATAATTGTAGGGTTACAAATTTTGTGTAATACGTCACCGCTAATAACACGTTTCCCTTGAGCGTCAACGTTGAGTAGTGCAATGTACATGGAAGTGCTGAACATCCATTTAAAATCGTTATTTTGGTCGGTAACTCATTGATGCTAGTGAATTAAAGATTTGTGATATTTGTTTTGTTTCCTTGATTAAGTTAATTGGCTATTTAGATATTGCATTTGATAGTTTTAATCAAAAGCGAAATTTGTCTTGCAAGAAGCAACACGATTGCCTTCTTATTATCAGATATTTTCGTTAGATAAATCAGATAAGTGCAGATTGGATATGAATGTACCCGTATAGTACTAGAACCGACTTGATGTTCATCCAAACAGGTTAGATCCAGGCCAGCCGCCAAGTTATTAGGCGACTGGTCTGTAATCTAACCTGTTTGCTACTTTCTTTCCTCAACAAAGTTGAGCAGATATTTTAGGTCATGGAAAGCAGACCTCACAAAAATATATTTTTAGAAAATTACCCAGCATTCTAAAGTGTTAACAAATTTATTGTGCCATGTGTTTGATGTTTTGTGCTAATTTTTTATAATTAGATGATGTTTTGGGATGATTGAATTGTCGTTTATGTTGTATATAAGATGGTATTGTAACTAATTAAGAGATTTTTCATTCACGAGCAATGCTTCTTTTGCATCTTGACATTTCAGTTCTTTTTAGGGGGGCCTCCGTGGCCTAGTGGTTAGAGTACAGAACTTGAAATCACATGGCCCCTCTCCGCGTGGGTTCAAATCCTGATGAGGGATATGGATTTCATGAGAGGCAGTCTCCCGACTGACTTACGGAATGCCGATGGTTCTACCCGCCTTGACCAGCCCCTATCGGTAGTTGAGAATTGGGTCTTCCTCCATCATTAAGAGTCGGACATCGCTACATAACTGAAATAATGTTGATGTGATGTAAAACCAACATAAAAAAAAGTTCTTTTTAGGTCACGGGAAATTATTTGTTGGACGAATTGTCGCATTGAAATGTTTGTATTTCGTTTCACGAAAATGCTGATATTTCTAGCAAGTGTGACTGATATCACATATTGACCTCAACTTTCGCATGTTTTGTTGAAATAAGAATATAGAGAATATATGTATAATGTAAAGGAAAACGATTTTGTCAATAAGAGCAAAACTCCACAAGGATTACTTCCCTTTGGTACTTTGCAGAACAGTGTACACCTTACCTTATGGAAAGGGAGATCACTGCGTATGAGAATGTAAGAGAGCTTGTTGAATTGTAAAGTTACAAGTGTTCAGGATATCACAAAAATAGTAAGTATTATTTAATGTCTTAAGCATAATAAATATACTTTGACAGCTTAATAACAATTTTATTTTTATTATTTGATTGACATAAACATGTTTACATTTGGCCATGTATATTTCGACCATCTATCTATAATTAACAAATACATTAAAAGAAATGATACAATTACGGTTTGGTCGAGCAACCACCTGTCATTTCTGGAACAATCCGTTTGAAGCCTCTCTCGGTCGATAACTAATACATGGAAGTTCGAATCTTTCAAGGGGAGAATACAAACTATTTTGGGTCGGTTATTCATACATTATTTTCCAAGTTGTGATATATATGTAATTATACTTGTTTTCTTAATTAGACGACTTTTAAGATATTTTCATTTGGAAACAAAAGTGCAACGAAAATTGTGGTGAGAGAAGCAGTATTGCGGCTTCCATATCGTGTCAGAAGTGTTTTCATTGGATTGTTTTTTTTCTGAGGCATTAGTTGCCTGTTCCTAATACATCTCACACCTGCCTGTGCGAATAAGCCGTACCCCTTTTAACTTTATTTGTTTCCTAGTTTCAATTGGTATTCCAAACGCGTCTGCAGTATGTATTTCAGTTTTTTTCTGGAATCTACAGTTACTCATGTACAAAGGAAGCCCCCTTATTAGACTCCCGCCTGGAAGGGCTCGTTAAGACCAGTTTGTTAATCAGGCCATCCGTTAATCAGATAGAAGATTTCCAACATGGGCATTCAGATAAATCCCCTCTTTTGAATATGAATAAAAGTCCACATACACACTTACTTTAGAAGGACGTACTCAAAAATGAAATAAACAAGATATAGAAAAAAAGGCTATCGGTCTTCTAGGTTTATCATCGCTATTTTGTTTTTTAAAATCTTCACGTGCAGAAGGTTGTTTGAGAGTTACTATACCCATTTCAAAGACTACATCTGCATGCTGTCTTAAAGATCCTTGACGTCACACACTAAATATATATAGCTAAAAAGTAGAATTTGCATGTGGTATTCAGCTATGCTTCTAACAGATATTCATTTAAAAAATCGCCGAAATCGCGTTATAAATGAAGATATTGACGGAAACCCCCCACGGCCTCGACTTTTGTATGTTACTACAGCTATATGGTAATTAGTTACGTCACGTGGGCTGTCAAGTGCCTGTCACGTGACGATGTACACCTAACTTAGAAGATACTAGCGTCAGCGTCCATTTTTGATTTCAGCGTGTAGTCTTAGTATCACATGAGCGTCACGTGACCGGTTTTTCATAGCTTGACTCTATATTTAGATTATGTCGGATTGCCCTCGGATTTTTATAAAATGAAAAATGTCAAAATTCATCTAATAAGCTTTTGGTTTCTCTGCTGAAATGTTCAATTAATCTTTATTCCTTTATTTTCGAAACTTTCAAAAAATAATTCTATGACGCACAGAAACTTTAATGAAGCCTGAACCTTAGTATGAGTAGAATAAGATGAGCGGTGATTGTAAGAACAAAACCAGTCATAGTTTGGTTGTCAGCTTATACAAGTATTTCCCCATTAACCATTATAGTGCTGGAACCGACTTCGTGATTATGCAAATCGGTTAGATCAAGACCAGCTGCCAAGTAAATTGGCGGCTGGCCTGTGATCTAACCTATTTTGTTACATTTATAATTCTTCCCCATCAAAATTAAGCAGATATTTAAGGTTTTGGAAAGCAGACGACACAAGAATATATTTTTAGAACATTACACAACATTCTAAGGATTAATACTTTAAGTAACTTACGGTAATGCGTACCAATTAGATAGTTCGGTTGAGCAAGACGTAGATATTTCTTTAAGACAGTTATAGCTAGGATCATCTGAATCAACCAAGAAGGCAGACTAAGTGTTATACATTCAAAGGAAAGTAACCGCACATATCTATACACATGTTTATTCTTTATGAAAGAACCATGAGTGATTCTCCTTAATACTTAATTACTTACATTTTATTCTGGAATTTACTTAGTTTGGTTGGAACTCAGTGTATTTGAGGTATGAAGATATGCTAGGTTCTACTGTTTCACCACGGAATATATGCTCAGCAAACGTACATAACATTACTTAGTGCAACTCTAGAGGTGACCATAGGCGACTAATATCATATGTTTACCAAACGACTGTAGTTCTAGGAAAATACTATTTGTGGTTTTGCCACGTTGTGGTATAGAACTGGTTTAGAAATATCCAAATCCTCACTATCTGTGCAGGTCGCTTTGAACCAGTTCATGTACCACACACATATGAACGACCATTTGTAGACCTATTTTTTTTATATGGGTTTTACATCACATCAACCTTATTTCAGTTATGTAGCGATGCCCGACTCTTAATGATGGAGGAAGACCCCATTCTCAACTACCCATAAGGGCTGGTCAAGGCGGGTAGAACCATCGGCATTCCGTAAGTCAGTCGGGAGACCGCCTCTCATGAAAATCCATATCCCTCTCAGGATTTGAACCCACGCGGAGAGGGCCCTTGTGATTTCAAGTTCTGTACTCTAACCACAAGGCCACGGAGGCTTTGTAGACCTATAGATGACTAGATAACAGTATTAGTTACAATCTGAATAAAATTGTACTGAGTAATGATTTATGAATACAGCCCAAATAATGAGGATTAATCTTTAGAATGCTTGGTTATTTTCCACAAATAGATTTTTGGGTCGTCTGCTTTCCAAAAAATTAAATATCTGCTTAATTCTGATGAGGAAATATACCCAGACTAGCAAACAGGTTAGATCACAGGCCAGTCGCCACTTACTCGGCGGCTGGTCTTGATCTGACCTGTTTGCATCATCAGCAAGTCATTTCCAGTGAAGGGTGAACAGCTCATATAATGAATTTTATAAGCATTTGGGTTACCATTTATGTAAACAGGTAGATAACTATCTTGATGGCCAGTTCTTTATGAAACATAGCATCACAACTATTTCAACAGAATGCAGCAAGAGCCATGGTTATTATAATCTTATATACCCATACATGCAATACGAATGAAACATACATGTACTTATTCTCAATATGTACATATATCTAGCAATACAATACAAAATAATATATCTATAAATCTTAACCTCTTACCAAACGCCAAATTTTGCATGTCCAAAATTGAAAAACAAAACAACAATTCTAGATGACATTGCAAAATGTGATAACATTGAAAAATAATCTTCTGATAGAGCAGAAAACAATGTGGGAAAAGGAGAAATTGCTCGTTACGAGCAATTGTTCCTTTTCCCACCATGTTTTCCAGAGACTTCCGCAACTCACTTGTCAAATATCGTTATTGTTTGGTAATGGGTTAAAGCACGGCCAAAGATCAGCTCGTTTGGAAAGCACTGGCCGATCTGCGATAAAAGTCTTACGCAAATACATGTATTTCTGTAGGTTTTCTTTTTGCCTATTTGGAAGCATGAACATATATGCAGTAGCCTACATTTGATCGGTGATAGGTTTTGGGGTCTTTACGTCAATTATGACACGGGGCCTGACGTTTTAATTGGTTCGTGCGTTACCATGGGATACCACGCTTTTCACGTCGACGGTGTACAGGTGAACAAAAATATTGACATAACATGAATGCAGCAGACGATTTCGGACTATCGTGAGTTTGAGAAGTAGAAAGCCAATTATTAGAAGCAAACGGACAGACAATATATCAACATACAACCCTGGTGGGATACATTCTGTAGTAGATTACTTAACTCTTAGAAGGCTGGGTACTTTTCTGAAAATAGATTTTTGTTTCGTCTGCTTTCCAAACCCTTAAATATCTGCTTAATGTTGATGAAGAAAGGTACTCAGAGTAGCAAACGGGGTTTTGATCACAGGCCAGCCGCCAATTTACATGGCAGATTGCCTTGATCTAACCTGTCTGCATAAGCATGAAGTGGATTCCAGCACTATAAGGGTTTAAAACATTTAATGAAGCTTGCAAATAATCTTTTCTTTCTCATGTTTGCTCTTGTTCCGTTTGTTTCAACCTGCCAAAGACAATACTTCTTCTAGATGAGTTTCCCACCTTGTCAACATAAATGAACATTTAGGATGTCCCATTTTAGGCTCTTTAAACAAACGAATGGTTAAAGTGGAACTTATACCACCCTGTTTACATCCATTCCCTTATACATAATTTTCATTTTTACATACGTCTTGTAAGAGGTTAGGGAAACGACTATGCAAACAAAACAAGACATTCATCACAATGACCAAAATCTTATTTTGCCATAATTTTTTTTTGTATCGAATGCCCGACAAGAAAAGTTTTTTTTTCATTATTAACCAAGGCCTTTCTATGATTACTCTTTATCAGGACCAAGCGCGAGAACAATAATAGGGAATATGTTGAAATTATTTCCATAAGAGAAAACTCTCAGACGAACAGAGGTTATGTTACCGGAAGAAATATTTGATTGAAATTAAAAAGTCGTTTGTTATAAAAACAGAACAGAGCAGTAAGTTACAGAGGATTCAGGTAAGCAAAAAAAAATTCCGTGTTTTCAACATTTTCAATGATCTCTTTTTATCTGTTTTCTAGACAATCTGTAACAGACAATCTGAACACATCGGGTTTATCCAATGAAAACAACTCTGAAATAATACGGATGACGCCATATTGTTTCCCGCGAGAATGACGTCACTTTACTTTTGTTTCTAAAAATAGATCTTGAATGTGATATCCAAAAAGTCGTTAAATTTTACTGAGAAAACAAGTATACATGTCATAACAACAAGTTCTCCATTTGGTATGCGTTACTGATCAAAAGTGATTAAAAAAGATGTCCAACACTTCCATACACATTGAACTACTTAACGTGCACGCTTAGAAAATGTGTTAATAGGCGGATGCCGATTTACCCGAAAAATTGTAACCCTACACTTATATCCGAGGTGTATTTCACAGCTCACGGAAATACCCGAGTAGTTCCGATTGTGTAACAGACTGATATTTTGTAAGGAAATAGTCTCTGGCCTAAGACCGCTTGTTGTAGTAGACTTCTTTTGACGACCGGAGGAAAGGATGTCCAAGTTGTATATACATGTATGTTGCTTGGATTGCATTACAACCCAATCAACATTAAGCTTGTTCTTTCTATATGTTTCAACAGTGTTGATGAACATTTTCGTACCAGAAAAATGGTTAGATACACGAAAGCTATGTGAGCATAGATTACTAATACTGCCACGGTATTCATACATCGATACATGTACTTAACTTACGCATACTGTGTTCACCAAATTGACACTTACGCATATTTTCTCATGCATAAGACACCAACGCATAACACTCGCTTACGCATAAGGCAATCATACAACAGATACTTGTGCATTATTCGATCACGCATGAAACATTTGCGAATGAGGAACGAATGCATTGTCACTTGCATATATATCACTTACGCATTAGACATTTATGTAGTGGACATTATGCAACTCTTTTGATAACTGTTAGAATGCTGGGTGATTTTCTAAAAATAGATCATGCTTTCCAAAACCTTAAAAGTCTGCTTAGATTTTTTTAAGGATAATTTGCAACAGTAGCAAACAGGTTTGATCACAGGCCAGCCGCAAATTTACTTGTGATCTAACCTGTTTGCATAAGCATAGAGTCGATTCCATCACTATAAGGATTAGGTGCGTATGCATTATCACATGTATATTACTCACTTACGCATTAGACATTTATGTGATAGACATTATGGAACTCGTTTGATTAACGCCTACGTCACATCAAAACAATCGGTGGCGCGGATGCTCATTAATGTTAATTGATTCTTTAATTGCCCCCAATACATATTATGCAGCCGTCTTTCCGTCAATATTCGCCAAGATATTAAAGACATGAAAGACAACATATTTTAAATGGGCATATAAGATCGCAAATGGTCTCGTACCTGTTATGGAGTAAAAGTATTCCCATTTAGAAACTTTTAGTTCCGACTTCCGGTGCATACTGTTGCTAGTAAATGATGAGCTAGGAGAACAATGGTGTCCTTCCTGTATAGTTTATAGGACTTCCTGCAATGCTCTCGAAGCTTGTACAGATTGCTTATTGCAGGACTATTTGTTTGGGATGTATGAACACAAATGCCGGTAACTCGGACAGATTGAACAGCTTGTGCACTGATTTCCGGACAGTAGAAATACTCTTTGCTCCGTAGAAAAAGAAATGAAGCGATTGTATTACAGTTTTTTTTTTAAGTTTATTGGACCACCTTGATATTTCTGTATGTATCTGAGGTTAGAAAACACTCTCTTTCACTTGGCAGAGTCTTTGAAATACCTCATTTAAAATTGAAGTCAATGGGAATTCAAGATCTCAAAAATAATAGGTGTATGACCAAATCAGAAAGTTTATGAAACCCAAACATACCACCAACTGCCGAATCTTCTAACGTTGATGCGTGTTTGCTCCAGCTCCAATAATTCAGAAATATCTATAGGGTCAATAAAGTGTTTGCAAAGATGTTTAAACATATTTTGGTACGTATTTCTTTTATGCAATGTTCCCTAAATACTGCCTAAATTCACTTACCCTTGTAGTGCTGGAACCTACTTCATCCTTATGCAAACAGGTTAAATCTTACATATTTTTTACTCTGGTTTGTATAGAACCACTCTATCAAGGTATGTGTAAAACTATCTATGCTACTTTTACATCCATTTGGTACACACCAAACAACCCTCTGCTTCTTTAAAAGCGTCAATGCCCCCTTGTCTCTGGTTTGTATAGAACTACTCTATCAAGGTATGTATAACGTATGAAACTATCTATGCTAGTTTTACATCCATTTAGTACACACAACGTCCATCTCTTTCTTTAAAAAAAGTTAGTTTAAACTTATCTATTCTACATTGATTGTGAAACAAGTTCTTAAAAATGAGATAAATCACTCTCGATTCTGCTTCCTGGATACTACGCCAGTACTCGCACCGATTCTTTAGTTAGTCCCGACGATTTTCCCCTCACCTAACGGGAATTCGAACCCGGGACCCTCGGGACAAGAGACCGACGCTCTATCTATGCACCACTGTCGCTCAAAGACGTAAACGCCCCCTTTTCGCATTCAGAGCCATCTTTCTGACGCATGGTTTGCGGTAATGACGTGAACGAAAATATAAACCTGCCTGTCTTCACTCCCCGCCTGAGTCTCAAATCAGTAAGAAGGGTCTTCGTTGTACGCATGAACGCAACCGATTGAAGCGTTCAATTATTCGCCGCATCAATTGTCTATTGAACGGCCGCATACGACGTAAAGACGTAAACGACGTTAAGACGTAACGACGCCCGCGTTTGAGAAAATATATAAACGTTGCAATAACGTTAACGTTGATTGAATAACGCGTTTTATCAAGCTACGTTAAAACAAAGGAAAATGGATATGGTAACGTGCCTAAGAGTTTTCGTTTTGAGTCTGATATTGAGATCGGTGGAGTGTCAAAATTTGGCCGGACTTATGGCGACTTTGAATAGCGGGCTAGGGAATGGATTTTCCTTCGGAGGCGGAAACAGTGGTGGAGGCGGTGCTGCAGGAGGTGGTGGTAAGTGGTTACTTTTGACGTCTTAGGTTAAAGGATCGAATCTTCTTTTATCATCATTGAAAGTATTCGACTTTTTAATCCTGTTGCTGCGCTGCAGGTAATGTGTGCCAAGTAACAGAACATTGATTTATATGCCTACATATAAGTTTGTCAATCTTTCCTGGATCTTACATCTTTGCATTATCATGAAGACGGTTCTAGCACTATAACGGTTAATATAAGATCAGATAAATCATAGACTAGCGTGTGCTGGTACTTGAGGACATCCGTGTTGTGTCTCGGGTTACTCATACGACTCACGTCGTGGTTATTGATTGATTTGATTGGAACTTCGTGTAACATCACCGAATTTCACCAATATTCTTCAGATACAGATCCTTTCAGAATAAGTGTATTCGAAAAAGAAAAACTACATCTAAAAGTCAATTGATTTGATCGGGATTTCATGATATATCACCGATATTGACCTATGTCTTCAGAATATGGAGCGTTTTAAAATAACCTTACTCGAAAAAAGAAAACAACATCTAAAAGTCATTAAGCACAGGTATATCGATACGTGTGAATGCAATGTACCTGGGACTAATTAGATAGTGCATGCATTATTCTAGCGACTCATTAGTTAGTATTCTATATTGACGACACTAGTGTCATGGGTGTCATTATGGTTCGTCTTTACCTTTCGACGTCAAACGATAGTTTGCACTGGAGTGTCTTTAAAAAAGTGAATTAGTATTTCCTTTTACACATGGATAAAGCGTATAGATTATAAGTACGATCGAGTTTGCTCTATCTCAATGCCAAGTTCGGCAGGAGGGACGTGGGGTTTTAAGCCAGGACAGAATACGTTGCCCAATAACAAAATATGTCATTGAGCTAGTTCTTGTTTCCTTGCAAAACAGCGAAAAGTTATATAAATAGGTAACATCCCTATAAAATAATGCAACCAGGATAATTGAATCATTAATCTTCCCATTCGGACATCCCGAGCAAATGCTTCTTACACTTTTACCATTTATGATCATCAATGGACATTAAACGTTGGTTGACAAAAAAGCTATGGTACCGAACCAATGGCAAACATAAACTCGATATTCCTGAAGATAAACAATCATTTCCATGGGGACACTGGTCGAAATGTTGGATTTAAACTGTGTATCCATGGGTTTGACTCCCGAAATGGACTCAATTATATTTTCCAGGTGGTAGAAGTGTCAACTGGGACTTGGGGTCCATCACATTCTTGCTTTAGCATGCCATCCTTGATTCACTTAAGCATGCTGAATGAAATAACACATGTTAAATATCAAAATGGTTATCAGTATATATGCTCTACATGTTTATCTTTGTTGTTATTTTCGCTCTTATATCTTTGGTAAATGAATCAGACAGGGTTCCATTGTAATGGACAAGTTTATATCAAGACGGGAATGTCTTATGGAAATGGTGGTCATTGCTTTCATGGATATTTTACAAAAACACCAATTTTCGTTTGAAGCTACAACCAATGTATATTTGCATATCCAATAACATCTTATGTTTAAAACACTATCTGCAAAATGACTGTGCCATACTTTTTCGTATATCGTGGGTTCAATGCAGGACTATAGTAAGTGCTTCGTATTGGACTGAACGGGGGCCTCCGTGGCCTAGTGGTTAGAGTACAAACCTTGAAATCACATGGCCCCTCTCTGCATGGGTTCGAATCCTGAGAGGGATATGGATTTTCATGAGAGGCAGTCTCCCGAATGACTTACGGAATGCCGGTGGTTCTACGCGCCTTGACCAGCCATTGTGGGCAGTTGAGTATGGGGTCTTCCTCCATCATTAAGAGTCGGGCATCGCTACATAACTGAAATAATGTTGATGTGATGTAAAACCCATATAAAAAAATATTGGACTGAACCTTTCATATGCAATGAACTGATTTTCGTGGTAAGCGGTGAGTGTACACCTATACAATAACCAAGACGTTTTAACCAGCGACCGATCGAGATGTGACGTTAATTGTACTGCCATCTCTCATTAATTAACTCATGAATATTTATCTAGTGCGGCGGCACCTGCAAATTGTACCGATGACTAACGAAATTATTACACGAGTATCGTAACCCGATTATGCACAATTGTTTTAGAATGGAATTAATACAAAAACGAATAGTATCCCTTCTTTTTATAATGATTTGCAAATAAATTTCTGAATACACTCATCAAAAGTAACACATACACATTCTTCACTCATATCAAAACTGTAGTTAGTCACCTACAAAAACTGAATGCTTAACGGTGGCTGGCACTGATCCCTCGATATATTCCTTTATTTCGGACGTGACATGTTAGCTCTAACATACCGGTTCCTTCTTAACAACTTTAACAGGTAGATTGTCAAGTTGGAAATATGAAAAGATTCTGCAATGTAAATGACAAGAAATGGCTAAAAAGGCCATAGACCCGACATAAATACCTATCTGCAAATGCACAAAACCTATCGAACAATAATCGCATGTCATGGGTGTTTAAAGATGTCTCAATTAGCATTCTGCAACAGTTTCAAGGTTAAAGTGGAGAATTGAGGAATCTTTTTCGAACGCCCGATATGTCCTTTTTGATCTGTCAATATATGGAGAGGAAAAGAGTCTCTCATAAACTTTATGAGTTAACTATACAGTCGTGCCGATGATGAAGATCAACCCCTTACTACATAGTGCATGAATTATCAGCATATGCTTCGGAAATCCTTAGAAACTTATCGTGTAACAAATGGTTTTATTTCAAAATCATATATGAAATATTTTGTTTTGTATGTCGTGGTTATTCAATGCTCAATGGGGACATCACGTGGTCAGATTTGAAAACAAAAAAATGGCCGCTGAGCCCTGGCCTGGGCTTTTCAAACAGGTACATCTTCCTTTATACTTACTTTAATCGGATAACGCCTACCATAGGACCAGTCGTAAGCGGTTTCAGCGAGTATCAACAGTTTTCCTCTCGATGGCCTAATTATCGTGACATTTCATTGAGTGTTTCGCGACTTTTGAAACACTCAATGTTCGGTGGCAATATGTGACTTAAGAGCGAACAACCCATTTACAATCGATGTTAAAGTGGGCCCCTGCAGTTGAACGCTATTGTTTTGGAATGACAAGGCATCATATGAAAGCAACATTTCCGCTTAAACATCACGTATATCCGATATTAATGATAGCTATTGTGTCAATCACTCACGGAAACGGCTTGACTTGCGTCTCCGGGAAAGCATGACATAGATTAAGTTTGAAGCAACATTTTGACGACCATAAAGCCTGTGTTATGACATTGAGTAGATACCATTTTATATACAGCGTCCTTTCAATTACAAGTGAGGTACGTAACAATGACTTAACAGCGCAAAGGGTAGCGAACAGTCTTGAAACGTCATTGTAAGAGAACAGTCAAAACAAAATCCGACCAGTTTAAAACACAAGAAATCATTGATCGTGTAAAGAAGTGATTTATGTGTGCGCTTTTTTAAGCAACTTCCATAGCAACGGCAACCCAATTACAACACAGTGTCGATAAAGACATGATACTATTGCAGCAATAATGTAAGGTATTCAAATGAAGCTTCCTAAACGGAAATACTTCCATAGCAACAATATGCCCATAACACCAATACATCCACATCAACATGAAAACAAAAGACACGACCACATATGACATGGTTAACAAATCATAACAAACCAACTTTCATAGAATTGATACTTACATAACCCTACAGTTATATCAACATGAAAATAATAGCAACGGTCGTAATTGAAAGTGCAGACTTTTGAAATTTGAAACTTCCATTGCAAGGTTACATACATAACACTGGTAACATGAGAACATTAACACCCTGACATCCATGACAAAGGTGCACCAATGTAAACAATTTTGTGCCATCAGGATTATTACCATAGCGACACTATATACATGGCAATAGTAATGACATTTTACCATTATACCCATAAAAAAGCAACACATCTTAGGGCACAAAGGCACATTTTAAGATACCCAATAGAGGAACATTTCATCCCCCTTAGAAAGCTTAGAGCTAATGCAAAAGAAAGTCTAATTACTTAGTAATTATTCATTTAGGGGTGTATTTTGTGGAACCTAGAAGGCGGAAACAAATGAATACAATGTATGCATTCTTCTAAAGTTAGGTTCGTGAACAACATATCTCTTAAAAATGTAAACAAACATTGTATTGTTTATACTCTTATGACAATAACAGACTAGATATTGTGGCATATCCTTACTTTCAAAGCATTCTAAAATACATATCACCTAAATGAGGTCACTGATTAATCATGTCAACAACTGTAAAACAGTGTCGTTTTGTCTTCCTTTTCCTCATTCAGTAATTGGCGTCAAAGAAATTGTGTCTGTTTGTATCATAGATTAATTCTTGTTTTGATAAAAAAAAATGGGTAAACAGCTTTCCTCATGCAGTTATTGGCGTCTATTGACGTCAAAGAAGTTGTGTCTGTGTGTATCATAGATTCATGCTTGTGTTGATACAATATCGGTAAACAGCTTTCATCATGCAGTAATTGGCGTCTATTGGCGCCAAAGAAGTTGTGTATGTGTGTCTCATAGATTCATTCTTGTTTTGATAAAATATGGGAAAACAACTTTCTTCATGCAGTAATTGGCGTCTATTGGCGTCAAAGAAGTTGTGTCTGTGTTTCTCATAGATTCATTCTTGTTTAGATAAAATATGGGTAAACAGCTTTCTTCATGCAGTAATTGGCGTCTATTGGTGTCAAAGAAGTTGTGTCTGTTTGCCTCATAGATTCATTCTTGTTTAGATAAAATATGGGTAAACAGCTTTGCTCATAGAGTAATTGGCGTCTATTGGCGTCAAAGAAGTTGTGTCTGTGTGTATCGTATATTCATCCTCATTTGGTTAAACTATGGGTAAACAGCTTTTTTCATGCAGTAATTGGGACCAAACGTTATGTCTGTGTGTATCATACATTCATTTTTGTTTTGATAAACCATGGGTAATCAGCTTTCCTCATGCAGTAAGTGGCGTCTATTGGCGTTAAAGAAGTTGTGTCTGTGTGTATCATAAATGCATCCTTGTTTTGATAAACGATGGGTTCTTTCAGGTCTACTTTTCTTACACGTAAATTATCTATGTCTTTCCGGTTTAAGATGGATTTGTTAATATAGAATTTTCTGTGTCTCCTGCCTGAAGAGGTATTCCGAATTGCCCTTGCTCAACACCTCAGTCTCGTATGATCAAACTTGAATTAAAAAGGCGCACGTTATCATAGTAATGCTTTGTTTGTTAAAAACACGGATGTTTAGTTTTATAAAGTCATCCTCACCATCAAGATGTGTATCATTTTTTATAATCCAGGTTATTGTAATTTATTTGTTTCCCATGCTATGTTATTATGACGTGTACTTCGTACAAGTCGGAAAAACAATAATGTTCTATTCTATACAAGTGAACTTAGACGTCAACGTACAGTCATCAAGTCATTAACTTAATTGTTCTTTTTTGTATATAGATAATATTTTGGCTACGATAGTAGTTACAAGACAAACTAATAATATTTATGCCGTGTTTCGAACATCATTCAATTTTGAATATAAGTAACACAAGTTTGTTTTGGAGTTGAAGAAAAATTTGAAACGTTTATTTTCTTCTTTAAGTAAGAAGTTTTTTGCCTACAACAGGAGCTACAAATCTTATGTTAACACATTTTTGCAAGGTTTCCAGTGATCGATATGCGTTTGCCCCCTTACATTTTGCACGAACGTTTGTCATCCCGTCACGTTTACAATGCAATGATGTCGAGGCTTAAATTAATGAAGACGAAGAGACATTTCACATCATACTTGTGCATTGTTGTCACCTACATTTTGACGAATGCGGTTTTGCGCATAAGGACTATGACAGGAACATATGTGTTGTGACGAATGCGATGTATGTAAATAAGCCGCGACAGACCAGCTGGTCTTTTTTAAGGTAGTATACCCATAATCTTCCATTTTTAATTTATTTCCTTCGTCGGATCACTCCGGCCGTTCTCGGTACAGCGAAGAATTCCGACCTAGACCGATGTAAACCGAGATTGACCGCAGTAATCCGACGTGTCTCAGATCGCGGATTATGGGTATTCTACCTTAAATACATACATCCATGTTTCCATCAGTATTTGCTATATGGAGGTGTCACAATGCAGTTTCCGAGACAAGATTTCCCTTTCGATTGTGCAGCTATCAATTACTTATATAAACGTGATTCCCCACTGATACAGTGTCAGTTTCGGTATCTTAATGATTGATTCGATCCTACGCTTTGCTAAGGCCAACCGTAAAAAAACAACCCACAGAACTGAACAAAACAATGTCTAGTTTCCGTTGATTTTCAACAAACACTTAACAACGCATTTTTTCTGTTCATTTTGTTTTAACGTTTCTCGCGATGATTGTTGTACTATTCAAGTTATTTTTCTGGATATATATGGGCCGCGTAACGCGAAATGGGGCACTCGGATATATAAAAAAAGCGCTGACTCAGCTCTATCTTAGCGCTATTATTCCAGCATCTAGTCACGAAAGTTATCATTTGTATTTATTTAAAGGTATAACTGGATGTCCTCTGAGATGGCAAACAGTGTAGCCCCAGACCAGCCGCCTCGTCAGTGACGTGGCGGCTGGGGTGGGGCTACACTGTTTGCTATGTCCGAGTGCCCCTTTTCGCGTGACGTGGCCCAATTATATTCTAGCAGTTTGACCTACTAGTGTAATAACGGCTTTCCTAAGACTGTAACGTACTGTTACAAAAAACATGCTCAGATGACAACTCAGCCTTAAGAAAAAGCGAATACTAAATATATGTTAATATTACTCTGTGAATTTGATAAACATGTATATATATGTATTGGGACTCAACAATTGTACATTACATTATTTTTTCACAGAAGAACAAAAATATTGTCCTAGTTCTTGTTAAATAACATGACGTTAACACTGACACTATATGAATATATATAGATGTACTAGGCCTTCACATCTGTACGTTACGTGTTGTTCTGGTCTTATTTAAATAACATGCCATTTAGCAAAAAGGTAACAGCAACATCATATCTAAAATTGATCTGGACGATGTGCTTTGCCAACTTATTTTCTTGGTCAACAACATAATGATGTTAAGAAAAGTTATCTTAAACCACACATAAAAAAGCCCACGGTTGTAGTAAGTACTCGCAATCAGACGATTTTAGAAGGTAACAGCAACCTTATTTCTAAAGATGAACTGGATACAATTCTTTACCATCTTACTTTCTTTGCCATCAACAAACTGATTAAATATAAGGCACTCTTATTCGTACTGCTACCTACAGTTAACTTAAGCCATATATACAAAGTAAGCTAACGTTTTTAATACGTAAGCGCAACATAAGGATTTTAGCAATACAACAGCATTACCCAATGAACATAATACGTATATTATATACATGTACATACATGACTGTGCCTGTATACGAACACTGCTGAGTTACTCATATGGTGTTTTCATTTATTGCCTAGGCTCCATTCTGTTGTTAAGGAAAAACAATACCACAATCGTGAGGTTTTTGGTGTTGGTACAATGGTGCATTGGTGTCAAACAGTTGCTGTTTAGGTAGAATACCCATAATCCACCATTTTGAAACTATTTCTTTCGTCGAACAACTTCGGTCGTTCTCGGTATACATCGAACTCGGCCGGAACTATTCGCCTTACACCGAATAGTGCCGACCACGACTTATGTATACCGAGAACGACCGAAGTTCTCCGGCGAAAGAATAACATGTAATTTGAAAATTGCAGATGTAGGTTATTCTTAATAAACCCAAGAAGTTTCTACTTCCTTCGTTAAATAGTCTAGGTACAGCTGTATGATCATTTTGGTAAATTACTGCATGAGCTATGTGTCATGGTAAAACCCAAAATGCCTTATCTTTCACGTTTATACGAAGCCGATTCGACATTGTTTGTTTTATGGCGTTAGCATGTATGTGTTGTGATGAATGGCGTGTATTATACGGGTTATATCCGGCACTGACGGCTTTATTTCACTCATTATGTCAGTTTTATCGCAAGGCCTGGGCCGCGTAACCTCAAAAAACAATCTCTGTCGACCAACCTTGCCCACTTTCTTCATAGGTGAGCGTGTTTTAACACAAATAAATCAGAAACACAATGATTAAATTCTTGATAAAAATTAAACTTGCTTATATTCGGGTTCTGTCCCCATTTTACGTCGAGAACAATGTCGGCCATAGTCAAACTTATTCATGTTCGTGTTCGTTGACTTAAGTATCTCACCGATGTTATGGATAATATTTAGTTCGTCGTTCTTCATGATTGCTCACCATTCTTACCTTCGGGTGTGACTATTATGAACCCGTTTATAGGGTATTGCTTAATTTTAATTCGATTAATTGTAATTATGCTATTTGGTACAAAACAACAGAGTACGTTGAATTTATATCCGATAGTGTAAATGAGATTAGTTATTTTGAAAGGAGAGGTGAGAAGACATACAGGAACAAGCGTGTTGTTTCTGCTTATGTCAGCTATTATCTGTAACGGTGTATGTTGCAGGTGTCTAGCAATGTCTGATGGTCCACTGTATTTGTATTAACCCGTTACCAAACGCCTTATTTTCGACTGCCCCAAATTAAAAGAGTTTGCCGACGACATTTCAAATAGTGATGAAATTAAAAAATAATTTTCTGATAGGGAAGACAACATTGTTGGAAAAGGAAAAAATTGCTCGCCAACAGCAATTTATCGTTTTCCCACAATGCTTTTCAAAGTCGTCTGCAGCAAAGTGGTTCAATGTCTTTATTGTTTGGTAATGAATTAAACCTCAAATCAGCATCAAATCGCTCAGCTTGCCCCATGAATTGTTTACTCCTTTTGTCACTAAGTCATAACTTATTGATTCACGTGAACGTTTACACGAAACGCTAAAAATTCCACCATGACTAAAGGAAATGTCTCACATGGGTAATCCTTACCGCTAATTTCCATAATCGTCTGGAGTTATAACAAGTTTGCCAAAGAAAGTATTGTTTGGCATGCTAAAATGTTGGTGTTGGTGTTTTCATTCGACTTTACCAATTATATCAAAATTCTCAGTGAGGTAAGCAGGTACATCTTGAGATTACCAACTGAAAAAAAAAAGGTTTATTTTTAGTTTACCTGCAAATGCCATTGATAGAAGGAGGAAACAATTACCAAGGATATAAATATGTTCTTTAAGAAAAGTAAATCTTTTACGCTATAGATGTTTTAAATCAAGTAGACGATGTTAGTAGGCCAAGTAATTGGTTATGACAGGAATCATCTAAAGTTACCGCACCTATGTCACATTTAGCGTATTATTTGTCCCATTCTGGTTTTGTTCCCTTCGTCTCCCTTCATAACATGTCAAGCGTTATTGTATGGGTAGCCGCCGACAACTTTTGTTATATTTTGGGAAATACGGGCAGTATATCTTCGGTATATGGACAGTGTAACACGTGCACACATACACGTGACATAATATTTACAGGTATTGTTACCAATTAAGTGTCGGACAAAAACAAAACCTTGAACTTTGTGTGCGACTTGGAATGGTTATACATCAATCGTCTGTCGAAAAAGATTAACAATATATTGAAAAAAAAAACACCATTGTAAAGCTTTGGATTTATAATGGATTCAGCCAGGTCATTCATTAAGTAGGGTGCCTTTGATCCCAATAACAACAATACCTTATTGCATATACACATAGATTATTTTCGAATTCATCCAGATCATTTAGTAGGTTGGCTTCGACTTCGTAACGGGTAGCCGTACCGTTTTGCACGTATACAGTTCAATAAAATGATACAATGAAACAAGAAAAACAAGGTGAAGCTTTATATTTGTATTAAAATTGAAGCTTTTCTACTTAATGACAATACAGTCAATTCAACCAATCAGGGGCCCGTTTTACTAAACAAATTACGGAAAATGTTTGCGTAAGTCATAATTGATTAACATGGATAATATCTTCAATGAAAGTACAATATTGCAATGTGACACGTCATTGGAAGCGTCTCGGAGAGACGATTCCAATGATGTGTTACTTTGCAATATTGCTTTGCCAAATATTGAAATAAAATGACTTGTTGTTTTAGACTTACGCAAATCTTAAGCGTAAACTGTTTAGTAAAACGGGCCCCAGATCATTAAGCTTCAAATTTATGATAAAAAACATACATGAACTTCATTGCACGTATACAGTTGAGTAAATCCTTACAATGCAAAAAGAAAAGAAAAAAAATGATAAGCTTTAGATTTGTCCCGAATTCATCAAATATTATTAAATAAGGATATGTTATAACGGGCAGCTATACATTACTACCTTTATACAGTTCTGCAAACCGCAAAAATGCAAAAAGAATGGAACAGTGCAAAGCTTTAGATTTGTTCCGAATTAAGCCTAATCATTAAGAAGGGTGGCTCCGACTTCGCAATGGCCAACGCCAACATACTCAATTAGTCTGTACTTACATTGCTTAGTCAGTCATTTATTGCTTTGACCGTTTGATAGTTTCTATTTATAAATCCATTGGTGTGACACCAAACAATGTTACATCCTTCACTATAAAGAGATATATACAACCTTCCTGGATTTACTGTGAATTTAGGAAAATTGCATCTACCTCAATAAAGTGATGGCATGAAACAAAACAACCGTACATCCTTCACTATTAAAAGATAGATACAGCCTTCCTGAAATTACTATACTGAGTCAGGAAGGTTGTATCGATCTATTTATATGGAAAGGTGTACATGAAGCGTTTTTTGGTGTCTCACTATCGAGTGATACAGAGACGACACGCAGGCTTGTAGAGCGTAAGTCACCAACTGCGCGTCAAAATGTTTCAAGACATCAGACGTATTACAATTCATGAATATATCTTTCTTCCTTACTTTGGTTGAATGAAACGTATTACATCAAAACCAAAGCGACAATATGTACACGCTGGAAGGTTGTTGAAATCATTCGGAAAACAATCAAACTATTTCTAGACATGAGTGTTTTCTTCCATTGTACAATGGAATGGATGTATGAATTATGTTTTAAGGCGCATCGACAGCTTAGGTCATTTAGCGCGCGTTTATCCACATCACCTGACCTTAGCTGTCAATGTGCCTTAAAACACCATTCATTCATTCCATTGTACGAATGTTTCGGTATGCATGTAGTCATAACGCAGAGGGTGAACAAAACTACGAGGATGAGAATAAGAATGAATTCCAATTATTCTAACTCATAATGCTGTATTGAATTCTTAGTCCCAAACGATGTGAATTATTTAATGAATCAGTAAAGACTTGTCCTCAACTCTCTATGCGATGGGTTAATTTCACAAACGACATAAAGATCCATAGGTACTCTGTCTTAAAGAAGGTTCATCTTGTAAACATGTAATCAAAGATGGCATCGAATGTTTTTATATGGCTTATATATCTTTCCCCATCAAAATTAAATAAGATATTTGAAGTTTTGAAAAGCAGACGATACAAAAATATATAATTATTTAGAAAAGTACCCAGCATTCTAAGGGTTAACGAAAAACCAGTCTCCGCTTACACTTACCACTACACCGACGTGGGTCTGTAGAAAAGGTTGAATGTGTGATATTTCATACCAGCCTGCGTCTTATTCAATGATTTATTTGACTCAAATTCAGACAGTGAACTCTCGTTTATTTCGACATGTGCATGTGACAACAATGCACCATTGCATTGTTAAAGAGACCTTATAGTTTAAATCAATCAAACGCCGTATGATGTACGTTAACTTGTCAAGATCTATCAGGCTTCAGATTAGTTGGTTCATATAATCGACCTTGTGGCTTGATGTAGGTTAAGGTACTCATTTTGAGTATGAATGTATATTGTTTTGTTGAATCAGATAAGCATTTCCGGCTTCGAATAAGAAATTCATCCTACCATGGTTGCTGCATCATTTTATACATTCCGAAATAGGTAAAAAAATTAAAGCATAACTCCATCAATCACTATGGATGACAGTACCTTCTTCAAGCGTCACAATGCTTTTGTTAATTTAATGCCTGCTATATTGCTTTAATTTTGGACCAATGAAAACGAGACAATTTCGCACTATCAGATAACAAAGCTGGAAATAACTTAGGAATTGACACACAAAACCACAAATGGCCATGCAACGTCGACGAACCAGTCTTGCGTGCATTATTTGTACGTCTGGTTATCAAGTATGACACTTTGTTCCCTTTCTCATACGCATGCCTGATTGTTTGGCTGCGAAATTAAGCTTTAATAGTAAAACCTGAAATAGGAAAAGCAATGTTTCTTGTATAAGTTCTAATGTTACTTCTATGTCGTATTACGTGTAATAATCCCTCTTCTTGTATTACAAGTACTATTGGAGCAGTCATCGAGTTCATTCTATGTTACATCGAAATTTAAACTATACTTCCTACTACTGCCTTTTGTCAAGATAAACGTAGCTTCGATATGTGTCACTCTTATACTCTGGGACAATGAGTCAATCAACCGTTATCCTGTCATAAACACGCCGTGTCCTCCAACAATAATTAATGGAAGGTGTATTTCCGTGTGGAGTATACTTTATATACCCTGTCAAAAGTCGTGTACATCATATTTGTTCCCGATTAATTGAACTATAAGGATCAATGATGTTACCTTGCATTGTTACGACTCATATGTAACAGATTATGAATGAAACACATGGGAAAGAAATGTTTCTGCGACTCCTTTTAATGTCACTTCTTTTCCCTTTCACGTTTAACAATCAACATTTTTATTTTGAATTATTCGAGCATTCTTTATATACCCTATCAGGAACCGTGTATATCAGACATGTTACCGTTTAATTGACCAATAAGAATGAAGAATGCCATTTTGCATTGTTACGACATACGTGTAACAGAGAATATATGTAACATGTGTTGCATATATGATATATTTGATATATATGTCGCATAATGGCATAAATATTAACTGTTCTTCGACGCTTAATGTTTGTATCCTTGTGCAGACAGAGACCAACATTACATCAACGCATAGATCATCCAAAACTCCCAACAAAAACTTTATTCCCTCTTTATCCGACTTAAACTTTATTTTAAATACAAACTCACACAGCAGTCTACAGTAGATTCGCAAAAGGCCTTAATTATACCAACATCAAACTTTGATATGTATATATAATGTAAAATATGTATTTTTAAAGGCATGTAATTAATGTCGTTGTGTGCATGTTTAACTATAACCCATTGTTTAGGGATATCGTTAAACAGAAGAAAGGGTTGACGTGACGTTAACGTCGGATTCGGGACACGTCAAAAATGCAAATACGAACTCACGCATGCGCATGACTAATCGACACGAGCATGAAGCGGAAAGGTGCCGTTTAGACAGACTTCCGGTACGATAATGGATTCATTGACAGCCAGTCGGGCTGTGACCAAAAGTGATTTCAATAACATACAAACAAATTAGTCCCGCAACAGTTTCGGACATTGTTTCATGAACGAAATACTTTAAGACATGCTATAACAATTTATTTGACTCGTTTGCTATGTCACTTGTATCTCATTTATAAAACATATTTCAGGGAATCATTTTCAATCGCATTGTGGTCTTCTAATATTGCCTCTGGTACACAACAAAACATAGATTTATTAGTATTAGGCACACACACTTAAAGTTAATTCACATAATTGAATGCGATCGTTATGGTTACAAAAATCTACACCTGCAGTAAATTAAAAAATAACAACAGCACATGTTGTGGAAAATACAGTGGTGATAGTGGTTCGATCAGAGTGTGGCTTCTTGGGGTTAGTTAGTAAGAAATGTTCTTTGTCAAATGTACAACTACATTTAGTCAAAATAAAACAAGTTACATAAAATGTATAGCAATAACATAGTAAGGAGAAATCACACTGTCTTTGAGGTGTAAAATCTTATGAACGTCTTCCTATTTTGACATTTGTGTTTTCTTAAACAAGTTGAACCTATTTAGTATAATCACAGTTGGCTTGTGTTAACATGTAAAACTAAACTCTGTGTTTAGCTTTGTGTTTCCTTAACCCTTTCCCAAACACTTACGATATTTGACCAATTTGTTGCAGACGACTAAAGAAAATGTTGAGGGAAAAGGAGAAATTGCTTGTGACGAGCAATGTTTCCTTTTCCCTCAATGTTTCCTGGCCTATCAGATGATTATTTTCCAATTTCATCACATTTTGAAATGTCGTCTTCAAACTCTTTGAAATTAGGACAGTCGAAAATTTGTTGTATGGGAAAGGGTTTAAAGAGATATTCGCTTTTATTTTGCGTAAAAATACTACAGTTAAAATAGGATACAAAAACAATAATAGTAAACAATGAAAAGCAAAAGTGTTGTGATCTATTCCGTTGATGACAGTGACATAAAAGTTCACAAAACTTTTAGATAAAAAGGGCAAAATCATAAACATTTTTTTATGTAAGCTAGCCACACAAAGGCTTTGTTTAAAATGTTTATAACATTTTTTTCTGTTCGTTTGACCTTTAGACGTTATCGTGATTTTTGAAACATTTTCTTTTAAATATCTTTAACGCAGCAATAGATCTGAAAACGTTACAAAGTACGATAAGTAATCTTGATTTACAGACTTCAGATACATTAAAAGGTTATGATAATGGCCGCTATTTCGAAAACAGGTTTCCGTTACTCAAGCATTTTCCGTAGGTCGTTTAACAAAAGGCTACATTGAACTAGCTTAGTTCGGGGGTATTTGCATGGGTCAGGACCCCAGCCTTAGCCAGACTTACTTTATAAAAGAAAACAAATCTGGTCAGAGAAAAATCCTCGGAATTATTATGATTTATATCTAATTATATGCATTGGTCATTAACAAAGCGGATAAGCTCTCAGTTTGTAAAAGCGTTCAATAAACACTCAAGATGAATATTGTTTAATTTGACTTACATCGGCATTCTGAGATTTGGTAACATGGTATATCGAATGATACGTTAGAGCGTTGACCTTAGTACAGGGGTCCCTGTTAAAATCCCCGTTAGCGGCGAACTGAAATTTCAGGGGAACTTGGTGCGGGAATATTGTTGTGAAAACAGGAAGCAGTCATCGAGAGTGAATTCAATAAGCTTCAAACCTCCGTCACAGCCGATGTAAATAGATCTAATGAAAGTAAATAAAGTCTAAATCGTTACATCATATTTATTGTCTTTTATTAGAGAAAGCCTCTCTCATAATCACAATACGATAACAATAACAATCAAACAATCATTACAAGGCAATATTCATCTGTGATTCATCACACTTAAACTCAAATCACTATATACTCAGTGCAGGCGAAAGTTTACTTACTACGTAATAACTTGACATCAAACCCTTTTGATTACCGCCTGACAAAATGTGTTATCGTGTCAAATTGAAAGCCCAACGAAACGACACACTAGATTTATGTGAACTGAGATTGTCCTTTTTTTAAAATCAACACGTTACTTCGCTAACCTTAATACGACCCATCCAGTATTACGTAAATAATTTAGAAATAACTCTTGCAAAAGAAGGATTTACTCGCAAAAGTTAATCTACCATATCGTCAAACGAATTCTAATTCTAAATGATGTTGGGAATGGATAAGGCCGAGACAGTGTATTTCTTTTCTTTTTTTATATATTTTCGAATAAAGCTGATTCCATTTTTTTTTCAAGAATTAGATTATGGGGAAATCTGTTGAATTGGAAAACTAGATAATGTATATCAAACTCGAATACATCAATACGAGGAAATAGATTTACAAAGATAGAAAGTGTTCGCTAAACATTTTGTCTATTTTGTCATTATCATCAAATAAAATAGTTGTGAATATAATGCTAAAAAAGACCAAACGATATATAAATATATCTATTTATATTTTAAAAGACAAATCATGTACTGTTTTGGTAACAATGTGTTTGATTTGATTCCTCTAGGAGTGCCTTAATTATGGGAATGGTCAAACCTTATAGTGCTGGAACCTACTTTCTGCGTATGCAAACAGGTTAGCTCCAGGCCAGCCGTCAAGTAAATTAGCGGCTGTCCCATGATCTAACCTATTTGCTACTCTGAGTATCTTTACTCATCAAAATTAAGCAGATATTTAAGGTGTTGAAAAGCGGACGACAGCAAAATCAATTTCAAGAAAAGGTTTCATCAGCTACCAGTTCGTCATTTTAAGACGTAACAATACAAAGTAAATCATATTATCTAATCAAGTTTTAATCTTTTCCAAAGCTGTTTTAAAAGAGCTGCACTAACGATATTAACTTGCAGTGAGATTCGTTCGTTATGTATCCTAAAGAAACATCTTTTGACATATAACCTTGACCTAATTTTAAAAGAGTTTATGCTGTAATAATGGACGTTCAGTGTTTTCTGTAAATGTATCGTGTTATGTTAAACGTCACAGCAAAAATAGATTCTTCACAACAAAGGAAGCCACTGTACAAATTAGCACACCGGGTACTTATTTAACACTATTTTTCACAAATAGCTAAAGCAACTTGGTACTGTCCAGGGTACCGTTTTACTAAACAGTTTACGCTTAAGATTTGCGTATGTCTAAAACAACAATTCCTCTTATTTCAATATTGGACGAAGCAATATTGCAAAGTGACACATCGTTGCAACATTGTACTTTCATTGAAGATACTATCCATGTTTGTCAATTATGACTTACGCAAACATTTTCCGTAAGTTGTTTAGTAAAACAGGCCCCTGAACATACGATTTTAGTTTTTTTCTTAGGACTAACAACGAAGCATTACATTAATGAAACATTCATCTTATGGAAAATACTGGTTTTATTGCAAATATATCTTATACGATTTATTGACATGGTCGCAATTTAGAAGACGATTCATGGTTCTCAACTAAGTATTTAACTAACCAATAATAATAACCACAATGGAAATAAGGGTTTAATTGCTCTTTTTTTGCGTTATCCTTTGTGAGCATTGTATGGTTTTTCATGATATGGTATTTAAAAATGCTTTTATTTTATTCTATGTTATGGTATAAACTATGCATATGCTTCCTATGCCGAAATATATCTATCTATAATGAGTGTTCGAAACAACCATGTAATAACCAATCGTAAGTGACAATCACTTTAGAGCACGGCGTATTATACAATTCTTTTAAGTGTTACGCTAGCAGTGTATTTGTTTTCTTGTGTACCATATCGGTTTAAAACCTACATGCCATTGCAATTAAAGTGACAAACAAAGCTTTCATGAAAAAATGGTATCACATAATATGACCCAACATAAGTTGTCACGAATTAATAGTGTCACCCTTCTCGCCTATGTGTGTTACTTTATTTATTCAAACATACATGGGTCTCTCAAACCAGCGTTTCGATTTGGACACAAATCTGAATACTTGTAGAATTCTTCAGATGAATAAGTGCATCTAATATAAACCGAAAGAGGGACTAGTAGTATTTCTGAGCTTGTGTGTTTGTACATTAACTAGTTACTATTCTACAGTAATATATTTGGACATATTCAATTCTTTTGTTTTCGTGTAATCATAATTTCGACACACGAGAGATAGAAGCATTACATGCTGTGGGTATGATGCTTTTGCAGCTCGTACACACCAAGTGCCTGGCATTTATATATATATATATTGCTCTGACAGTATTACCATATACTCATCATATATTGTTTAAAGTCTTATCTCGTTTTCCTTTATATTCCTTTCAGACCAAGTTATATGTAATAAACAAATTGGTCAAAGCAAATTCCTCCTGCATGTTTAAGTGTTATTTAAGTATAAACAGAGTACGTACGTATCTATGTATCCTTGTAACCCTACATTGTTATCTTCCCAAATCCCAAGTACAGTTATAGCACATGAGTTCAAACAAAATCGATCCTTTTGGAGACTGGAAAGTTTATTGGCCTAGTCATACGAAATATTCGGCCCCTTTGTTTGAGCAAGTCGGTTCTGCTTGGCAAACAAAACAAAACCGATGGGTTTAATATTGACATGTATATACACAAAAGTCGGAGAATTAACGTTTTGTAAAGGGTTAAGTGAACTATTGAGCTGGACAGACATATATCAAAGCTGGACAGACCGTGTAGCCATGCATGTACACATACAAAAGGGTATATGGTTGATTAGGTAACAGTGGGCTTACTTTCGTTTCAGGCGGAAGTGGCGGTTGCCCCTACCAACCACATCCCATCAAAACGAACTTTGTCCAGATCGATAATTCTCGGAGAATGATCAAACAGTGCGCCAAGGGGACGGAATACGATCACTCCGCTTGCGCATGCGTGACAGCGGGGGCTTCCCGGAGCGGTCCCCCACCCCCAGGCTCAAACCCAAGGAGAGATAGCATGATGAGAAATAGTATGCAACAAATGCCGTCCAATTGTAAGTCCCTGTACTTTATGGTGTTGCAATGACCTTTGTAGACTATTCATTTGATATATTCAGCAGAAATATTGTCTGACCGCCCCACACCTTGATTAACCAAGAGAGTGGTGAAATAACATAACAAAGGTAAAAACGACGAAGGGGAGATATGATGAGAAATAGTATGCAACTAATGCCGTCCAATTGTACGTCCCTGTAGTTTATGTAGCTAAAATGGGCTATGTAGACTATGCACGCAGCAAAAATGATATTGTTTTACCGTCACACAACTCAATTTACTAAAAGAGTGGTGATGTAACATAAACAAAGAGAAAACCGACAAATGAAAGTAGTATGCAACAAATGCCGTCCAAATATAAGTCCCTGTACTTTATAGAACTGCAGTGAACTATGTAGACTGTTTGTCTTATATATGCAATATAAATAACATTGCTTTATCGTCCGTCCCACACCTTTAATACCAAGAGAGTGGTGAAATAACATAAACAAAGGGAAGGACGATGAAGGAGAGATAATATGATGAGAAAAAGTATGCAACCAATCCCGTCTTATTGTAAGTCCATGGCCATGAAATGTTATCTAACTGAGATATATATTACGGCAAGACCTGCGACAGAGCACACAATACATATTTTAACATTCTATTTTAATCTTGTGTATTGTAGATCGTAATGTTGGCATATTTGATTTCATGTATTATAGTCTTACATTCCGTTCATTGAATTAATTGTCGATACATCTAATGTACCGAATGGGCATATTTTGATAAGCATCATATAACAAGAACAATTCAACATAGGAAATGAAAGACGGATTAATATTACTATCATTATTATCTATGACTTGTTGTCTACAATTGCGAAATGATCATTTCCTGGAATTATCAAATCACACTCTTTGATGTAGGAACTGAATGTCAATTTAATGCATATTCAAGAATATTTAGCCTGTAAAAGATTGAGCTCTTCTTCGTAAGAAGCATTCAATAACGCTACCTTTAAGCGGATAATTGTTTCTGAGAATAAGGAATAATCTTCTTACATTTAAATGATGTTTACACTTTTCGTCTATGCATCCATCAAACAAGGCTTAATCGGACCTATCAAACAACTTTTTTTAAGATTGCCATCAGTTTGTTTTTCAAAAAGCATTTCAAGCGGACCCAATTTTACACGCCTTAACGCTATAAAGTATGACAACTATAAAACTCAGAGGACTAAGCATCTATAAATGACACTGTTGAATTATTTTTTAGACTGCTTTCTTTTATCGGTAAATAAAAAAGCAGGGTATCGTTTGACAAAGATTCCCTCGTATTTCAGCATCAAAGATATACTATGCCTTCGAATTTTTTGGATTTGTTCAAAAACACACTGGCTTGAATTGGGGTATGTATCATAAGTCGGTAATTGTGCTGTTGACTTATCAATTTTCATTCACTTTCCGCTGTTTAATGTTGACGGCCTTATGACTTTTGTGATCATACGTGTACCGTCACAAATGCATTACTCCTTTGTTCATGTAATCTGCAACGATCGTTTCCTTTATGGACGTGATGGCCTATAGATAGAATGTCAATGTCGTATCCGAAATGTTGCGGTTTGAGACGGCGTCCAGTGGTGCTGGCAACCGTAACAACTCGGGTATTTCCGTGATCTGAGAAATACACATCGTACATAAGTGCAGAGTAACAGATTTTATGTAATGTCCACGTTAAGCGTTTCAAGATATATGGAGGGGTTTCGTTCACGTCCAAGTTAATGCTCTTCTGGAGTACTATTTGCCTCTCAATATTAAAGTTAAAAAAACCCCCATCAAACGAAGCTTTTTGAGACAGGCACCACAATATATATATATTAGGATTATTTATTTGGATTTATTTTTTTAGCTCCCGGAATGGACCAAATGATGGCCGACTTCTTCCGCCGATTACAGGGTCAATCAGGAGGTGGTAACAGCGCCCCGGCTCCGCCCCCTATTAAGTCCCCTATGACGCCCCCTATGAAGCCAAGAAACCCCAGCCCGCCCCCACAGCGTCCCCAACCACAGTATGTAAAACACACCATCATTATAAGATCTGCCACCGTGGACAAGTGGTTAAGGTGTCCGTGGGTCGAAGGTTTGAACCCCACGGGAGGCGTTTGTCCAGAAAATGTCTCTCGTGGGACTTGTTCCAAAATGGTCGTTTCGTAGGGCGCGACCTAGTTCAATTTAGTGGTTCCCGATTTATATCCGTTGGCGTCTGGCATAGTGATAGAAGTTGGGGGTAATTGGTATAATCAGTGAAAAATGTCTCATAAGTCAATCTGGCTGGCCCTTTAAATAGGGGTGACACTATTATAAACAAAACATTTACCCTTTTTAAGGATGGAAATATGCGTTGGTTCTACTAGTTCTGATATTGTTATGTCAATCGAAGACCTAGGCCTTTGTGTCAATTTAACGGGTGTATAATATGGTATCGCCTCCAGATATATCTTTATTTCTATCAATACGGTGTTTCTGAAACTATTGCGAAAGTAGAACAATGATGGACATTGTGGGCGAAAATATGGTGATGCTTATCAACGCAGCTTTTACGGATATCGAAATAAGATCGTAATATGTAAGATATTGCACCAAATGATCAATTTCCCTTTTCTTACTTTTTTAAATGGTTTTATGCATTTTTAAATGGCAAATAATGATTCGTGGTTCTCGATATCATTTAGGGTATATATCATTTCGTCTTCGTCATTATACATTTTCATAGAGTTTACAAACACGCGTGGTTTGTGTTTTCCAACGGGCTAAATTATAAATGAACTATTTATGATAGATTGCCATTTTTTCAGGCCATGGTCACCAAATAACCAGAGAAACAACCGTAGAAATGAACGGCCACCCCAAATACCCCAAATGCCACAAATGCGTCCCACTGGTAAGTCAACATTGCATGATTCCATAGATTAATGGGGAACCAGCTATAGTTATAACGTAGTCTTGGTTATATAAACGTAGTGTTTCGCATCAGAGTATATGGTGAACTTTTAATAGGACAGTCAGATGCGCCATGACCTGAACAGTGACAGCATCAATTTTGATAAGCTCGAACAATATTATCATTATCATTATAATCATCATTATCATCATCATCATTGTCATCATCATCACCATTATTGTCATAAACTATCATTATTTCTTTCACAATTAAAGTTAGTGTTACGTATCGATTTATAATTGTTATAGTGTACCTCTAATAGGGCAATCTTGAGCACCATGACATTAACAGTGACAGCATCAGTTTTGATAAGCTCGAACAATTTCGTCATTACCATCATAAACGACACCATTACTATCATTATTATCAATAAAGGCACATGAAAGGATATGAGTACAAATAAATTACTCAAAAAACATATGGAATTCTTTATCATGCTCAAAAAAACCATAAACATCAACTGCTGAATGCTGTGAGACCCTATTCAATAAACTCATTTAACATAAGCTATTTTGTGCTTGAAATATAGTTATCTCCAGTTAATCATGTTTATCAACATTGTGTTTGCTTAGATATTTCCCATAACGAATTCTGATTGGTCGGTTCAAAGATTCGTGTATCACGTGACCATATAATAGCTGAATAATCAGGCAATCTGAATTATTAAACTGGTATTTCTGGGTTATTTCGCGTTGGCTTTCACGTTTTAGTTGTGTTGATGGTATTTTTGTGATAACTATTTGAGTTTGACCAAAAGTTAACCAAACAATATAGTTTGATACAGCATTAGTCTCCTTTCATGGGCCTTTGACTATTATTATTTCTATCATAATTAAATTCCCCTTAACCCATAAGTGTTTCCCTAGGAATATTTGAAGAGTGAATTACACTGACAACGTAAAAAGCACAACACTCGTCCAAAATTAGGATGCACACACATACTATAGAGTTATTTCAATATTCTGTCGGTGCGATAATTAGATTTAACTTTTTTAAAATTAGGATTCAAGACAATTAGGAATATTTAATACATTTAGAGATCTATTTAGTCACGTTCTTTCAAGTTTGATTAATTGTCCAGATGTTTAATCTGTATGCTTAATTAAAAGAAGCGTTTGTATTTATAATCATTTTCCTGATGCATGTGACGTTTCGAGAAAATGATTATAAACAGCTATATCGTGTCAGGTAATGAGAACAAGTTACAGGGGTCTTGCGCTAACCAAACGGAAAAGTTTGATGTGTATGCGGGAAATGAATAAGGTGCCTTGGACAAAGCTAAATTTTCCTTTACCAAAACAGCAATTTTTCGGCTGTCCAAAATTGAAAGTGTTTGCTGACAAAATTTCAAAATGTAATGAAATTGGAAAATAATCTTCTGATAGGGCAGAAAGCATTGTTGGAAAAGAAGGAATGGCTCGTTACGAGCAACTTCTCCTTTTCCCACAAAGTTTTCTAGAATCGTCTGCATCAAAGTGGTTTAATTTCGTTATTGTTTGGTAATGGGTTATTTAGTTTGTGTTTTGCAAATTGTCATGAGTCGATTAAATTTGTTCTATATCATTTTCCTCTGTCCAATGATATTCATCTAAGATGTTTTATTTCAATACTAAAACAACATGTCGTATCATCATCAACTATAAGGGTAGACTACCGGTAATAAAGTCTTTAATTTATTGCCTTCGAAAGAGAAAACGTGATATCTCCAAAACAGATAGAAGAAAAACAATAAAGAACAGTAACACGTTGACCATTAGAATGATGGTTAATTTAGAAATGAATTTTGTTTTGTTTGCTTTCGAAAACCTTAAGCATCTGCCTAATTTAGATAAGGAAAGATACTCAAAGTAGCAAATAGATTAGACCACAAGCCAGTCGCCAATTTACTTGGCGGCTAGCCTTGATATAACCTGTTTGCATAAGTATGAAGTCAGTTCCAACACTTAAAGCGTTAAACACAAGATCATATAAAGATGCAATTTCACACTGAACGATGAAAAGAATGATAGACAGAGCATCCGTGAACATTTGACATTCTTATTACTGATCTTAAAGTCCTTAAGTCCTGGAATAAATAGAACACAAGGTCAGACATGGGACCATTCCAAACGTGTACGATCCTTGCACGCCCAATAATTAAGTTTTCTCAAAGGTATCAGTTCAGAAGATTTCCTATTGGCTGCAAGAGGCTACACAATTTTACAATTAACCCATAACCAAACAATAACGACAGTTGGTCGGATTGTTGCAGATGACTCTGGAAAACATTGTGGGAAATGGAGAAATTGCTCTTAACATACAATGTTTTTTGCCCTATCAGAGGCTTATTTTACAATTTAATCCCACTTATAAATGTTGTCTACAAATTTGGGATAGTCGAAAATTTGGCATTAGGTAAAGGGTTAACCAACACCATCTGCAATATTGCAAAATGCAAACATTTAGACTTTATTTCGTTTGTGTATTTAATCTACTCGTTCACAGATACATGTATGAGGAGATTTTGAAGTTAAAGATGTTTTACCGTCAAACTGTACAACAGTTGTATAGTTCTATGAGACGTACTGGAGAATAGCCATTGAAAGCTGAATAATTTCGTATTCATTTAGTGCGTATAGAAATGAATAAATATGCAGTCAGATCTGAAAGCGTTGCAACGGGTTTGAAATTCATCACCTAATGTCTGTACATACTTAGATAAATTAGCATATTTTCAATCGATTATCTGTTCAGAAACGCTCTTGACATCGAACAATTTAACGCATTCCAAAAACTGTATTGCTTCAACGACATTTCAATTTGACATTCGAATTGTCTCATATGTTAACAAACACCTTTAAATGCAATGTCCGTAATTTCGGATGAATATTCTAGACTCTTCTAAAAACCCTGTCTAGAAGATAAATATATTTTCAGAGTGCATGTTTAGTCATTAATCTTTATGTCCGCAATAAACTGTTACGGCACGAAGAATGTGCCTATAAACCATATATCCCGTTATTTGCATTGTGTTTTATAGTCGGAGGTGACATTTAAACTGTCTATGGATTGAAACGAGCCTTGATTTAACCATTAGAAAGCTGGACAATTTTCTAAAAGTAGATTTTTGTGTCGTCTGCTTTCCAAAACCTTATAAATCTGCCAACCTTTGATGTAAAAAGATACTGAGAGTAGCAAAGAGGTTGCACCATAGACCAGCTGCCAACTTACTTGGCGTCTGGCCTGGATCTAATCTGTTTGCATAAGTATGAACTCGGTTCCAGCGCTGTAAGGGTTCTTCGTTTGAGCTATTTGTATAAGATATGATAAAATAAATGGTCGAGGTAGGTAAAAAGAACTACAACACAAACAAAAATGCATTTCAAGAGACTGACAATATATCAGCAACACCTCGATAAATAATGATATCGATATTGCGAGCGAGGTCTCAAATTGCACCATTTTTGAAATCATCGACTTTTTAGAAAAAAAACTAAGCTGTATTTGTTGGTTAAAATGCTTACCTTACAGATTGTGTTCTTTGAGAAACAATCATTCAAATTGTAATTTAAACAAATTATCCTGGTCACGTGATAAAGACCATTAATAATGTCTTTAACCTTAAGTTGCCGAACACCTGCGTTTTCTTTAAGAAAGGGGAGCAAACATCAATGCCTTTCAGCGCTTTGATGGCTATCTCGTACCCATTTGATCATTGCACATAACGGAAATACGGTATGGACATGCACAGAAAAGTGTTATAGAGACACATGTGATTATGGTATCGAAAACTACCACCCGTCATCAATGGGTTATTCAAATTTAGATCATTGTTTACAAAATAAACCGATTAAACGGTGTCTATATTCGTAACATAGATATCTAATAATGCAATAAATCTTTTTGTTTTCACTTATGGTTGCGAATAAGAATAAGAAATGAATAATTAATCAAGTTATTCATTAGCTTATAGATTTGTAATGTCATTTGATCCGTAGAAGTTATTTTGTTTCTTTAAAATTAAAATCTCAATCGTTGAGGTAGCCCTTTTAAAGCGTGACGAAACATGGACAAAGACACAGCGGTATTTTTACCTTGTCACCTCGCATCAAATGGAACGCTATTTAATTGTTGACAGTGTACGACGCACGTCACTTTGGTCATGTAGAAGGCTGAGGTTAACCCTTGTGGTGCTGGAACCGACTTCATGCGTATGCAAACAGGTTAGATCCAGGCCAGCCGCCAGTTTACTTGGCGGCTGGACTTTAATCTAACCTGTTTGCTACTCGGAGTATGTTTTCTCAGCAAAATCAGGTTTTTAAGATATTCAAGGTTTTGGAAAGAAGACGACACAAAAATCTATTTTTAGAAAATTACCCAGCATTATAATGGTTAAGGAAGGGGTCGTACCGTCACAAAACACTTGATAATGCATGTCTTACATCCCTCAAATAATGACACTTAATTCTTGCATTTAAAATCAGTAACTCTTGAATGTGAAACACATGCGAACCGTTTTGCACACATTATAAGATCAGCCAATTACCGCTAAACCAGCGTGACAAGAATAGAAGAGAATAGAATCGAAATAGAAGGAACATGACAAGCAAATCGAATATAAACATATAACTTATTCTTCAATTATTTCATGATAAGCTCCTTCATTTACCCCCGTTTGTTCTTTCAAATAAACATTGAGTTCTTGACTTCGTTGATGCTTTTGATCATTCATTCATTCGTTCGTTCGTTCGTTCGTTCGTTCGTTCGTTCGTTCGTTCGTTCGTTCGTTCGTTCGTTCGTTCGTTCGTTCGTTCGTTCGTTCGTTCGTTCGTTCGTTCGTTCGTTCGTTCGTTCGTTCGTTCACTCGTTCGTTCGTTCGTTCGTTCGTTCGTTCGTTCGTTCGTTCGTTCGTTCGTTCGTTCGTTCGTTCGTTCGTTCGTTCGTTCGTTCTTTCGTTCGTTCGTTCGTTCGTTCGTTCGTTCGTTCGTTCGTTCGTTCGTTCGTTTCGTTCGTTCGTTCGTTCGTTCGTTCGTTCGTTCGTTCGTTCGTTCGTTCGTTCGTTCGTTTGTTCGTTCGTTCGTTCGTTCGTTCGTTCGTTCCGTTCGTTCGTTCGTTCGTTCGTTCGTTCGTTCGTTCGTTCGTTCGTTCGTTCGTTCGTTCGTTCGTTCGTTCGTTCGTTCGTTCGTTCGTTCGTTCGTTCGTTCGTTCGTTCGTTCGTTCATTCATTCATTCATTCATTCATTCATTTACTCATTCACTGCTTAATTATTTCGCTATTTAACAAATTCATATTCGTTAAGCCGATAAGCTTGATAATGTCACACATTCTTCATATTCCTTTGTTTTATTTGCATGGTAGAAACACTAAATCCTGCACTTCAGCCATGGGATGTATTTTGGCATGTTTTTATGATCTTATCTGTTCCATCAGATATCTTTCCGCAACGTTTTTTCTCGAACACGAAAACTGGAATTGCTGTCATAATACATTGAATGTTTCTTTCGTAAACTAAAATGAGCTATTTGAGTAGCTAATGCATGAGGGAATGCCTATAATATATTACTTAAAAGGTATGTTTTAACAGACAGAAACCTTTATAACGATGATGTTATGGTTGGCCTTTATTTCCTGAAATAGATATAACCTAATCAATGAGAATTATGTTGATGTGGTCGTCTGCGTTAGTTGTTGGTCAGACCGTAAAGCGGAACGATTCCGACGGTTTCTGCAAATACCGGTTACATGCTGAATATTGTGTTGTGAGTTAACATCTGCACGCAGCACATGTTAATGTTGTTCAATATATGCGGCTTCTACTGGCGATCTTGAATGAGAATTAAAGAGAAATGATGATTAGTTTGCTAATAACTATATATCATAACGGGGTGTTTGATCAACACAGCCTATTATGTGTTCGCATTGTAAAATCGCATGCAATACCATATTATTCAATCAGCAAGTTATATCTGTATCAAGACTTTACCCATATGTAAATTCCATACGAAAAACAAAAAAGCAACAGCGAATGACAATACAAGTAATATAAAAACATTTATGATGTTAAGTAGAAACCATTGTGCCAAAAAATAAATTGCTCAATACACGCATTTGATACTTTCGTTGCAATGGTTTCTGGAGACATCCGTAACAAATGCGTAAATGGTATAACTGTTGGGATGATCAAGGTGTTTATTTGTAACGTATTATATACAGTAGACTATACTAATAGAATGTTATGGGTCGACCGATTTTCAGATACAAAAGCAAGCCATGCTGCTCCACAACCGGTTTATCCAACAACAATGAAACCCAAAGCATCGAATGGTAGAAAACAACCTGGAAAACAAAGACATGGCCGCAAGCAAATGCGAAACAAGGCGCGAAAACAACAAACTGCGAAAATTGTCATTGACGCAAGCCAGGTTCAGGCTGGTCCCCCTTACCAACGAAGGACAGAAGTGCAAGGAAATTTACAATTGGTACCAGTTCCTACACAGACAACTTCCGGTTTTAAGTCGGCGGCCGGGGGCCAAGCGGTGTACGCTCCGATTCAGAAGACAGAAGGCCTACCACCGGCGATACTTCAAATCCTTCAATCGGCGCAGAAAAACGACAAAACTACTCAGGCACCAAACACGGGCATGAGCCAATTCGAAATGGCTATGAAAGCGATGCAATCAATGCAGCCTATGCAACATGTACAGCGAGAACAACAAAACCAGAACTTTAACAACGGGAAAGGTAACACAGCAGTAAAACCAACACGGAGCGCGTTTGAAATCGCCATGGAGGCTATGCATGCAATGAAGCCAATGCAACAAATGCAACCAGAACAACCAAAGCAACAAAGACCACAAAATAATAATAATAACAAAAATAACAACGGACAAAAGCCAACACAAAGTGCCTTTGAAATTGCAATGCAGGCCATACAAGCAATGCAGCCAAAGCAAACAGTCCAACAAGAAGAACCAAAGCAGCAAACACAGCCAAGGTTTAACAACAACAATAACAACAACAAAAACAACAACGCAAAGAACAACAATGGGCCAAAGCCATCACAAACCGCTTTCGAACTTGCAATGCAACAAGCTATGCAAGCGATGAATCCAAAGCAACCCATCCAACAAGATCAACCAAAGCAGCAAACACAGCCAAAGTTTAACAACAACAACGCACACAACAACAACGGACCAAAGCCAACACAAACCGCTTTCGAGCTCGCAATGCAACAAGCTATGCAAGCGATGAAACCAAAGCAACCTGAACAACCAAAGCAGCAAACACTGCCTAAAAAGCCCCAGTCCTCAGTACAGAATGGAGGATTTCAAAATTTCCCCAATTTCCAAAATTTCCCAAATCTTCCGTCGCCAAAGCCAACACAGAACAACGGCGCTCTTCCCCAGCAAGGTCAGGGCTCGGGGTCCGGCCAGTTGAATGCTCTCCTGGCGATGTTGACTGGGTCTAAACAAGAAAACACAAATTCTGTGAAGCCAACACCATCTCCGTCTTCTAACCCTTTAGCAAGTTTGATGGGTAGGTAATGAATGTTGGTTTATGGGTGGTAGTGTTGTAGTACTATTGTTCTTTTAGTTTAGTTATCTCAAGCAGAATTCGTGATTTTGCATGTTTGATATGAACAAATATGGGTCAATTGCATATGCATGTGCATGTGAAGATCTTCAAACATTCGTTGACGAAAACTCAGAGAAACATATTTATCTATTTGATAACAAGGAAACATTGAATTGTGTATTGATGGACACTTAAGCTGTGATGCTCCGTGCCAATTGGTCGATGAATCATTTGCCTTGATATTGCGCATATTGCCAAGATTAAGATTAAGCGATTTCCTTATCGATATATAGACCCAAAGAGATGCTAATCGCTTTTGCACATGTTTATACGTATATCAATGAACATTGTCCGTATGTTGCTTTGTGCGACTTTAAAGTAGCACATTTGAAGACAGGGACGTTGTTGTTTCCCCGGGATTCATAATCAAAATAAGACTCGAAGAGTCCTGTTTACTGTTGGACAAACATCATGCACAATTCTTAATCAACAGCGATCCACAATGAATTACTTAACCGATGCGCAATCCTGTTCTTTTTTTCTGACCCGTGACGCAACAATCATGGTTTAATTTCGACGATTAACTATTTACCTTGTTCCATTCTTACAGCTAGTTTAAAGCAGACCGGCTCTGGAAGAAAGTCCGGCGGTCAAGGACAGAATAACGGGCGGAACCCTATGTTTGGAAGCGGTATGGGTGGAGCTATGGGCGGTGCTATGGGTGGCAATATGGGCGGATCTATGGGAGGCGGTATGGGAGGTGGTATGGGAGGCGGTATGGGAGGTGGTATGGGCGGGGCTATGGGAGGTCTGGGAGGTGGTATGGGCCCCGATCTTGGAGCCCTTGGTTTTGGCGGAATGGGTGGTATGGGCGGTTTGGGCGGTATGGGAGGCGGTATGGGAGGCGGTATGGGAGGAGCAAATGCCGGTATGAGTAACCTGCTCGCATCTCTCGGTGGAGGAGGAAGTTCGGGAGGAAGCAGAAGTGGATCGGGTACGTATAGATCCTTGTGCACGATCTTAAAATATACTGATTTAGTCGGTACCATATAGATAGATAACACACATGGTACATTTATTCACTATTCAATGTCAAAAGTACTTGTCCCACCCGGGCGTGAAATATGCAAATGCAATACTAGTCGGTGGAATCAACATTCATCTAACTAGATTTCAAAAGTAAAATCTTCTCCAAAACGCATATGTAGCAAAGCAATTGGATGTCCTAAGAGAAAATAGTTCGACTCCGATCTTTGACTTAACAATTTTCAGGTTAAAGAGGCCGTTACTCCACACATTCAAAAGGGACAATTCCATTTGACATTGGAGTGACTCTTTTTTCCGTTCAAACACCAATGCAATATCAAGAATCTAAATCCAGTCAATCATGTGACTCATTAACAAAGGTTATTCGAGGTTACGTGAGCAATCGACACTGCGTGAAATTAAGTTTACTACCTTCGTCAAGCAGAATATATATTCCATCGAACATGTTATTAAGTCTGCGGGAAGATGTAAGTATCTTCGCCATTGAGTACCACGTGTATTTTAACTATTTTTTATAACTATGTTTAAGACTACTTTATTTAAGGATATTGTGCCAGTAACTCTAGGCAACAACCAAACTACTTTCTTGTTGAATTACTAGTTGCAAAAGAGCTTTTAATAATCGAATGTTTGGCAGTACTCAATAGTTAATCATTCGGAAATTGTTGTTTGACATGTCACCTCTAAAGGGATTCCCTAATTTAAGAGGGATATAATGCAAAACCGAGGTTTTAAACATGTACATGTATATACTTACCTCCATCATTTAATCAGATACCGGTTTATGTTACAGGTTCGTCCGGACTCGGAGCCCTTGCGGGTTTGAATCTCGGCGCGCTCGGTGGACTGTCCGGTCTGACTGGCTCGACGAGGCCCGGAGGCGCGGCCGCTCCCGTGCCGGATATGACCAACCTGTTCAATATGCAGGGCCAGATGCAGGGACCCAACCTGTTAGCGGGCATGTCGAGTGTGAACCATGTGTTAATGCAACAACTCGATCGAATAGGAGTAATAGACATGAGCGATCTCACACCGGCGGGACTTATCGCGGCCAGCAAGCATTTCAGTCGTGGAGGAGGACTGGTCGGTTAGATGTTGAACGTGTGCTTGATTGGACAAGGATATGGGAGAGTTTTCAATCGCTGTGTGGAAAGACGTGACCAAGGATAAAGACAATTCACTATAGGTCCATCGCGCCCTCGTGCGATGTTTACGTTTCAATCGATCGGTGCCATACCTAAGAGAAGGGGTGATTGGAGTATCTGATCAGAGTTACCTACCGTTACATCTAGCATATATTACATGCTTTGAGTCTTATCGAATAAGTCATTAAATGGGCCACGTCACGGGAAAAGGGGCACTCGGACATAGCAAACAGTGTAGCCCCAGACCAACCGCCACGTCACTGACGTGGCGGCTGGTCTGGGGTTACACTGTTTGCCATCTTAGAGGACATCAAGTTCTACCTTTAATTAAATACAAATGATAACTGTCGTGACTAGATGCTGGAATGATAGCGCTAAGAAAGAGCTGAGTCAGCGGTTTTTATTTATGTCCGAGTGCCCCTTTTCGCGTGACGCGGCCCTTTAATAATGCATTGTACACGTATGTAAAAGCATGCATGTATATGGGCTGGTGACCCGAAGTACAATAGAAGGATTTTGTTATGCTTACATTTTTTAACTCTGCCATATTCTGCAATGGACGTATACCATACCCGAGAAAAGGGTCGATATAAATATTTGATCAGAGTTACCTACCGTTGCTTTTAGCCTATATCACCTGTTTGTATTCTTTTCAACTCGACCATATACTGCGTTGGACCTATAGTGTGATATTACGTGTGTCGACGTTTTGCAAGATTGTGGAATCAAAGTCGAGTTTTATTTGCTGATCTCCTATTGTCGCCAATACCAATTCCCATGACCATTTGTCCGAATGACCAAGACGTAGATATACCAATCTACGTCTGGATCCATTCGATATCAAAACGCATCACAGCGAATATCGATAATTCGCGGTGATCTCGCTGTTACAAGTAATTCTTTCTTTTACCACAATGCTTTTTAAAGTCGTCTGCTGGAAGACGCAAAAATGTGGCGTTAGGTGTTAATGTGTTTATCTCATTTCTCCGTTTACAAAGGGCTTGATCACCTTATTCCACACAGCGTTTGATGTTTCCTTGATTCGAAAGAAAGGAGATAACCTTGTTGTAAAGCGCAAACGTTCGAGTGTAAAGGGAGGAAATCTGTTTCGCTGAATGGTGGTATATATGTTGGGTTGTAATGTTCATTTTTCTAAGGCCTCTTTACACAAATTACACCGAGATTCATATGTATGCCGGGATCAATTAGTTGATTAATTGACCAGGCAATCAGGCAGTGTTGAGTAAAGGGTCACTTAGAAAATCTTATAATAAATGTGTCAAAATGAAATTATACCCGAATCTTACAGTTTTTAATTACCAACCATTATCATGTTTTAAAAGAAGTTTTTCTTTAACCCATTAAGTGCTGGAACCTACTTCATGCTTATGCAAACAGGTTAGATATAGACCAGCCCACAGATAAATTGGAAACTGGTCTGTGAACTAAACTGTTTGCTAATCTGAATAGCTTTCCTCGTCAAAATCAAGCAATCGATAAAGGTTTTGGAAAGCAAACGACAAGCAATTCTATTGATAAAACTTACCAAGCATTCTAAAGGTTATTAAAATCATTAAGTAGAGTCTTCAAAGCAAGTCTACAGTTCTCGTATTATGAATATCTTTATAACATGGTTTCATTTATGTCGCCTTCGGAGATACATTTTGAATCTGTATAACGAAAAAGGGCCTGATATCCATTTCGTTTTCTTTTTCATTAACCAACGACAATCCAGAAATATTAAATTATTCCTTAGAATGCTGGGTAGTTTTCTAAAGAAAGATTTGTGTGTAGTCCGCTTTCCAAAATCTTTAATATCTGCTTAATTTTAGTTGGGGTAAAATACTAAGAGTACCAACCAGGTTAGATCACAGGCCAGCCGCCAATTTACTTGGCAGCTGGCCTGGATCTAACCTCTTTGCATAAGCACGATTTCGGTTCCAGTACTGTAATGGTTAAAACCTAATTCGAGCAACATCTTATTGTTGAAGACAGCTAGCTTGCTATTTGCCATACATACTTCTGTAGGAAGTCTCTGAAGAAATCATGTACGAGTACAGTGAAGCCTCGTTTATCCTGACCCCGATTATCCGGATGTCTCGCAATCCGAACGAAATTGTAAAGGAAAATAATTATTTGACCAGTTTGTTGCAGACGACTTTTGAAGACATTGTGGGTAAAGGAGAAATTGCTCGTGACGAGCAATTTCTCCTTTTCCCACAATGTTTTCTGCCATATCAGAAGATTATTTTTGAATTTTATCACGTTTTGAAATATCGTCTGCAAACTCTTTCAATTTGGGACGGTCGACAATTTGGCGTTTGCTAAAGGGTTATAAGTATACACGTGCATACAGACCTTTTATGTCTTAATGCGTATCAGAACATGCTCTGCGTCATTAGTCCGGATGATTCGGTAATCCGGACATTTTGTTGGGAACGCACGTGTTCGGACTAACGAGACATCACTGTATATCTAAATACCTATACTGATTGTTTGGTTGGAGACAGTGGATGGGGAATGTGTATTTTTGACATCGAGCAAGTTTACATTGAACGAAAGTAAGCTAATACGAAGATGTCAGGAACGAACGGCAACTCTGGAAGCTTGATTTCGAAACTCATCACTGCAGTTATCTCCCTTGCACATATCTTGTCAATGAAGTGACTATGACGTTGATTACTGAGAAGTGTGTGATATTCGATTTTCCTCGATTTTGCTGGACAAAAGAAAAAAAACACACAAACACAACAATTGAACAAGGAGCTATGATTAAAATGTACTACGATAAGTATAGTAAAGCTAGGGCAAGCAAAGTCATACGGCAATCTTAAACATAAGCTACACATTTTTGTAAGTAATACCCAAGACCCGTGGATTATTTACAGTAGTAAAGGTTTAGGACGTGGACATTATACCCAGGAAAAAGAGTATAACAAGAATGATATACTTTGTAATCATTTTTTTTACCAATCAGACAACAAAGAAAACATTAGTTGTTACCATTCGATTAATTTTGTTTTGCGATCTCACAGGGATCTATTTGTAACATAATCCGACATTGTAATGAGTTAGATGGCAATTGACCATTCGCCAAGACGCCTCGATTTGATTATTCATAACAGTTCACCCATGGTGTTTAAAACGACAAACAAATGCCTGTGTACCTTAAATATTGTTTTCAATGGCTCAATTTGTCGTTACAAGCCAATCACAACATCGAAAGGCTAATGGTTTGGTTCACTGTTAATCGAACAGCCTTTGGTTGTTATCAACATTGTCCTCGATATACGAATCCTTGTAATTGAATAAATATCGTTGCGACAAATCATGGGATAATGAGAGTGATTTCCCCATATATACCAGTGTCTTTTACAAAGTTGTTTGCGAGCAACATTGTTACACCAAACATATGTTGAGTTGAAGACTTTGTGACGATGAATAGACTAATTGAAGTTTCAGGTCTGGAGTAAAAGTTGATCGTAAAACATTTCTTCTTTCACTGTCTATTTCCTTCGAATACATGGGCGTAAAGTAAATAGAAACCCGTCCTGAAAAGAAAAACAAATTCAAAATTGTATAACTCAGTCTGATTCGGGTTTATCCCCGTTTCAACATCTTTTTCGGTCATATTGCGGTGACGTACCTCAAGATTATCGACCCGTACGGAGTCAGCAGACTATTCCTTAGTTTAATCATAGTTTATTCAGCGAAATATACACAATATACATAAATATCAAGTTATACAACACTGGTAAAATGGATAAGAACGGAAGCAAAAGCTTATTAGGATCTGCTACAGTACCCATAGCGGGTACGCGACGTTGCATGTATTTATGATGAAAAAGGAAAAAACAATAAAGAAAATAACAAAAGTTACACATTGATTGGAAATAATAAGAAAAAAGAAGTGAGACATTTTGTTTTTGAATGTTGGAATGTTGGCGTGGACTGTTTAAGGCTCGGCATGAGATATGAACCATGTTACAAGTTGAAAATCCAGCTCTAAAACACGTATGTAAGCAGAATACACATGAATTGAAAAGAAATGTGAAAAAATCGACTTCCCTTAGGTAACCAAAAGAACATTCCTTACAAAACGACATGCAAGGAACGGAAGATCGAACCCTTGTTTAACCCTTTACCAAACACTAGATTTCCAACTGTTCCAAATTGAAAGAGTTTGCAGACGACATTTCAAAATGTTATGAAACTAAAAGATACTTTGCTGATAGGGCGGAAAACATTGTGGGAAGAGGAAAAATTGCTCGTTACGAACAATACCTCCTTTTCCCCAATGTTTTCCGGAGTCGTCTGCAACTAAGTGGTTAAATTTTGTTATTTTTTGGTAAAAGGTTAAGAGTTTATTTGCTTCGACAGAGCTCGCACATATGTCGTAATAGTTCAATCTGGTCTTCTGCTATTGCATGTTTTCTTAGCTTTGAATGCTTATGCAACCAATGTTTTTCACGACTGGTGATCGCTCAACTTCACCACCATGGTGCTGACGAAAAAAAAAAACCCGACCTTTATAAGTGATGGAACACTCGACCAGAAATTGACGTTTGGTATTACTTCTTTTCCGTTGGCTTTCACCTTCAACTTCATAAATAACACTCCCCCAACCAGGTACATCATCAGTAGAATAAAAAATCTGAAACCGAAGGTCATGCTTTATCACGTCCGGACGTCCGGTGATCGCTCCACCGCACCACCGTACTGCAATTGGTGCTGACGACGAAATCGGCTGCGCAACTTCCGGTTCAGTGTTTTTACTGTCGTCTTTTGCTATTATTACCGAATTTCCAGACAAGTTATCAAACATCTAAAAACATGATTCAACCATTATTGAATTCAACCGCCTATGCGTAAGATTTCAGTTTTGAACTCGTGTAATTGGCTGAAATTTCATCGTCAGTACCACGGTGGTGCGGTAGAGCGATCACCGGCCGTATATATCATATCATCACTCGAAAGGAAACCATGGTGACAGCGAAAGAAGGAGCGGATGCTCTCGCTGAAACGTCATCTCCCAATAAAGTAGAAGTTTATGGGACCAATTACTTGGTCAGGTCAGGTGAAAGGTGCTTGTTCATAGAAGAGGGTGTTTGAAAGTTAAAAGAAATGTCGTTGAAACAATACAATGCTGGTATTGTTGATTGATATACAATTAAAAGTATCCATTGAAAGCATAATTTATTCAGAAAGTAGTCCGTTCATCTAAATATGTTTAGTTTATGTGCGATAGGTCTAAAAAGCGATACCACGCTTCTGGATTAAAACACATGTTAATTCATTGTATACACACTTAAACGAAAAAAAAAAAACACGCTCCAATTTTGCAACCAATGACACTCTTCCGTGCGCCTTATATAATGGTACAACTGTTTGGCAATTTTAAAGAAACGGATTTCCAACTTACAAATTTCCTCAAATCTATGAATAAGTAACTTTTAGCCTGTCAATGGTATTACCAAATACAGAAAATCAATGGTAATATAATGGATTTCCTTTTTTCTATTTTCACGACTTGAAATAACAGAACTAGGTCAAAACGACCGGTGTTTGTTTTGATGTTGGTAAAGAATAGACCGCAGCATAAATACACAGGGGTATAGATCATAATACCTGTATTATGACACTATATATATATATATATTTTGTCATAATACAGGTATTATGATCTATACCCCTGTGCATAACTACACTTGGAATACGGACTTTACTTATAGGATTTTTTTCACATCGCCCAACATTATATCCGTTATATTACGAGGCCTGACTATCAATAGCATAGGAAGACCTCATGCTCAAATGCTAATAAGGGCTGTTCAAGCTGAGTAGAACCATCGACACTTCCGTCAGTCGGGCGAATGGCTCTCATGAAAATCAAAATGCCGTTACCAGGATTTGAACTCACGAGGAATTGTAATCTAACCTCTTAACCGCGGAAGTCCATATAGGAATACGAAAACATATTCAGCTGGTTATAACGGAAGTAAATGCTTTGCAACTTACACAATCAAAATAATGCTTCCACCACTGAGTCCCCCACTAGCTCCTCCCTTATGTCCACCTTTACAATCGCTGATTGGTCCACTGGCATCGCAACCATTCGGACATGCGCACACTGTTGTCAAGGTGAATTGCTAAAAATAAACAAGATAGGCCATCTCAGTATATTAACAGTACTCTGGGGATGTATGATAGATATTGATTGTGCTTTCTTCTAATGTGGATGACTTGTTGCAACAATTAACATACAGTATATTTTTTGAAAACACTAATTTGACCATGTAAGCAAACGAAGAGCTGAAAAATTGCTATTTCAGCATTCTTTCACAAATAATGTGCTGATTATTGTGGTTATAAAGCTATCTAGTGCTTCCTTGGTCACGTGTATGAATAAATGGTCTTTAAATGTGTTCAAAATGTGTTAAGACTATCAACTAGCGTGAAACAATTGCAACGCTTCTGACCGCTGGAATAACGTAGGGCTAGCAAGACTGTCCCAATGATTGTATTCGGATTCCTTTGTTAACATCGTGAGAATAGGACAGTAAATGTCTTCTGCTACAGGTACGTCGGCTCATGTCATTCTCAGGTGTATATGTAAACATACTCACGTATTGTCCCAATCCCTGGGATCCAAGTGCCTCAAACTTTGGCTCACATGCGCTTTCGTCACACTTGAGCATTATTTGTGCCAAACTAAAGAACAACACAAAGACACGACGTTGTTAAATCTAATACACTTTTAATGTCAACTAAACGAAATATGTGAACTGTTATATAGAACAGGACCCTATGATAAACAATTAAAAAGTAGTTATTGAGATCATACTTGATTCAGGAAGCGTCAAGATACCTCAGTGTGTATATCTATATGCGTTAAATCTTAAAAACCTTACATGTATACCACTTTTGGATGAGATGAACACACATAATAGTTCAAAGTGTGAAAGTTCTAAAAACTTAAGAATAGATTGATTTTACGTTTGATATAACGCCATAAACAATAAAGACACAACACGTGTGCCTAATAACATACAAAGCATGGAATACGTTATTATAAAATAAAAGGGCAGTACAATCTACATCCAATATGCACTGAAGGAAATAAACATGTTTATCTTGTCACTAGTGCCATTTGGGACCGATAAGTAGGTGCCGTATAACATTTGTGATGTCCGGCACTAACCATATAACACATGCACGTGACGAATCATGACGTCATAAGAACGAAATGACGTCATATTTACATTATTCTCTACTTATTTTTTTCTTTTTTTCTCGTATTTTATTCACATCTTGTTTGTTTGAAAGAATACTTAAAGGTTACACGATAAATAGAATAGAAAACTGGTGTCTTTGAATGGGAAAAAGTTATCGGGCTCGGCTTCGGATTATTATCCGTTTCGCCTTCGGCTCACCGGATAATATTCCTCAGCCTTGCCCGATAACATTTCCGATTCACGACACCAACAACCTATTCTATGCGTCTACCTTAATATACCACTCCCTGCAGTGTAACCAACAGCAAGAGTTCCTTCGTCGTATGCGAACTTGGCTGATTCAGCAGAACCTATAGATGCTGTGTTCGTACCATCAACCAGACAAACCTGTTAAATATTGCATGGCGTTTCAGAAAACCGTCATATATTAGATCTGTTTAGTAGACAATTATTGATACAAATTGTTCCTGTCAGATTGCTTGTGGAGTACACGAAGAAAAACATACTAAACCTGTTCGATATATAGATTGAATGTTATATTATTGTCTCGTAAACAACAATGGTTCATGTTGGCCGCTTTGGGACAGCTCTACGCCTATCTTCAGACTGCCATTGCTATATCACAGACATACGTGTACTTATCACGGAAGACTAATCACTGCACTGTCGTTGAGGTTGGCACTACTTTCTTTCAACACGCCTCTTTGTAAACCCAAATCTTTAAAAAGTTATTAAGCCGGCAGGGGTAGCAAAATCAATTGTCTATATGGCCGTGCTTGTTGGGAAAGCTTTTGGAATACCATCTGTTCCGGTTTGTAAAATGGAAAAGGGAAATGTGAAGAAAGCTTCTCAACTGGTCTTGTTTTTTTTAAAGTCAAATCATGTGAACTCAGTTCGCAAAGACCTGGGTACCGTTTTACTAAACAGTTTACGCTTAAGATTTGCGTAAGTCTAAAACAACAATTCCTCTTATTTTAATATTGGGCGAAGCAATATCGAAAAGTAACACATCATTGGAATCGTATCTCCGAGACGCTTCCAATGACGCGTCACATATTAATATTGTACTTTCATTTAAGATACTATCCATGTGTATCAGTTTTGACTTACGCAAATAGTTTCCTTAAGTTGTTTAGTAAAACAGTACCCAGTTGGCTAATGAGGTTTATTAATCAAATCGACGTTTATATAGGCAAGACATATACAAACCGCTGCGTTGCTACACTTCTGTTCAGTAAACGGGAAACACGGATTGTAGGAGTACGCTGAACCATCCTGTCCTGCGACATCTTTAAATCTGTATAAAAAAAACGATATGTTCAGTAAATTCAGGCGTCTCGGTACTGTTTTATTAAACTTCTTAAAAAAACATTCAATCAACGCCAATAAATAGTAGTCCTTCCTGGTACCTCGGTAACTCGGACTATTTACGGCTAGAAATATTTGAATTGATAGCGCCTCGGAGAGACACCTTGCAATATTGCGTATCACGATTTTCAAATAAGAGGGTATGTTGTAATAAACTAAGGCAAATTCTAAGCATAACATGTTTAGTAAAGACTCTACCCTGGTCCATACTACATAATGCAGTAAACACAATATATGTACATTAATTGGTTTGAAGTAAGACTGGCGAAGTAAGTAAGACTGATGTAAGTTAATTGGCGACTGGCCTGTGATCTAACCTGTCTGCTTCTCTGCGTATCTTTCCTCATCAAAATCAAGCAGATATCAAAGGATTTGGAAAGCAGACAACGCAATTTTTCTTTTTAGAAAGTTACACAGCATTTTAATGCTTAGTAAACAACATATTGGTCAGGGAATGACTTATATCAACATTCTAAGGACAGTCCAAACATTTAAATAGAATATCGAACTTTTGATATACAGTGAACCCTCGTTTATCCGGACCCTAATTATCCGGATGTCTCGCAATCCGAACGAAATTGTAAGGGAACAGAATTATTTGACCAGTTTGTTGCAGACGCCGTTTGAAAACATTGTGGGTAAAGGAAAATTGCTCGTGACGAGCAATTTCTCCTTTTCCCACAATGTTTTCTGCCATATCAGAAGATTATTTTTGAATTTCATTACGTTTTGAAATGTCGTCTGCAAACTCTTTCAATTTGGGACGGTCGACAATTTGGCGCTTGCTAAAGGGTTATAAGTACACCCGTGCATACAGACCGTTTATGTCTTAATGTGTATCAGAACATGCTCTGCGTCATTAGTCCGGATGATTCGGTAATCCGGACATTTTGTTGGGAACGGACGTGTTCGGACTAACGAGACATCACTGTATACATTTAGAAAATTACCAAGCATTCTTAGGGTTAACGAAAGGTACGGGGCCTTACTTGGGTGTTTCATCACTATTCCCTAGACTGGTTATGTCTATCACACTCTGATCGTCTGTGAACTGACAGGAACATTGGTCTTGTCCAACGCAGTCTTTCTTGGCACCCAAACTGACCACACAATGGAGAAACGCACACGCGATTATAAAAACTAGACAGTTTAATCCACGGAAAGTATGCATGGTTCTTTGAGTAATATATGGTTCACTGTTTGAGTTCAAAAAGCCAAATATATCACCATTTAATGTCTATAGTGTTTACGAGGTAATGGTATAGTCAGTTCTCAGACTTTAACTTAGCTGTTAATATCTGTGGATCCAAATACAGTAGCTTAATGCTTGAGTTTGAACATGTATTAGTAGTAAAACAATAAATCTATCAAAACTCATTATGCATAAGGTTCTTCTAAACTGCTTTTGGATATTTTAGGGACAATCTCACAGAATGATGAATAGATTATTTAAACAATCTCTATCACAAAATAAATGATCATTTTCAATATCTATATTTCCCACTTTCAACTCACGGAATCTGTGATGTGATTTTATTCGTGGAAAACATGTTATCTTGAAGAAAAAAGATAAAAAATCTCAATATGTGAGATAGTCTTTTAAAATATACAATGAGACTTTAGTCAATTGGTCTTGAATAACCTGTAAAACTTTAGTGTTATTTGACAAAGGAATGATGGAGGGTAGGCAAACCCTCATCTTGTAAGAATCAGAGTTGAAGAATGTAGTTTCCTTGGCCATCATAACCATTGGACGATTCAATGATACTTTACGATATATTATTTACCAAATCGTCTTAATGTTAAATACATGTACGTAACTCTGTACCATCAACCTGATCGCCTCTAATAGAAAGAGCTCTAAAAGAGCATTTAGAATTAAGATTTTGGTAAATATTTCCATAACGACTAAAATAGCGTGTAAATAGAAAAAATATGGAATAGCAAGAGCAACAGTATAGTTTCCCCACAGAGATATAAAATACCGTATACACTAAATCCACAAAGGCTTTGTTATATATTTCAGCACGATAAATTAATGAAATAGAAATCTATTCACACATCTATCCACCCTTATGTCCAGTATTGTATTCACTTCTCTCCCTGGTAGGAAGGGAAGACTGTGTCATATGCCTTGTATATATGTAGAGAGATATGTGATTAAATCTCGGCTGTGGCATCTATATAAGTACAGTTTAACTTGTGTTAAGCAGCCACCATTTTAAGCAGCCAACCTGCCTTAAACAACCACTACAGAAAGTCCCATTGTTAGATATATAGTGTACATCAATCTGTGTTAAGCAGCCAATCTGTCTTAAACAACCAATATACTCTGTCCCATAGGCTGGCCTCTTAACACAAGTTTGACTGTATGTATAGTACACACATTTTCACAATGGTTTGAAATTAGTCTTTGTACCCTTATTTGCAGTATATACCGTAGAGGGCGTTAGAAACCAATGTGACAAATTCGATCAAAATCATCCTTTTGCCGAAATTTTAGATATGATATATTTATATAAGATATATCATGAAACAAATGTGGACAATCATGAATTCCCATGAGGGGGAAATACGTTATTTCGGACACAATCCGTGTTTGTGTAAGGAGTGTGTACAGATAATCTATCGTGTCACATGAACATCGTCTGTATCAGTTATCGTGATTCTTATCCGAGTAAACCCTTTCCCTAATGATATATATATAGATATGAGTTCATTCATGTCATAAAGCAAACTTTGGATCAAGAATAAAGTGTCCTCTCATTAATGTAAAAACAAGTAATTGACTATGAGACAATCAGTTATATTGGCCGACTTTTAATATGAAACAAAAAACAACAACAACAAAACAGTATGTTATCATTTGTCAAATATCTATTATTTCTATTGTGTGTTGTTGCTTCATTTGACAACTTTTTAAGTCTTTTATGTTAAGAGAAAATGTGTTATTACACCTGTTAAGATAACTCGGAATACATTGTTTTGGCCACGTAAAGATTTATCTTTAATATTACGCATAATTCTTGCTGTCAACTTCATAAATTCAAAACAAGAATTAACAGGAATTTAAGCGAAACACGTCTCCTGTGTCAAACAATACCTTATCCTCACATATGGTACATATTAAAAATAGATAACTTGGCATATAAAATCCCTCAATCAAACAATCATGGGATGTAAGGGTAGGCTGCTGAGGAAAGCTAATCATGGTGTCCGAAATCTAAAACTATGTATACAAATATACGTTTAGATAACAGTAACAATTCTAGCAGACGATTATATTCCGATTCGAATTGAGCTGATGCATACATGTACATGTATATAGACTTTCGATAAAGGATAACACGAACAAATGCGGCTTCAGATACATAATTGATTTGTTTGGAGTACCAAGTCGTTTTCAACCTAACCGGGATATCAATGCACCTATCAAATGCCCATGATATTTTATCATTAGCTCTTTTAACTTTTCTTTCCATACTCTCAGGTATGATCTTACAAGGCCAGAAGTAAGAGATACAAAGTGTTGCATTTCCTTCTTTAAAAGTTGAAAAGCATAACATAGGCTCAGACGGGTCTTGAACTTGAGCCCTCGTAGTCCAACTTCGTTTTAAGGAAAGTTACCCAATTATAACTTATCTTCATCCAAACTAGAAAAGTTATGAGAAACCTTTATGGCAAGATACAAGATTGGTCCTCATGAGCAAAATAAACCTTTGTTCCAATAATTCTTAACCAATAGCACAAGGAAATATCTCTTAAAAGTTAATGAAGTTAATATATCTAAGGTTGTTTTGTTTATGTGTGTTTCTGGTTTCAATTTGAACCAGGCACAAATACCTATATAAGGGAATGTATGAGGAGATAAAAACGATAACACATAACACTGGATAACAATGTATCCACCTACTATATAGAACATATGTACATCTGTTTACAAAGGTCTCTCCTTATTGCTATGTTTTCAATCTTGTCTTTTTCACATAACTCGTTCTTTTTTACACATCAAATAATATATTGTTTGTGTAAAAAAGAAGCAAGTAATATCAAAAGAGTTTTGTACAACATGTGAATTGATTTTAGAATATTTTTTTGTGGAAAAGCAGTTGCTTGTACAGATGGGGGTCGGGCTAGTGCATGGCCCAGTGTTTAAAATGGGGGACTTGGAACTCGGGGGGTGTCCAGATTTGAGTTCCATAGACACCTTTGGTTTCGTGGGAGTAACGTTTGGCACGTCACTTCAGAGCCCTAGCATGGAACTGGTGGATCTAGCCGAGCTGTTACATAACTGAAATATTGTTGATACAGCGTTAAACACCAAACAAACAAACAAATTGTGCAGATACCACCAAAGTGTTATCGAAGTACTGTTGCCACTGCATTGTAGAGTGGTGTTAATTTAATTGACTTAAAACAGCATTACTCAGGTATTGATATATCAAAACAACATAACATTTGATATTAACTTTTATTTCAACCTCGCTGTTAGTGAAAGAATACGTAAATAAGTGAGTATAAATATTACATATAAATGATCATTTTCAAAAAAGCCTATTCAAAAAGCGAAGATACAAATATATATAGTAAAAAATCTGTAACAATCCATATTTCCTTTAACTATTACATATTGAATTATAACAACAAAAGCACTATAAAAACATTTCCCATGAGTACAAATGCATTTAACTAATCTCCCTCATGGGAATTGTTGACAGCTTCAAATTGAGAAAAAACAGTAGAAAAACAAAGCAGATAAAAAGACTATTCATTTCCTTTAAATGACTTGGTAGAAACCATTGCAACTAAATGATGAACATCTCTTGTGGTACAAATATTCTTTTGTCACAATGGTTTCTTACGTCTACTGTAAGTAAGTAACAGTGATGTCTCGTTAGTCCGAACACGTCCGTTCCCAACAAAATGTCCGGATTACAGAATCATCCGGACTAATGACGCAGAGCATGTTCTGATACACATTAAGACATAAACGGTCTGTATGCACGTGTATACTTATAACCCTTTAGCAAACGCCAAATTGTCGACCGTCCCAAAATGAAAGAGTTTGCAGACGACATTTCAAAACGTGATGAAATTCAAAAATAATCTTCTGATATGGCAGAAAACATTGTGGGAAAAGGAGAAATTGCTCGTCACGAGCAATTTCTCCTTTACCCACAATGTTTTCAAAAGTCGTCTGCAACAAACTGGTCAAATAATTATGTTCCCTTACAATTTCGTTCGGATAGCGAGACATCCGGATAATTAGGGTCCAGATAAACGAGGGTTCACTGTACCATGGTTAACACACCTATCCCAACTATCTAACATATACTATGACTAAACTAATCGGTTATAACATAGAATTCCTACTTTTGGCATGATATTATCTTAATGACTTCCTATCATATAAAATTCACTGTAAAATTGGGTTTGCTTTTATTGATGGCCAGTCAGAAACTTTAAGACAAATGCATATAAAACTCATTTGTTAGAAAATGTTTATCTTTTTAACAGATGGTAAATGTAGCTTTGAGTTTATTTTTGGTCACATGATCTATCAATGAAGTCATCTAACAAGATCAGACACTATCCTTTGACCTTAGATTGATAGATATACGAGTCGTACATGTATAAATATCCCATACAGTAAAAAACACAAACATAGCACAGCAACAGATACTACCATATTTAAGAAAAAAGGAAAATTGCTGAAAGACACATGTACTAGAACAATCTGTTTTGTCACTTGTTTGGGCTCACTAACAAAGATAAGTAAAAAGCAGTGATTATGATCAACAAAGTAACATCCAAAAAGACTATTTACACAGACAAGGAAACAACACTTGCAGTCATTAACATATCAGAGAAAATATAACATTCAAAAAGATTGTTAACATAAAGAAAAAACTTAACAAAGGTTTAGTCAATATTGCTGCCAAACAAAATGAGAAAAGAAAGCTGCAGGCAGCATTATTTTGATATATTGACTTTTAACCGTACACCATCCTGTTTAAAGAAAGGTAAACAAAAGTATCCATGAAAACCTCTTATCCTGATTGTTTGGCGATTTCTACATGCTGTGATTTGTCTAACTTTGTTGACCATATAAATAGAGATAAACATGATTGATTATATATTTTTTCAATTCATGTTGAAATCATGGTGAAAAATGCAGAGATTGCTTTTAACAAATCATGAAAATGATGAATAAGTTCTTTGTTTCATCTTGAGACTTTTTAATTATGAGACAGTTTAAACAACACATTCACTCATATAGGTTTTAGGGACTTCTTCTTATAATTATGTTTCTTTTTGTTTTAAAAGCAACAGAATGTTCAGTTATAGAATGATCACAGGCACAGTAATCTAACCACTAGGCCGTGAAGACCCTTGCCAATCTGTAAACCAACAGAACACCATAATAACACCGGCCCCTAATAACACAGCATGAACATTCCTTTCTAGGTAACAAGTGACATATACCCTTGTGACAAAAGGGAAAAACGCTTGTTACAGAAGTTTCTTAACAGTCCTGCTGTGGTTGAGTTTTAAGATATGTTTATATGAAGAAAGAACAAATAAGTTTATTCATCAAACTATAACAAAATATTTGCAAACAAAATGAGCAAACAATTAACATATAGCCTATGATGTCAATTACCAGTTCAACCATGGATAACAGAGCAAATAAATTGTAATGCAAGTTTATAAATAAAGACAAATTAATTTCATCCTTTGCAAATAGCATCCTACACATGATAGTATTACAACAAGAGCTGTATTAATAGCATATCACAAGACAGTAGCAGATATGTTTTACAAATAATTGACAAGATTACAAGAATTTGCAACAAGCTACTTATCCCTTACATTATTCATATAATTGCAACATCAGCAGAAAATTTGAAAAATGAAACTGGCAATAGGAAAAAAATTCTATCATGATAAACTTTTCTTCTCTTGTCAGAATGATTTTCATACATCTTAGATATATTGACAACAAACTGGGCAAGTGAGATAATTCAGCATGAGAGGTTGTAGTACAATATAATTCTTTGAGAAAAAAAATATAATTTTTATCTGCTGTTACAATCTGAGCTATTCACAAAATAGCATTCAGGGAATGGGGTAGCCAAATAAAACACCCCATCAAGAACTCCCTGGACCATCAGGATTGAAATTTGTTTCTACATTGGAAACATCTTTATCCTAAAAGAAACTATGAGAAATCCTCAAGTCTCAAGATCAGATAATTGGTTTTTAATTTTTGCTGCAATAGTTTCACCTCATTTAATACAAACAATATCCTAAGTTAACCCTTTACCAAAGGCCAAATTTTAGACTGTACCAAACTGAAAGAGTTTGCAGACGACATTTCAAAATGTGACGAAATTGAAAAGCAATGTTATGCTAGGGTAGAAAACGTTGTGGAAAAAGGAGAAATTGCTCGTTAAGAACAATTTCTCCTTTTCCCACAATGTTTTCCAGAGACGTCTGCAACAAACTGGTCAGATGATGTTACTGTTTGGTTATGCGTTAAATCACCCTTCAGTGGCAGTGGGCATACCCGTGTCCTCTAACTCTGGAACAAACTCCAGTAATGGATGCCAGAAAAAGTTGAAAGCGACTTGGAAAGCTCGTTGAAACAACTCATAATACAAATTTTCACTATCCTGTACCATTCGCATGACGGCCAAGTCCCGACTCGTACATGTGACCTCCTTCAATTTCAGACGGGGTCCTGTAGTTCCGAGCCCGTCGACAAGAGTACCCTTAACTATTACTTCATCCTCAGGCTTGAGTGCAAGAATGGTCGACCTAAAACCATCACCCGCATCAACAGACAGAGAAAGCGCCTGGTTGCCTTCCGTAACAGACACAATGAAGTTAAATGCAAAGGTATCATGCTCTTTGAGATGACATTCAATACCCAATGACTTCATTAGAGTGCAATATTCTTTGTCAGCTTCTGACAGGTCTTCATCGTCGCAGTCACCATACGCCTTCCCATAAATACAGCGTAACGGGTTAGAGATCCACGTCGGAAACACATCAAGCATTTTACGAACCTCGTTTGTCGTTGAAGTGACTTTAGCATGTTGGAATACCCCTTTCCAAGCTACCTTGGTACCCTTTAGAGCTTCACATTTGAATTGAAGTCCAGCAACATCAGGATTGCCTCCTGGTCCACACATATTAACATAGTCGGGCAAGGACAGTTCATAAGAAACCTTCTTCGACATTGTCGGCAGGCGGACAAATATAAGAGGAACTATGGCAAGGACAGCAAAAAGCACCATAATTGCTTTCTTCAGGGTGGAATATTTCTTGTCAAGTTCCCCACCCACAAGTTTTTTTGTCTGTGTTAAAAGCAGGGGTATACATGCCAACAACAAAGTTATGATCACCTTACCAAATAGCTCAGAGGACATCAGTTTAACAAACATGTAGACTAAGAATATCACAAACAAGAATGCACTAAGTGGTATAAGGAGAGGCAGTAAGACATATCCTGCTGTGGCGCGAGCTAAACCTATCCAGGTACTGAACTGGAACATGGTGGTGATCATGTTGAACCAAAAATAACACACCAAATGAGGGACCAGAACTCTGTACATGCCCTGGAAGGACTTCCGAGCCACCATCTGTACAAAAAACAAAGGAATCAGGCAGTAACAGACAGAACCAAGACCGATGTTTAGCTGTATCCCTCCGAACACTTCAATGCTGAGAAAAGACGACGAAAACAGGTGGATTATCGGCGTGATTACCGGTAATTCAGGGAAATTATGAAAAAACACAGGAAGGGCCGCAAGAAAATTAAAGATCAATGCTAGGAGAGTAATCAGATCATGGCTGTCACTAAGGGCAACAAAGCATAGCCCGCACAGTGCAGCACTGAGTACACAGAACTCGGAACAAGGTATGTAGAACTTGTCCGCCAGCGCAAAACTCATTACAGCTAAAGGTACAGACATGAAAAATACAAGGTACGGAGTCAGAGAGTTCCATGAGTACTGGGATTGAGTCTGTTCCACGTCCACATGGGTGTTGTACTGGGCCAGCATGTCCGCCAGGGCGTTGGCTTCCTTCAACTTCCTCTTCTTGTAAAACATCTGTAAGGTGGTGACGATCATCGCTGCCAATGATAGGTAGAAAACGACCAGCGGCAAAACCATGAGTAGGATTGTCGGTGAGAGGAATCCGTAGACGAAGAAAAGTACGAGGAAGTAGATTTGGTCGACTGGGATACACGATATTACCATACCCAGTCCGTCTCTTGAAGCAAACTCAAGAGCTGAATCGCCGACCACCATCGCCGTTTCACGGGGGTATTTGAAAATCTGGAAAAACAGAAAATTTATGCTAATTACATAATCAAAGAAAAAAAAATTTCGAGGGTTCAAAACAAGACTATAGTAAGTGCTTCATAAATGTGATGTTTTTAGAACCCTCAATATGCACTATGCAATATCTTAAAACATCGTCTAGAAATGAGAATCTCCTTACCGCAAGATAATTTTAATCTTGACATATCTTATTAAATTGATTTCTTGTGGTATTTTATTTTACGTTTGATAACAATTACATCTGTTTCAAAAGTTTTACCAAAGAAGCAGATAACATTCAAAAGGATGATTAATATCGTTTTTTTTTCTTATACTTTAAATCAACAATAGGAGGCATTGCTTGTTTCTTAGGTCATCTCATGCGGGCAAGTGAAAGTAATAAATGACGGAAAAGAAAATATCAGATACAAATCATAACAAGGTTCTTATCCTTTTGTCAACCTTACCAATATAAAATGTTTATAAAAAAAAAAAGTTTTTCTTGTGATGTAAAATCTACTCTTGATAACTTTCCCAATAAAATCTGCATTTTTCAAGAATTATATATATCAGAAAAGAAATGAAATCAGATACATATCAAACTATTTTCATTCCACTGATTTCCACTGGAAAAATAAAAATATCTTATCCAAGATAAATTGATAAGTATTTGTACAGCAGTAAAAAAAGACGGTGAAGTCTAAATCACTAATAATATGTATCTCAGACAAAATAATGAATAAACGGTGTTTTAAGGGGCATTGACAGCTAAGGTTTTTTCGGGAATAAAATAATGATGTTTACCTCTATGAACTACTAAACCAAATACAAGTTATGTTGACCCCTGGTTCAAGGTCATCTTACCTTTTCTATTGGTCCTGCTGCATCGTAGGCATCTGACCTTTCACCTGAGGTCAAGGTTGCGGTACCTTGCACTTTCCTCGAGAGAAGTTTCACAAACTCATTCTCAGATATCTGATCTCCAATCTTCTTTCCTATATGATACATAATAAAGGTTATTTGACATTTTCTGTAAGGAATTCAATGAAGAGGTCAAGAAAAGGATGTATCAAAGAGACTAACATGTGTTAACTCAAAACCTAAATTGTTCACCCTTTTATATTAGTGTATACTAGAAAATAGATAGTTTAATATTTCAAAGATACATTCAATTTTTATTGTAGAGCATTTTGGGTAGTGTATTTCACCACAGTTGTTGCTTGAGAAGCCATTAAAAAAAAATTTGTAGTAGGAAAATAAAACTGACTCTTGCAAGTGATATCCTTTTTTCCACAACAGCTTCTCCACATTAAGAAAATAAAAACTAAATTTGTCCTAATTATCTGTAGTTGTCTATTCATTTTCATCAGACAGATCAGAATTTGACTAACATGAATCAAACAATATTACAGATTTTATCATATTGGAGGTTTTTTAAACTCTTTTTAGTTAAAATATGCCGCTTAGACCACTAGAATTGTCAGTTGGCCTGTGATCTAACCTGTTTGATACTCTGTGTATCATTCCTCAACAAAATTAAGCAGATATTTTAGGCTTTGAAAAGCAGACAACACAAAAATCTGTATTTAGAAAATTACCCTGCATGCCAAGGGGTAAGTTAATGGCAGATTTCATAGAGAAATCAACCAGCAAAGTAATTCCCGAAACCAACCTGCAGCCAGTAGAAGCTTTTGTTCCTTTCCACCTGTCAGATTTTTAATCGCCGCTGAGTACTCATCAGCAGAAAGAACGTCTTTATGAGCAGTGTTAATAGACTTGAACATATTTTTGGCGGCAAACCGGATCTTCTTCTCAAGGTTTGAAGTTGAAACACACCATTTCACGTCCTCTCTGTTATCATCTGTAATACCTAAATAGGGAGAAGAATTGTTGATAGTTTATGCGTTCCTTCAAAATGGATGAATTGAAAGCAAATTCTAGTGGAGATATGGCTTAAAAAAGTATGCTTTTAATTAAGATATTCAAAGGAAAGCATTGTGATAAATGAGAAATTTATCATCTTACATAGCTTTACCTACAGGATCCAGTAAATATAGAGCATTTAGTTTAAACTTATATATTTTACATCAATTGTAATACATGTTGTTATAAATAAGATTCATCACTCTTGATTCTGCTTCCTGAACCATTGCCAGTACTCACGCAAAATTTTGATTAATGACAGGTTGCTGATTCTCATAGGATTTGAATCCACGAGTCTTGTGTACAAACCGAAGCTTTTCCTCTGGACCAGTCCTCCATACATTCTTCATATATGTATTGTACACGATAATATATATTTGCTAAGAAAAAAAAAATAGCAAAAACTTAGGCCAACAAAATCAATGGAAATTCATGAAAGAAATGAATAAACTGTTCTGCATTGTATAAAAGATACTAAAGACTTCACTAAGCCCTAAAAATATTAAAACATATTTTCCTCACCAGTGCCTGTCTCAAGACAGTTTCTAAGAGATTCCGTTGCCTCATCATTTCCTTGTTTTGAGGCTTGTGACAGCCAATAGACGGCCTGTGCTCCATTCTTTTCTCTGTCAATAGAGGAGTCAGCCAGAGTGAGATATTCTTGACCCACTTTTAGCTGAAACTCCTCCTGCCCCTGGGCTGCTTTTTCTTCCCATTCTTTTGTAACAGTCTTCTCTGGGCTGTCTAATAATAAATAAATAAACCAATAATCAATTGTGGGCAATTGTGGTATAGTGGTAGAGCATTGGCCTCTTGTACTGAGGGTCCCGAGTTCGAATACCATTAGGCGAGGTGAAAATTACCAGGACTCGCCCACAAATCAGCAGGAGTACTGGACAGGTGTAGTATTAAGAAAGCAGTCATCTAGAGTGAATTTCAAAGGCTTAATCAAGCTTCTTTCATAACAAATGTTAAATAAATCAAACAAACAATCAATCAATTTACCTATCAAGGGTGGCAAAACTTAATTCTAATAGATCAACTTGTCTTTAGGGTTTTTTTTCTTTTTTTTATAACATGGAGCCATTAAATCACTGTTATCACCGTATTTGTTTTAGACCGATTGTGAAGGAAGCTGAAAGCTTGTTCAAAGCCACTCTCGATGACTGCTTCCTGGATACTAAACCAGTAATCGCGTCGGTTTGTGGGTTAGTCACAAAAAATTTTACCCCACCTAACGGGGATTCGAACCAGGGACTTTCTGTACAAGAGCCCGACGCTCTACCCCTGAACCCATGACGCCCGCATTACCTTCCATATTGGAAATTTATTTAATATCGTGTAGTCTTGTCCAAAAATTCAAATTCACACCAGCTTTCTGGTGTCCCAATCCAGCAATTTCTTCTATTTCCCAAAATTAGCAGACCAAGGCCTCTTACCACAGGTGCTTGAAACAATCTTCGATAAAATCCCAATATTATGCTCTATATCTCTTATATATATATATAGCATATAGAGCATATATATGGTGCGTATACCTATTACTGTCGTATATGTATTACCGACGATTCCAGAAATTTCCAGATTTCTGGCGCATGCACCCACCAATCAGATAACTTTAACTGCGATTAGTTTGTTGTTTTCATGGACCATTGCACAATGTCTTTTTAACGGATAAATAATACTGTTTTTAACAGTAAAACAAAATACTTATGATAAAGGCAGGGAAATATTAATTTTCAAGGAAGATTTCTCTATCTGATTATAATTTTGATTTATGTGTAGAAACTCAATAAACAAATTTGCAAAAAATGTTTCAAATGCCATCGCAGACAGCTCTTGTTTACATATTGACCTCTGCCCATTTTTTCCAGAGGAAAAACAAGGTGAATTTATACAATCATCGGTAATTGGGAGTTCCTGTGCCATTTTCTAGCCTCAATATTTCAAACTTAAAATATATTTTGTAGGATAACAGCCCGTATATTTTACTTATTTATGAAAGTTATTGACAAAAATATGAATGAATATTCCAATTAACCTTAAAATACCTAAATATATGGGGTTAAAATTAATATACTCGAAATTTGCTTCTTAGGCCAACGGTATTTGGAATACCCAGTATATATTATCAGAGACATAGATAACAGAGATTGGCAACTCCTTCTTTACCTATAGCCGGTTTCTGCGATATCTCGCATGACGCGTTATTTAGCGAGAACTTTCGAGATCTGTCTATCGACGCTATTTTCAACTAAACGCGAAATAGGCAACACACATTTAAGCGTGTTTTAAGTCATAATTAAATTATTTTCTTACCGAATTTACTTTATTGTTATTGTTAGAAAGTTTCTCCATCCAACAAGACCGATCAGCAAGCGATTATCAAAGAAATAAACATGGCAAACTGCGACAAACTTGATTGAATTGTTCGCAATTTTGTGGTTTTGTGCGATAAACGTGATAATTGAGTAGTTTTAGATTCAAACTGTTCTAAAGAAGGTTTTTTCAAACATTTCCAATTCAAGTCCATTTTAAAGAAAGGGCTTGTTTTTCTTCATTTCCAAATTTTCAGTTTGATATTCCTTGTCATTTAGAAGTTATTCCGTACTGAATATGTCCCTTTTATGACCCTAAAGAGTTTAACCATCTTGATTTACAAGCAAAAATTAACAAAGTTGTGCACAGTAAAACTAAAAAACTATGCACTGGATCATATCATACTTGACATTTTCCTGAAGTGTTATTTTTGTTTTATGGTTGCCCGCATTTTTATAGTAATCTTTGCTTCCATAACGAAGTTATGCCAGGTTTACTTAACCACAAAAGCATGATCATGATTTCGGCCATTCTATTTTCAACCAAAATATTTCATACTTATACAAAGTAAAATATTTTAATGGAGGTTTATTCAAACATTTCTAATTCATGTCCATTTTAATGGGTTAATATGATTTTGTCGATTTCCAAATCTTCAGTTTGATATTCTCTGTCATTTAGAAGTTATTGCGTACTAAATATGTCCCATTTACTACCTTTATGAGTTCAGCCATCTTGATTTCCAACCAAAAATTATCAAAGTTGTGCACAGTAAAACTAACAAACTATGCACTGGATCATATCATACTTGACATTTTCCTGAAGTGTTATTTTTGTTTTATGGTTGCCCGCATTTTTAAAGTAATCTTCGCTTCCATAACGAAGTTATACCAGGTTTACTTAACCACACAAGCATGATCGTGATTTCGGCCATTTTATTTTCAACCAAAATATTTCATACTTGTACAAAGTAAAATGTTTTAATTGTGGTTTATTCAAACATTTCTGATTTATGTCCATTTTATTGGGACAATATGATTTTGTCGATTTCCAAATTTTCAGTTTGATATTCTTTGTCATTTAGAAGTTATGCGTACTCAATATTCCCCATTTACCACCTTAATGAGTTAAGCCATCTCGATTTCCAACCAAAAATTTCAAAAGTTGTAGAAAGTAAAACTAACAGCCTATGCACTGGATCATATCATACTTGACATTCTCCTGAAGTGTTATTTTCGTTTTATGGTTGCCCGCATTTTTGTGATGATCGTCGTGTTTATTATGAAGTTATACCAGGTTTACTTTACCACACAAGCATAAACATGATTTCAGCCATTTTTTGTTTCAATCAAAATCTTTCATTTTTGCATCAATTAATTTTAAATTGTGTGACTTGGATTTTATCAAACGTGTTATTACTGAAAACGTCTGAATGAGTTTGAATTGATCCCGTATTAAATGCTGACTAAGTTCTATAGTTTCCCGAATTTTCAAAGTGATATTCCCATATAAGAAAAAGAAAATCCATTCAATTAATGGACAAAAGAGAATGGATAGGTCTTCTTAATCAGAAACACCACGATATTTCCTTTTCCGTCATACTTCTAATTAATTCCGATCGCTTGCAAATATGTCAAGTGAAATATGTCATTTGAAGAACGAAGGGTGATAGCGTCAATCACGGTAGTGGACAATACAGGCTATGATTGTAAATTGCCACCCCATAAAATATGTAGTTTGATGTCATAAAACCTTTTGATGCTAGGGCGATTACACAAGAAGTCTGTGGCGCTAACCCTGTGTCCACTCTCTGACACCTCATTCAAATTTAATGACCTAAAGATCCCAAAAACAAAATAGGGAGGATTTGTTCTGTTTAAAGCGTCTGTCTGGTTTTAAAAGTAGTGTACTTTGACTTAATTTCTCGTTGAGAAATGATAATAAAAACGAAGGTGCAAGACACACTATTTGCTTTAGCTTAACATTAAAAAAGCTCACATTTCTTTTTTCTAAAATCATTTCGGTCAGCAGCATGATAAGACCAGACCATTATGTGTTTAAGAATAATTATGTACTAATTGATTTGCAATCAATATTAGAGGAATCTGCGGTAAAAGGTGTATTGAAAAACTTTGCACGTCAGTTTTTTCTTACGTGTCCTTTCGTTTACTTAAACCACTTTTACAAAAATTCTCATCACATGCATTTTAACATCATTAAATACTTTTAATTTTCTTGAATTGAAAAATTTGGCTTGAAATAATGTCATGATGAAAAATGTGTTTTGTTTTGTTTTGACAAAATGAGCACTGTAAACAGTTTTATGACGCAGAATAAATGAAATGAAGTGAGAAAGCAATCTTTTAATATTGACGTAAACTATCATGTCTTAGTGGAAAGTTCATGCTTTGGTTATTAACTGCAACTAAATAGAGTCACTTGATTTATTACAAAATATTATTCAAACCTTTGCTTGAAAGACATTGTCGTAATAAGTACAATTCTAAATTGCATGGTAATCAAGCCCGTCATTGAAAAAGAAGGCCTACTGGAACTTTTTGTTTTGTTTTTTACATAAAATCAATTCAATAAAATGAAAATAAAACAAAATGTCGAGAAGTTGTTTCAGATAACTGTGGTATATTGATACATGGTCCAAGGGAGATAAATCTTGTGAGTATGCTGAAATAGAACTGTAATAGTTATCTACCAAATGACGTAAGCTACTCTTCAATAAGAAGTTATTGTTGGTATGATCATAAAAATGAATACACAAATTAAAACCATTGAAACAGAGTAATGACTTGTTTCTGCGTTTATCCTGTGTTGTAAGGACACCACAAATTGGCGACGAGGACGAAACAAATCTACAATGTTCAGTGCATCCTAAGAACTAACTGTCAAGTGGTAAATACGTGCAATGGCGACGTACGGCCGAATTAATGAATTCGACGAACAGACTGAAGATTGGGGTCAGTACATTGAACGTTTAGGCCATTACTTCGTAGCAAACGAAATTGACGATAATGGAAAGAAACGGGCCATATTTCTATCAGTTTGCGGTAGTAAAATCTACAAACTCATGTGTGATCTGCTGTCACCAGCCAAACCTGGTGATAAAACATTCGCTCAACTGGCTGAAATTGTCAAAAACCATTTACAACCCAGGCCATCCGAAATCGTACAAAGATACAAGTTCCACAGTTGTTTCAGAACGAGTGACCAATCAGTATCAACCTATGTTGCTCATTTACGTCATCTTTCTGCTGATTGTAACTTTGGAGACACTTTAGAGCCTATGTTACGTGACAGATTGGTTTGTGGGGTAAACAATGACCGGATTCAGCGACGGTTACTGTCTGAGCGTGAATTAACTTTTGAAAGGGCATTAACAATAGCTCAGGGAATGGAACGGGCAGAGCAGAGTGCTGCAGATCTACAGAAAAATGAGAAAGTGGGTGCAAACAGTCATTCTGTAAATAAGGTCAAACATGACAAACAGTCCAACTATTCAAAGAAGCAGACTCCTCCATTGAAAAAAGTGTTGGAGATGTGGGGGGAAGAAACATACTCCTCAAGAGTGTTTCTTTAAAGACAGTGAATGTTATATTTGCAAGAAAAAGGGGCATATCAAAAAGAAATGTAAGGAAGCCCAAGAAGGTACTTCATCAAAGAACAAAAGTAGTTCAAGATACAAAAAGAAATCAAAGCATCTGTACTTAGATGGAAAAGAAGACAATAGTTCAGACAATGAGTATAACTTTTATAGAATGAATTCAAATAAAAGAGAGAAACCCATAGTTGTGAACTTTCTGTTAAATGGCATATCAGTCCCCATGGAAATAGATACGGGAGCTTCCAAGTCAGTTATATCGCGAAAGACGTTCAAGAACATAGACGGGAAAATGAAGCCAACTCATGTTAAGTTAAGGACATACACGGGGGAAGAGATACCAATCGTGGGCGAAACCATGATACGAGTATCCAGCGGAAACCAAACGAGCGATTTTACAGCGATCGTTGTCGAAGGCGATGGTCCAGATTTGGTCGGAAGAGACTGGCTTCAATCTATACAACTGAACTGGCATAGTATTTTTAAAACGCTCGAAAGTACTGATGAAAACGATTTAATTCGTGATTTTGAAGGCATTTTTGACGGCGAAAGAGGTACTTACCAGGGAATTAAAGCTAAGATAATACTTAAAGATGGGGCACAGGCCAAATACTTTAAGGCAAGAGCGGTACCGTACGCACTTAAAGAAAAAATTGGTAAGGAACTGGATAAGTTAGAGACAGAAGGTACAATAAGGAAAGTACAATACTCAGAATGGGCAGCTCCAATAGTGCCAATAGTGAAAGAAGATGGAAGTATCAGGATATGCGGGGATTATAAAGTAACCATAAATCCTGCGTCACAATTGGACAATTACCCCATTCCAAAGACTGAAGATTTATTCGCGAACTTGAAAGGAAAATACTTTTCCAAGTTAGATCTCAGTAACGCGTACCAGCAGATTGAATTAGATGAAAAGTCAAGACAATACACTACAATCAATACTCACCAAGGACTTTACGAGTACAATAGACTTTGCTATGGAATATCTTCAAGTCCAGGAATATTCCAAAGAGTTATGGATAACATTGTACAAGGGCTAGAAGGAGTAAGGGTGAGAGTAGATGACATTTTAGTAGCGGGAAATACTGTGTATGAACACAACACAAGAGTACGCGAGGTTTTTAAGAGACTTCAAGAAGCAGGAATGAAACTGAAGAAAAGTAAATGCATCTTCATGGGTAAAGAAGTGATATATCTTGGACATAAAATATCAGAATCAGGGGTTGAACCACTTAAAGAGAAAATTCAAGCAGTGGAAGCAATGGAAAGACCCACTGACAAGAAAGAGCTACAGAGCTATTTAGGGTTGATAAACTATTATTCGAGATTTCTACAAAATATCTCGACAGTGTTAGCGCCAATGTACTTACTTCTTCAAAAAGGAGAACCATTCACCTGGGGCAAACAACAAGAAGAGTCGTGGATTAAGTCTAAGAAACTATTAGTTGAATCAGACCTTCTAGTGCATTATGATCAAAGTAAGGAAGTCATACTTACATGTGATGCGTCACAATATGGAGTGGGAGCGGTCTTAGCTCACAAAATGGAAGATGGTTCGGAACGACCGATTGCTTTCGCGTCCAGAACATTAACCAAGAGTGAAAAGAATTATAGCCAAATAGAAAAAGAAGGACTAGCTATTATTTTTGGGGTTAAAAAATTCCATCAGTATTTGTATGCAAGCAAACAGTTTTGTATCATTACGGATCATAAGCCTTTGTTAGGATTGTTCAAAGAGGGCAAAGGGACATCAATGATGGCTTCGGCAAGAATCGTTCGTTGGTCATTAATATTAAGTGCTTACAACTACATCCTTGTGCATAAGCCTGGATCATGCATAGGGCATGCAGATAGTCTGAGTAGATTTCCGCTAAAAACATACAATAAGGAACCACCAGTACCAGGGGAGACAATGCTGTTAATGAACTTCCTGGAAACAAGTCCCGTGACTTCAAAACAGATTAGACAATGGACAGCTAGTGATCCGGTTTTGAGTAAGGTGAAAACATACATTCTGCAAGGTTGGCCATTTGATGTTGACAATGACTATAAGCCATACTTTAACCGTCAAAGTGAACTGAGTGTGGTTAGTGACTGCATACTTTGGGGAACAAGGGTAATTGTACCACCACAAGGTCGTGAAAGGTTACTAAATGAACTACATGATGGACATATTGGCATGAGCAAGATGAAAGCACTAGGACGTTCATATCTATGGTGGCCAAATATGGACAAAAACATCGAACTTAAAGTAAAAGAGTGTCATACTTGCCAGATCAACAGTAAGGCTGAAACCAAAGGACCATTACATTCATGGGATTGGCCTGGAAGACCATGGTCAAGAGTTCATATCGATTATGCTGGACCTTTCATGGGGAAAATGTTTCTCGTGATTATTGATGCGCACTCGAAATGGATGGACGTATATCCAACTTCAACAGCGACATCAGAGGCAACTACCGAGTTGTTACGACAATCATTCGCTACAAATGGATTACCAGATGTCATCGTTTCGGACAATGGAAGTTGTTTTACCAGTGACGAATTTCATAAATTCATGACGCTTAATGGTATAAAACACATTACATCTGCGCCATATCATCCATCAACCAATGGATTAGCGGAACGAGCGGTTCAAACATTCAAAAATGGAATGAAAAAGCAAGGAGCAGGTTCGATACAAACGAAAGTATCAAGATTCTTATTCCATTATAGAACAACATGTCAATCTACAACTGGACAAACACCTGCAGAGCTGCTGTTTAATCGGAAGCTGAAAACTCGTTTGGATTTAATTCAACCAAATCTCAGAGAAAGGGTAGAGAGGAAGCAGTGCCAACAACAAATTAACCATCCCTGCAAGAGTAAAAGTGAATTTCAAGAAGGTGATCATGTGTATGTTAAGAATTACGGTGTTCATGGTGATAAGTGGTTAAAAGGTCATGTAATTGAGAAAAATGGTTCAGTGTCATTTAAAGTAAAGTTGAATGGTCAAAATGTGGTAAAAAGGCACATAGATCAGATGAAAAAGTGCTACGAAAATGAATCAAGTGAAAATGAGTGGGAAAAGAATGTTCCTTTTCACATTGATGAGTTGGAAAAACAACGCGATCAAGTGATTATTCAGGACCAAGAGACTCCCAAGGAAAACACTGAAATGGTAACCGACCAAACACAAACAGTCGAGAAGTCTGCCAGACCAATCAGAGAACGAAGGAGACCTGTCAAACTGAAAGACTATGTGTAGACAAGAGCTGTTTGTTATACAATGTTTTCAAACTTTGTGTTAACTGAAGTAATAATGTTTTAAGTTACTATTTGTTTAAGACAATTAGAACAAGGATAGTTCTGTTTAGAAATCATAACTGTTTCCAAATGTTGATTTATAGTTTCAATATAAAAAGTTAGTTTCTGGTTTTCAAAAGTAAACTTATGAAAAATCTAAGGAGGAGGATATGTGGTATATTGATACATGGTCCAAGGGAGATAAATCTTGTGAGTATGCTGAAATAGAACTGTAATAGTTATCTACCAAATGACGTAAGCTACTCTTCAATAAGAAGTTATTGTTGGCATGATCATAAAAATGAATACACAAATTAAAACCATTGAAACAGAGTAATGACTTGTTTCTGCGTTTATCCTGTGTTGTAAGGACACCACAATAACCAATCAGATAACCAAAACATAGCTATTTTACTGTAATAAAGAAGTATCAATTTCGCTTGACATCTCCCGTGGCAACGGATAAACAGGTACGCATTCTCCTTATCTCGCAGAACCTCGCGGCACGCGACAGTTTGGCGATAATTCCGGAGTTGCCAATCTCTGTTATCTATGTCTCTGATATTATCGAAGATTGTTTCAAGCACCTGTGCCTCTTACCTTTCCTTGTTAAAAAAGAAACACCTCGAATACGTTCATAATCAACATAAACGCCTGTGCTAAAGATGTAACTTTAATTTTTTTCATGACACCTTATCAACGCTTTCGATACATAATAACATTCAATACACATTCGTTACAACTTACACCACTAGATCATATTTGTGCATTGAACCGCAACAGTGGTTGGGTCGATTCATTTATCCAGTGGATATTGCATGTAGCGAAAGCGGCAAATGGACAAAGACATTGTTGTTCAACCGAATGAATTGAACAAACACACAAAATGATTGTTCTACCTGAATTCTTCGTTGTTAACGCTGGGACAGTTTCCTCTTTTTTCTTTTCGTCAGCCATTTTGTCCAACGAGTGTGCAGGGAGAAATTTACTGATCACATGACCATACCATGTGACGTTTGATTAATCAAAGTACCGCAAGTGTTAGGAAGGTTTTGGACTAGACTGGATGCCTGGCCCATGCATACCCGCATTAGGTTCGCGGTATACGAACGGGCCAGGCTCTACCAGGCTAGGGTTTGGACTACCTGGCTTAGTGGCAGTGACTAGTAACCCATATACTTGTATTTTGTTGACAGTTCAATAAAAAGATAGATAGCTTATTAGAAGTGCAGTGCTAAAAATCTTAAGCTGCCTTCTTATCACCAAGTTTGAAGGGGCTATCTAAAAGAACGTGTTGTAGGCCTATGGGTAACATATATCTTAAACAAATGCAGTATAAAATTGTGATTACCTGTGCTTTCATTGAATAGTAATGAATAAGTGCTTTCAGTACCTCCGTTGACAACAAAACTTTATTTATGTATATCAATTAAATAAGGTTTATTTTTTGTAGAGATTTGGTGAATATGATAACGTTGTTGCGAGAAATTAAGGGATCACTCATAGCGTCTAGGCTATGTTTTTTTCTTTTTAACATCGTTTTCTGGACAAGTAACAAGGAACATTTTGTTTCCAATCTGTATTAACAAAATAGTAACATTCATGGGAATTCAATTTGCCAGTCAAAAAGGTCTTTACGTTTACGGACGCCCACGCTTAGCAAACAATGATACAGAAAGATGAAATTGGCTTGCTATACTAATCGTTAAACTATCCGCAAGTTTAAGATTTACCCTTTAAATGTTGGAACCGTCTTCATGCGTATGCAAACAGGTTAGATCCAGACCAGCCACCAATCCATTTGACGGCCGGCCTGTGAACTAATCTGTTTGCTACTCTGACTATCTTTCTTCATCAGAACTAAGCAGATATTTAAAATAAGATAAATAAAAAGAAGACGACACAGCAATTTATTTTTGGAAAATTATTCAGCATTCTTAGGGTTAAGCTTGATAAACTGTGAAGAACCATCGACATTACGTTAATGGGCATGGAGAAACTCTTTCTAGGCCTGCTGCCCACGTGAACAGTTAAGCAAATAAAGCCTCTCTTCATTCACGAGCATGGTATTATCAGAGACATAGATAACAGATGTTATCTATGTCTATGGTATCATATCTAAAGGATTGACCACAACATGCAAAAGCCTAATTAGCCTATCAGTCACGTTGGATATGTACATAATGGTTGTTCCAAAAAAAATAAATCCATCTGAAGCTATGGCTTATCAGTAATTGATGGTATAGCAACATGTGATATTTTAAAGGGTGGTTTACACGTCAATTGTGACATAATACGAGTACTAAGTTGTCGTGATCATCTAGCATAACTCACAAATAAAGGTCACAGGCAGTTTTGATAAGTAAATATAATGCGCTTCAACAAATAACCTGTTAAACACTCGTAATACGGGTAAATTAAAGAGTGCAAGTCTAAGAGCTCGGTTGCTGTTTACCGGACTTACATTCGCGTACAATTCTGATCTAGAAAACCAGCGACGGTTTTTCATGGGCGCTTATTTTAATGAACGTTCTATTTGATGTTATCAAAAAACCGCCCATGTGTGACAGCCAAGTTTCAATGAAAACCGGTATTAAAACCATCGCAACGTTGAATAAGAAGTGACCTGTGAATTTGAGTGTTAAGTTTAAAGTGGATAAGCGTAATCAAGGTAAATTCTATGCGTGTATTTGTATTTTTTGGAGTGCTTGTACGCATATTTCAATTCACTGGTGTATGTTTAGTTTTTAGCTAAAGCGTATTGGGTGCTGTATGTACATATGTGTGCATATATAAATGCATACAACTTGGTGGGATTGATTGGAACATTGAAATTTAAATACATTATCCCTGTTTTAGTTTAAACATTGCTACGGCGTGCTAAGGATAATTGCTCGATATATTGAAGAGAAAAGATGGTTTAGCAAAGACTATTGTAAATCCTTTATGAAGGTGAATATCTTAATAAAGTCTTATATTAAGCAACTGAAACGCACTCCAATCAACTGGCTGGCATTTTCTAGGGATGTGAACGAATAGGGAAATCAATATTCGAATAATCGATGACTTCGATTTACAATAAGTGTTGATATTTAAATGCCTTGCGTATCCGAATAATGGTGCATTTATCCTGATCTTATAGTGCTGGAACCGACTTCATGCTAATGCAAACAGGTTAGATCCAGACCAGCCACCAAGTAAATTGGCGGCTTGTCTGTAATCTAAACTGTTTGCTACACTGAGTATCTTTCCCTATCCTCGATTCTTAAAATAGACTATCAAACGCTTCAGATCATACGAAGGTTCTCAATGATAGATAGATAAATAGAGAATAGATGGTTGGTGTCGTGAATCGGAAATGTTATCGGGCAAGGCTTAGGAATATTATCCGGTGAGCCGACGGCGAAAGGGATAATATTCCGAAGCCGAGCCCGATTACTTTTCCAATTCAAAGACACCAACCATCTATTCTATTTATCCTGTTACCTTCATGTATTCTTTCAAAAAAAAATGTAAATAAAACACGAGAAAAAAGGAAAAAATAAGTAGAGAATGGTGTAAACATGACGTCATTGCGCTCTTATGACGTCATGATTCGTCACGTGCATGTGTTACATGGTTAGTGCCGGATATCACAATTGTTATACGGCACCTAGTTATCGGTCCCAAAATGGCACAAGTGACAGGACAAAATTTACCTATTGTTTTACTTCGGTTGTGAAGGAAGCTTGAAGTTTGTTCAAGTTCACACTCGCGCCGATTTGTGGTTTCGTCAGGGCAATTTTCTTTTCACTTCCCCTACCGGGGATTCGAACTCGTGACCCTCGGTAATAGAGGTCGACACCCTACCTCTGGACCACTGTCACCCACTTCTGTGCCAGTCTAGTACAATGGTACCCCCATTGGGGACATGAATAATATTATGTTGACATTCTTTTTCAACTTTCAAATATTTAGAAAGATATCGAAACAGATAATCGAATTTATGAACCCTATATAACGGGTCTTGACCAAGACATACAAATAGACACTGCTCATTTTGATATTTTACTCACCAAATGATTCCAACGGTAAAATACATATGCATATACATACTTTTTCTCATCGCACAATGTATAATGTTAGGTACTCGTAATTCGTAAAATTTTCTTGCTAATCAACCATACGATTTGGTCATTTCATTAATTTAACTATTTTAGATTAGCAGGAATGTTATGCTTCTAACTAACTGTGTAAAAGTGTTTTGTCTATTCTTAACACAGATATATCCTTTTACGGTATTTTAAAGCCCAATATATACTGATATGGTTGCCTCAAACAAGCATGAGCCTGGACGTTTCCTTGCTTATAGGTATTGGATCTGTCTCATGGTTTTTGCATTTCTCTTAAAAGTCTCTATAGATTGGACAGTCTAATCGTCAAGGGCAATACATTTACTTATTTTACGGTTTTACCAGTCTCTTATACCCCTGATTAATGGAGGCATTCGTACTATAGTATATTCTAGATTTAAGCTGTGTTATGTTTATTTAGTCTATGTAAAAATGATTAGAATAAACAAGATAAAATACATATGTAATTGTGCGAGAAGAAGGGGTCTCAATTTAGAAGGCAGGTTTAAATGTGTAAGCGGGCCGGATAGCTCAGTCGGTAGAGCGTTTGCACGGCTTGGCGAGGTCATGGGTTCGACTACACAATGATGAGTATCTCGCGAAACCCACTAACAACCAGCGACTTATACAAGACGGCGGCACGTTGACTGAGACCTATGGTCCTTTCAAACGTCACTACAATCTATGCATGCAATACCATTCTAACCACCATGTTTTTGCTACGGGTAAAGCCCGAACAATTGCCGTATATATATGTAGTGGATATCCAAATCTTTGATCTACATACAAGAAATGAAGCATACGATACATCTCTGAAATCAGACGACACAAAAACCTATGTTTAGAAAATTACCCAGCATTCTAAGGGCTAAACTCAGTATGCCTCAATGCCTTTCTTAGGTGTATCTACCGAAAAGGATGAAAAGAAAAGAAGTATTTAGAGATAATTGTGGTAGAAAGATCGGTTGATCTATAACCCTTACAATGCTGGGTAATTTTGTAGAAATAAATTTCTGTGTTGTCTGCTTTCCAAAACCTTAGATATCAGCTTAATTTTGATGAAGATAGATATTCAGAGAAGCAAGCAGGTTAGATCAGCGACATGCCGCCAATTTATTTGGCGGCTGACCTGGATCAAACCTGTTTGCATAAGCATGAAGTCGGTTCCGGCAGTATAGGGTTAAACGCAATTTATTCTATTGTCACAAACATTCCTTCAAATAAGATTTATATTTGTCTAATCTGTTATGTTAATTTTTTCTTTCTTTTTTTTCTTCATTTGGTCAGGTTACAAACTCCCATAAAGGGTTAATTCATGCGTTAAAATTGTAATTTTTTCTATGTCACTGTGCGATAGGGCAATGTTCTTTGATGTGTATGTCACAATTCATACTTCCTCTTTCGTGTCTTGATAGTTAAATAATACTCGTTTTATATAAAAATCATACACATGTGTGTCATATTCGATCACATATTTATCGCTCCAAGTACTGGAAGGTCATTCGGGAACATGTGCACTTTAACACTCAAGACTGAGTCCTGCACATTAATGGAAAAACAAAACAAAAACAAGTCACATCGTATTCCTATTCAATATATATTGTTTACCCTGATGGTGACTGGGATGATCCAAGATGTAATTGTATTAGACTGAACTTATTTATCTTTTATCCTGTCACTAGTGTCATTTTGGGACCGATAACTAGGTACCGTATAACATTTGTGATATCCGGCACTAACCATGTAACACATGCACGTGACGAATCATGACGTCATAAGAACGAAATGACGTCATATTTACATCATTCTCTACTTATTTTTTTCTTTTTTATTCGTGTTTTATTATTACATCTTGTTTGTTTGAAATACATAAAGGTAACAGGATAAATAGAATAGAAAGTTGGTGTCTTTGAATGGGAAAAGTTATCGGGCTCGGCCTCGGAATATTATCCGTTTCGCCTTCGGCTCACCGGATAATATTCCTACGCCTTGCCCGATAACATTTCCGATTCACGACACCAACCATCTATTCTCTATATATCTATTATGACGGATGTTTGAAGCTTATTTTATTCACTCTCGTGAACTGCTTCCTGGATATTTAACCGGTACTCGAGCTTATACATCTATGTGGGCTATCCGGCTAGTCCCGGTATATCCATCTCGCAGCTCACGTGGTTTGAACCTAAGACACTCAGTATCAGAGGCCGGCACTCTACCGCTGTGCCACTATCGCCCAATGTTGCATAACGAATGGAATATCTACGTCTGGATCATCGTGACGAACCTGTTGAATGAATAATATATCGGCATAGTCTATTGGTATAGTATAAGCTTTGTATGGGGAAGTTTGTACTTTCAATACAAGGCCGGACCCTTGGCCATGGTAGTTAATGCGTCCCACTCTTGTATAGTCTTGCTGGGTTCATTATTTATAAACCTTTAAGTATTCACTTTATATCAGGACATTCAGCGCATCAATCCAAGATCCTTGTACATGCAATTCCAAATCGGTACCACAGGTTTTTATCCGAAGCAACAACCTTTTGCCCTCACACGAGAACAATTCTGATAGCGCTAGGGCATCTATTCGTCTTCATAATACTCCCAACATTGTATTGGCCCAACAAGAAAATGGCGGTTCTGATAAGACCACATGTAGCATTCATAACATGACAATTTTTCTCGCGGTTTAAATTCAAATTTTCTTAAAAACATTTAAATTACAAGCTTACAATCTCACAACTCTGTTTATACTATAGACCCAATGGAAGACGACTCGAACCCCGACCAGACCCAGGCCCCACCCAGGACAAAGCCCGGGGACCCCAGCCGTCAAATACTGTATACAGTGGAGGAGACACCACCATGGTATCTGTGTATACTTCTTGGTTTTCAGGTGAGTTATAAAGATGTTATAATTGATCGATATAATTGATGATGGTGATGATGATGATGATGTTGTTTTTGTTGGTGCTACTGCTGCTAATAAAAATAATATGATGATGATGACGACGATGATGAATATGCTGTTGTTGATGATTATGATGATGATTATGTTTCCTACAATTTATTAGACATTGACCTCCTAGCTGTTAATTGGTAAAATATTCTGCTGCTGGTGTTGTTGTTGCTGCGGCTGATGATGATGATGGTGGTGGTGATGATGATGGTGGTGGTGATGGTGATGGTGGTGGTGATGATGATGGTGGTGGTGATGGTGATGGTGGTGGTGATGGTGATGGTGGTAATGATGGTGATGATGGTGATGATGATGATGATGATGATGATGATGATGATGATGATGATGATGATGATGATGATGATGATGATGATGATGATGATGATGATGATGATGATGATGATGATGATGATGATGATGATGATGATGATGATGATGATGATGATGATGATGATGATGATGATGATGATGATGATGATGATGATGATGATGATGATGATGATGATGATGATGATGATGATGATGATGATGATGATGATGATGATGATGATGGTGGTGGTGATGGTGATGGTGATGGTGATGGTGATGATGATGATGATGATGATGGTGGTTGGTGATTGTGGTGGTGGTGTTGGTGATTCTGATGACGACGCAAACTGCTTCCGTTGCTGCTGCTTCTGTTGACAAATACTGTATTTTGTCAACGAAATAATAGTATTTGTGTTGTCTTCTAGGACTTCATGTGAATTAATATTAAACTGTTGTTGCACAGTAAAGCAGTTATTTCTTTAATTAGCAAATGATGAGTAAAGTAATATGGACAAAGGATAAATTTTTTTTTCACAATTTACACGCGTTAGCAAGCCTTTATATCTGGCCTGTGAAATTAAGGATGTATAAAAATTTGACCGGAACTTTTGACAACAATGCAATTAAGAAGGAAAACTTGCTCACTTTGTTGTCAGTGATATAACAATTCTACCTGCGAACATGTACCTACTTCTATCTTGTTTTTACCTCCTTGTTCATTTTATGTAGAGATTAAACATACACAGTTAAAATGTATTTTTATTTAAGGCCAAATATTTACAAATGCGTTACACTTTTGAATATCAATAATAGACAAACTCTTATCAATTTGGCAAAGTTTCTAAAGGAAGCATTTGTATGAAGTGCTAGCAGTATCCACACCATTAAGGCCTCAATAATACAGAGTATAGCTATACAATGTACGTCGTTCTGTGTGGAGTAAGTCTTTCAATAGCTAGTTAAAAAAGTCAATTCTAATGGTAGAAAATTGTATATATATAGTTTAAAAGTAAAAACGACGGTTGGTATTTTCTTTTATATAACTTGCACTGTACTTTATGTAATTGATTATTTGTATTTATATAATGACAAGACACTGTATACGGCAGGTTTTGAATGAATTTGTTCTTTCGTATCTATATCATAAGAGGAAATGGTATAGTTTACGTCTTAAATAAACATTTTCACTGTCTTTAAACTCAAAACAAGGCCTTGCTTTGTTTACAGCATTACCTAACAGCGGTCGGCGCAATGATATCCGTCCCATTGTTACTCAGCGAATTCTTCTGTATGGACCGCGATTTTGTCGGGATCAGTCAACTGATTGGAACCATCTTCTTCGTCTCCGGGCTTTGTACATTGATACAGACCACGTTTGGAGTGAGGTTAGTGACCACCATACATATATTTACCCACTACCAAACAATAATTACATTTGACCACTTTGTTGCAGACGACTCTGGAAAACAATGAAGGAAAGAAAGAAATAACTCGTAACGAGCAATGCCTTCCTTTCCAACAATCTTTTCTATCATACCTGAAGGTTATTTACCGATGTCATCAAATTTTGAAATATCGTCTTCAAGCACTTTCAATTTGAGACAGTCAAAAATTCGGCGTTTGGTAAATGGTTAATGGGACAAAAATGTCGTATTTTGTGTAAGAAAATACCCATGGGAAGGAGGAAGTCTCTCGTTTCCATAAATTATTGGTGTTTGCTGACTCTTTCGTCGGTTGTTTTAGCCTTGGGTCCCGGCCAATGCGTATACCCCTTATGCCGAATATACCCTAAAGGGGTACATTCACGGGCCAGAATCCAAGACTACACGTAACTATTAGGGGTCGATCGCGATCTCGTGCGATGTTTATGGTTCAATCGAACGATACCATACCTGAGTTAAGAAGTGATTGGAATATCCGCTTTTATCTACATACCGTTGAATTTAGCCAAAATCGCCTACTTATATTTTTTAACTCGGACTGAAGCACGTACAGTAATTAGGTTCATGGTCAAGCGCTGACCATAGCCTTGACACGCAGTGGGGTTTTACATACAAGTACAGAAAGTTGCCAAATAATTACCTGTTCTCGAAAAGTACAACTAACAGTCGGTCAATTAATCCAAGCTGTTACGTCGGACGGGTCAAACTATGGGCGAATTGACCACCATCCGGACATCTGTTTATCGATCATTTAACCTCCCAATCGGAACTACTCGGGTATTTCCGTGAGCTGAGAAATACACATTGGATACATCCGATGAGTTCAGATTAGGAACCTCCGTCAGTCTAATTGGGCGGAGCAAAGCAAAGTGATTGTTTGTACGGCTAGGGAGGGGTCTGGGGGTCATGTTCCCCACGAGAAAATTATTTCATTTCCTATGCTCCATATGTTGCAGACTTATGGTGTTTAGAACAATTAAATACACATAAAACTTAAGGGTGGACGGATATGAAATTTGTACGCGACGCTTAATGGAAACTTCTAGGGACGATGCGTACACAGGTGCATTCTCTGCGTACATGTGGCTACGCCCATGCTCACGATCTGATACATTCTGTTGTTAATTAGATTGTTATACCGTGTAGCCCGTTCGGTGTACTCTTACGTATTTGTACTATAAAGTACATCCGACCGAACAACTGTTGTAGTGGGCGATGTTCATTTAAAACAGCTTGACCATCATAAACATTTGTATATCCTTTATTTAAACCTTTCCCAAATAACAAATTTTCGACTGTCCCTAATTGAAAGAGTTTGCAGACGACATTTCAAAATGTGATGAAATTGAACAATATTCTTCGGAAAGAGCAGATGGAGTTCACTCCAAAAACCTATTGAAAGCTCTTCTAACGAACGCCTCTTGGTATAATAATAATTTGGAAGGGGCTTTTTTCTGCACTGGCAAAATAGGTGGAAGGGGATTTTTTTCCGCACTTGCAAATCGACGATTGGAACCTTTTTTCGCACTAGCAAATCGACGAAGGTTTTTTTATCCGCACTGGCAAATCTACGAAGGGGGCTTTTTCCGCTCTGGCAAACCAACGAAGTTTTTTTTCACACTGACAAGTCGACAAAGGGGCTTTTTTACGCTCTGGCAACATTGGTGGAAGAGGATTTTTTTCCGCGGGGCTTTTTTCCGGGAATCATTATAGATCTATCCAAGTTTTTTTCCCAGGAATCATATTGGTTCTATCCAAGTGTTTTCCAGGAATCATATTGGTTCTATCCAAGTGTTTTCCAGGAATCATAATGGTTCTATCCAAGTGTTTTCCAGGAATCATAATGGTTCTATCCAAGTGACTAGCCCTTTTTGGCAGTTAAGCTTGTGATCAGGACTTCTTCATCGCTTTAAAACTGGACGTTAAAAGACATGAAATAGGAAACAACGATATGAAACAGTAGTAGAACGAATAAGGACTGTACATCCATATCAAAATTCACCTTATAGCCAGTTGCCATTATTTCATTTTCAGGTTACCTATCATACAGGGTGGATCGTTCACGTTCGTGACACCAACAATTGTGATACTGTCACAGCGGACATGTGGATTCAGTGACGCCAGAGCAAGGGGTGCGTAGACGAGTAAACCCATATAGTGCTGGACCCGACTTCATGCTTATGCAAACGGGTTAGATTCATGCCAGCCGCCAAGTAAATTTTGCCTATCTGATTATCTTGGTAATTTTCTAAAATAGATTTTTGTGGCGTCTGCTTTCTAAAACCTTAAATATCTGCTTAGTTTTGATGTTGAACGATACTCAGAGTGGCAAACAGGTTATATCTCAGACCAGCCGCCGATCTACTTGGTGGTTGTCCTGGATATCACCTGCTTGCATAAGCATGAAGTCGATTTCAGCACTTTAAGGATTAAATGTAAATTGAGACTGAACTAACAGCTAGCCTGCATCTAACCTGTTTGAATAAGAATGACGTCGGTTCCAGCGCTATAAGGGTTAACAATCTAATAAGCATGACGTCGGTTCGAGCACTATAAGAGATAATCTATCTAATACCCATCTTGATATTTTTAGGTATTCCAGAGAGTAATTTTACGCTCGAAGGTCTACCGGAAATTGGGAGCGATGCGCACCGGGAAGATTGGACATCTCGCCTACGTGAGGTAAGGATTCATAAAAAAGGTCACATAACAATAACAGTGACCATTTCATTCGAGGTCAGGTTAGTCAGATTAGAACATATTTAGTGCGACTAGAGTGGGCAACTTTGAAGGGAGATTGCTCATTCTTTGGTTAGGTTAAAGGGTTAGGGTTCAAATGAACAACTCATTGGAGTATACATAAGTGAATAACTGTAAGGGATTTAGTCAGGCTTGTTAAACAATAAAGAGTAAATTAAGCCTCTCGTGGAAACTGAAATCTTACAACCTGACAATCCAAACCCATCGATAGAGGTTGTTATGGTTTCAGATTCAGGATCCTTTCCTCATGTCCACGATGGATGCTCCATGATTGTTCGATTTGTCATTGTAATAGATGTTCTATAAGTTATAACTTCATATTCCAGATACAGGGCGCCATCATTGTCGCATCTATTTTCCAAGTTGTCATCGGATTCAGTGGTCTGATGGGATTCGTACTCAAGTTTATTGGCCCGTTGGCGATCACACCTACAGTGTCCCTGATTGGCCTGTCGTTATTCGGATCTGCATCTAACTTAGCATCGAAACATTGGTGGATCGCAATCATGTAAGTTATGTAAACTTGGCATTGAAACATTGGTCGATTACTATCATAAAAGTAATGTAAACTTAACATCAAAACATTGGTGGATCGCTTTAATGTAAGTACTAAACTTTGCATTTAAACATTGGTGGATCGCTTTAATGTAAGTACTAAACTTGTCATTTAAACATTGGTGGATCGCTTCAATGTAAGTTACGTAAACCTGGCATTGAAACATTGGTCGATTGCTATCATAAAAGTAATGTTAGCTTAACATCAAAACATTGGTGGATCGCTTTAATGTAAGTACTAAACTTGGCATTGAAACATTGGTGGATCGCTTTAATGTAAGTACTAAACTTGGCATTGAAACATTGGTGGATCGCTTCAATGTAAGTTATGTAAACTTGGCATTGAAACATTGGTGGATCGCTTTAAAGTAAGTACTAAACTTTGCATTTAAACATTGGTGGATCGCTTTAATGTAAGTACTAAACTTGGCATTTAAACATTGGTGGATTGCAGTTATGTAATTACAGTAAATTTAGCATTGAAACTATGGCGGAGCTTGTGTAAGTAATGTAAACTTGACAATTAAACATTGGTGGATCACAATTATGTAAATAATGTTTACATGTAGCAGTCTCGAAGACCTTTTATTAGATTTGACAGGGAACATAAACGAATGACATCATGTTAAGTTGACATTTTACCTTTTATAAGAACAGGCAAAACACGGTCTTCTGTCATCATACATGTTCTAGCTGTTTACTGCACGTAAAATGGCAATCGGTTTTTGTCCTTGTTTTAGTATTGAGACAAATAATTGTGTAGGACAGCGGTTCGGGTGTGAAGATTCGATTTTTGCACAAGAGGGGTTCGTTGGTCCGAATACGATGAATAGTGTTGTCCTCTTTGCGACTTTTCATTGATCAACATTCGACACAACTACTGGCTATGTGTCAAGGAAACTGAATCGAAAGTGATTATTTAACTTGATTCGCAATCGATGTTAATCAAATAAGTTCAAGACTTAGAAAAGTGGGTAGTGTTCTAAGAATAGATTTTTGTGTCGTCTGCTTTCCAAAACCTTAGATATCTTCTTAGTTCTAATGAGGAAAGATACCCAGAGTAGCAAACAGGTTAGATTACAGACCAGCCGTCAATTTATTGGCGGCTGGCCTGGATCCAATCTGTTTGCAAAAACATTAAGTCGGTTCCGAAACTATAAGAGTTAAACATATACAATGTATTGATATTACCTTTGTTTTTATCCATTTATCAGGACGATCGTACTGATTGCCATATTTAGCCAGTATCTCAAGAAGGTACAGATACCATGCTGTGCGATAAGTTCGGGAAAAGGCTGCTCAGTTGTCAAGTTACCAATCTTCAATTTGTTTCCTGTGAGTAAAGCGATTGTGTGTTTGATCAGTAACATTTACTTTACATGTAACAGTGTCAACTAGTAAGGCATGCCTTTTGCTACTCAAGTTACTTCCAATTTCTATTTTGATCCCCATTGCAAACCGTACCGATTTGGCCAATGAAGAGTTTAATGCAGTCAATATGACATTTTTATTCGTCTCTCACAACCAATAAATAACAAGCATGTAAGAAATCAGTCGTCTGTGTCTGGAGGAGCCAATTTTTCACTTTTGTTGACAAAACACAAGGAGCATGGATACGTGCGTTGACCACCTACCATGATCAACGTACCGTTAAAAACTGTGTACACGCATCAATCAAAACAATAATTTAATGGAAGGAAAAATGAATAACTGATGCAATTCTTTGAAACTAACACTCTGTTTGATAATATTGATATATCGACCAGTATATATAGGACATAAGATGGTGGGACACTTTGTAATGATACATGGCTTGTGATTATCTATGTTACAACTGTGTAGTATGTCTTTTATCATTTATATGGATAGCAATGATTGGGTATTATACCACATATAAAGACAACTATTGGAATAAAAAAATGGTTATATAGCTATGTTTGGTCGATATTTTGTTAATTTTGTTTTCCGTCCCCATTGTATATCCTGGAATAGGTCAACCAGCACATATGACGTCGTATATTTCTATTTCAAGATAACTACAACCAACACTCACTTTACTTTTAGTACTACATGTATGATACCTGTGCCTAGAAGTGAAACTGAAAAACCAAGATTGATTGTCAGTATGTACGTCAATGGGGATCAATAGCAAAAATGCTTTTGATGTCATGTACTGACGGTATTCATCAGATCTCTGCGGTGACATCTTATTGGCGACTGCTTCATTTATCTGTATGCTTCATTGTAAAAATTGCAATTAAAACAGTTTGGCAATAATTAATAATGCCGGTTGGCATGTTAACCCAGGTTTGCAACCGGAATTGCAATAAAATTTTGAAGCTTGGTCTAATGCTAATGTTTTATTTCAACATCATCTAGTGATGATTTGTTGTTGTTTCCGGGTCATCCGGACAAAATTCGATGCATCCGTCGACACCAGGATAATATTAAAGTTTACTTAGATTTAATCGGATTTCCAAAAAAGATGATTCGGAATTGCAATGAAGTTTTGAAGTTTTGCCTAATGTTAATTCGTCATCTAAATATCATCTAGGGATGTTGTGATGTTTTTTTGCAATTCCGGTTGTTACAGCACAATTTATCATTTGTCAGGCCAATGGGGCGTACCAATCGTGACAACATCGGGAGTTTTCGGAATCCTTTCTGCGGTTCTCGCATCCATCGTCGAGTCAGTTGGAGATTACTACGCATGCGCAAGACTTTCCGGCGCCCCGCCCCCACCGCTTCACGCCATAAACCGCGGGATCGGTATGGAAGGTATCGGATGTATTTTAGCGGGGGCCTGGGGTTCTGGCAACGGTACGACGTCTTACAGTGAAAACATAGGCGCTATTGGTATAACTAAGGTAGGTTCATTGTGTTCGACAGGTACGCTTTGTACTGACCAGTGTACTTCCGCTTAATTGATTGTGGGTAAATGAATCTATAAACAAAGACGTTGTTGTTTTGGGGGAGCCGTCCCAAACTAGAATTCAAACTGACAGACACATGTTTGCACAACTTTTGTCATTCTACGAAACACTCCTCAACATTGTTGTTTTTGCTAGCTGAATGTTGATTAGAATGTTAAATCAACCTATTTGTAGTTATTTCATTTCACAAACAATTCCTGAGGTTATACTAAAAAAACTATTCCCTTGTGTATGTTTTTACTGTAATGCGGTGCGTAATTATACAAAAAGCCATATCGCGCTGTGATGCGTCATAGTACAAGCGTATGTCGTTACTGATGACGTAGACTCCTGAACCTGGTGAGGTAGGTTTGTTTGTGTGTTTTAGAAGGCTTTTCCATTACACCAACATTTGTTTAGTTTTATTGAGATGCTTGGCGCATCATATGTGGTGAAATCTCCGTAGGTAATCTACTCAAAATGATTGCTCAAGCCAAGGAAAACCATCGCTATATCTCAGACAGTTCTGATCAACTGACGCCGGGATTAAGTAGGAGAGCACAAACACAAAACATATTTCTACTGCAAACAAAACAAAACAAAAACAAATCTTATTCTTTTTTAAAAAAGGAAATCATTGCTCTAGACAATGAATTCAATTTTATTGATGTGTGTCAAAACAAAAACACACTAAGAACTAAACTCAATAAAAGTTCAGCATACATAAACAAATTAAGGATTTGGTGGCAGTTTAGTTCTACTATTGTCCATTGCTTCTTTGAATGACTTGTAACAGTCTTGACGTGAATTCTCGATATCTAGATACGGTTATATGTTAATTTTAGATACACTAAATGTGGCTGTTCGTTACAGGTCGGAAGTCTACGTGTTGTACAAGTGGGTGGGGCAGTGATGATGGTGCTAGGATGTCTGGGGAAATTTGGAGCGCTGTTTACCACCATACCGGACCCGGTCATTGGAGGAATGTTTATTGTAGCCTTTGGTAAGAAATATAGTGTATCTATACATTTGAGTCTGATTGATGCCGATACATGTTCATGCACCAAAGAGTTAATGTACAATAACATGAAAATTAATTACACTCAAATTATACATTTTATACTTTAACTTAAAAGAACAGTGTAACGATCGCTACATCAGTATTGACATAATGTGACACTCTCCATTGGAGTCAATGGCTGGCCAATCGAACCTTCTACAAACAAAACCATCAGATACTGCAACTGTTGATAACATTTTGCAAGATTCAGACTAGTGTTAATAGGTTTATGATTTCAATCATCTGCAAAGCGTATTGGCCTGTACCAGCTTGTGCTACATCCTTTCTTATTACTGCTTCCTTTCTGAACATTTTGTCTCTTCTTTGTTTTGCGTGTTTCCCTATACAAACTAACTAATATATATTATATATCGCTTATATTAACATATATTAATAAGTTTTATACTTTATTCATTGTATTGTTCATGCAGGTATGGTTACCGCTGTGGGCCTGTCAAACCTACAATTCGTGGATCTTAACTCGCCCAGGAATATCTTCATCCTGGGTATTTCCATTTACTTCGGACTAACGCTTCCTTTATGGCTACAATCCAACGACGCGGTCATACACACAGGTAGGGGATTATAGACATACAATACACAAATAACGGATTCAAAGCTTTCTGCCTGGCTTTTTGCCCTGCCTTTTTTAATTTCCTTTCAGGTGATTTTTGACGATTAATTGTCTTCAACAACTGAACACTTTCATATTGGAAAGAAGTCCGTTGCTAGATCAAAAAATATATATGTCATTCGCTGAAGCCACTGAACGCTTTTTCAATTCTATATGTTACGTAGGACTGGTGGTCAATGTAATTGTGGTCTTGTCATAACTCATCGTCTATAAAGATATTAGGGAAATATTCACCTAGCGATAAGTCATGACATAGCCTACTTTGCATATGAATTCGTTGTTATTTAGGTATATATTGATGACCTTTCAACATGAATTCTGACCCAGGTGATGATTTATTTACAAAACCCAACTACCAATACGAATACAAATTCATTTATATAACACGAACATGTTTTCAATGTTAAGTTGCGCCTATTTACTAATCGCCCATATTAAACGTTATTTTGGATTCATATCATAATGTAAACAAATTTGTAGTGAAAACTGATTTTAACCGATCTTAATTCTTTTTGCTCGATTGATCCTTTATGCAATGGCCACAATTCTGACCGCATGGTTTTCAGCTCTCTGAAGCCTGTATGCTCAGTACCTATATCTGGTATTCATGCCTATAGGACCTGAGACTGCGTATACATACACAGAGGCTATTCAATACGGTCTTAAAGTTGCTCGTTTGAGATTTGATAATGATGGTGAGTTTAAGTTTAAGTTTAAACTTACTAGTTTTACATCGGTTGTGGAACAAGTCATTGTAACTTAGATTACTCACTCTCGATTCTGATTCCTGGATACATGAACAGTACTCGCACCGAACTTGGACTAATGAAAGGTCGCAGGGAAGATCCCGCCACTCTCGGGATTCGAACCCATGGTCCTCGTGTCCAGAAACCGACGCTTTACCCCTGGACCACTATCCTCACAATGATTAGAACAAATATCTGAGCAGATAACAATCGTGTTGTGGATAGAGACAAATTTAAAGGTATTTCTCACGCATTTCAGGTAGTGATATAGTCGACCAGATTCTAACCGTGTTGTTTAGTACAAGTATGTTCGTGGGAGGGCTTATCGGATTTGTGCTGGATAACACCATACCAGGTAATGTTTAATTTATTTATCGGACTCGTATCCAACTAAGTTAGACAAAACCGATGACCTGAAACTCAATTATAATACTGAGAAAGTTTCCTTTATGTTCAGATTTGATAGACATTTGAATTGCTACATTTTTAAGTAACTACAGCCAAAGACATGTTAAACCAATCGGGAATATTCACATACTCAAATACAGTGAAGCCAGTGCATATAGACTGTTTATGTCTTAATATGTATAAGAACATGCTCTGCTTCATAAGTCCGGATGATTCGGTCATCCGGACATTTTGTTGGAAACGGACGTGTTCGGATTAACGAGACACCACTGTATATATTAGTTTGCATTGTTGCCTACGTTATGTCCAAAGATAGTAATAGATAGTCGCCTTATCATGCTTGACGTCTAGTATTTGTTCTGGAGTTGCAAAGCAATTCACGGAATTGGTAATCTTAACATTTAACTCTTAGATTGCTGGGTACCTTTCTTAAAATATATCTTTATGTCGTCTGCTTTCCAAAACCTTAAATATATGCTTAATTCTGGTAAGGAAATATACGCAGAGTAGCAAACAGGCTAGATCACAGGCCAGCCGCAAATTTACTTGGCGGTTGTCTTGGACAGAACCTGTTTGCAAAAGGATAAAGTCGATTTGATCATTATAAGGGTTAGTTACAACCCATTGAATGCCGTATGGGATACATTTCGTTGTGTATGTCTTAAACTTTAGAATGCTGGATACTTTTCTAAAAATATTTTTTAAATATTTCCAAAACTTTAGATATTTGCTTAATTCCGATTGGGAAAGATACTCAGAGTACAAACAAGATATATCACAGGCCAGCAGCCAAGTAAATTGGCGGCTGGCATGGATCCAACATCTTTGCATTAGCATGAAGTCGGTTCCAGCAATATATGGGCCGAGATATATCCCTTTGTATTAGAGTGGATATTGAAATTGAATGATGCATAATTTGGACTACTTGACAGCATGAGCTTGGTTCCAGCACTTTAATGGTTTTCCTTTTTTGTTATAACTAGGGACGGACGTGGAGCGAGGTATCCATATTTGGCGCGTTTTAGGAGAAACCAAGTCGGAGGCGACTGCGGAGATAGAAGTCTACGATTTGCCGTTCCAGAAATACATAGATAATGTGGGCCTGTTCCGATACATACCGTTTTGTCCAGCATTTCTACGGTCCACCAGAGAAGGGGGAGGAGCTAACGAAAAGAGATGTGGAGAAAAGGGCGTTGACAATCCGGAATTCAATGGAGGTGCTTTCGAGATAAACACGCAGCTTTGATCATTATAATTGTGTTTGTGTTTATATCGAATCTGTTTATTATAAATTTTAATGTGTATACTGATAATGTTTCCCGCCCTTTTCGACCATTATTCTTTTGTTATAATACTTAACATAGCCACATGCTCCATTGCTCCTACATGTCAGGAACGTTCCAATTATTATCTAGTATCCGTTACTCAGAGTACCATGGATGGACGGCATTACGACCATATAACTGTCTAGTTTGGCGTAGCACGGATTTGAACCCCGTGTCTCCACGCATGCTTTCTAAAAAACCTAACACATCACACCATTGTTTAGTTATACCCCTTTTTGCCAAACCGCCTACCTGTCTGGTTTGGCGCAGCCCAGGTTTGTTCCCAGTATCTCCACACATATTGTCTAAAGAATCTAACATAATACAACATTGTTTAGTCAAACCCCTTCATGTCACACCTTCTAAGAGCAAAGATTTATCAACTGACACATGTTTTACCGTATACAACATCACCTTAACCTTTGTTGAACAAGTTTCAAAGTATGCCTTTTAGTTTATCATAACAGAACGTTGTCAGATCCGGTGGAATGAAGGAATGGCATTTATGTTAATATACCCGCAATTCGTAACTTTTAAATATACATCTATTTTATCATTACAGTGATTTCTCGTTAATCCGAACACGTCCGTTCCCAACAAAATGTCCGGATTACCGAATAATCCTGACTAATGAAGCAGTGCATGTTCTTATACACATTAAGACATAAACGGTCAGTATGCACGTGTATACTTTTAACACTTTAGCAAACGCCAAATTGTCGACCGTCCCAAAAATAATCTTCTGATATCGCAGAAAACATTGTGGGAAAAGGAGAAATTGCTCGTCACGAGCAATTTCTCCTTTTCCCACAATCTTTTCAAAAGTTGTCTGCAACAAACTGGTCAAATAATTCCGTTCCCTTACAATTTCGTTCGGATTGCGAGACATTCGGATAATCGGGGTCCGGATAAACGAGGCTTCACTGTATATGTCAACTTTTGTTCTTTTATTTGATTTGTGTTTATTTGATTTAAAACATATTTACCTAAGTATTTTAATCTTCATAGTAATATGTAGACAACTGAATTAAATAAAAGCATACTAGCGCTCAGAAAAATTGCAAAACTGGGTCATATGTGTTATAAATTATGATAGAATATGTTGAAACATAGAAGAAAACCACAGGATGATGACAATATAACGCCTGATCTATTTATTATCTATTTTTCAAATTGCTATTTTCACAAATTCGGTGCCCACCAATTTACCTTCATTGTTTACATTCGAGTAACATCTAAAATAGGAAGGAGCGCTCAGATTAATGAGTGGCGATTACCTGGTTAGAAACACATAAAGCTACTGTCATTTATAGGGGGTGAACAACGTGAACATTCAAAATGAAGAATTTCTTGGGTTTTATTGGTTCCAAATCTTTCTCGGCTGACCTTGTTTTATCACTAATTGTAAACACACCTTATAGAATTCACTCTTTTAAAAGCATCATGTGAATGTGTCACAGTCTCAATTCCTCCGTGAAAGGGAATTTAAACTACTTTAAAGTTAATTTTCAATTATTCTAGAATTCTTACAATTTAAGTGTAAATGAGCGCAAATATGACTTTAAGTCGACCTGACAATCTTGCATTTACTGTTTCAAATCCATCAACTAGTTATAGTGATTTCGTTTTTGTCCCTGTATATGACAGTTAAGCCTTCTACTATTGGTATTGTGAAAGTGGTACGCCTTTCGTGGCATTGTGAATGCACCGGAATAGCCAATGTACGCATAAAGGGAATTAACCCTTGGTAAGTCGTGTAAATGGTTGTATTGGTGATGTCCCTTTGTGAAGAACGAGTGAGAATCCTCAAATAGGAAGTTTGCAGTGTATAACAACGCATTTTATAAAAGTATAAGTAGTACCATTTGCTACATGGTGTTTTACTTTTACGCAAATGTTGCCCAAGCCTACAGAAAAGTCATGGAATATGTTCAACAGCGCCTAACGAGCAACGTATCCATCAATCACGATGGGGCCTTTCTAATGTATTAAAGTAAACGTTATTTTTTGTCATTTACATTATGTGCAGTGTGTCATTGCTATACATTGGGACAAGCTACTAGATCCAATGTGGAGGAATTACCAATATCTTATTATTCTCGTTTTTTGCGTTTGCAATCCTATGTCTTTCGGTAAAATACAACAACGGTTATTGCCCAATCTATTACTTGAATTGATTGATCATTGTAATATCGTATATCAGAAAGATGTATTTATCTGCTATTGAACAATCTGTTTGTTTTGCAGCAAGTTAAGTATCAAAATAGGTAATGCGTGGCCCAGTGGTCAAGCTGGCTGACTAAGAACTCGGGGATCCCGGGTTCGAGTCCCATCGAGACGTCTGGTTTCCTAGGTGTGGCATCAGAGTCCTAGCCTAGTACCTGTGGATCCAGTAAAGCCGTTACATTACTGAAACATTGTGGCGTTAAATGCCATACAAATCAATAAAACCATCAATATATTTCCATCACATGGTATTAAATACTATTGCATAAAGGAAAGATATCTCCCACACTAGATCGAAAAGCCATTTGCAGCCAGTTACAGACACCTCGTTAATTTTTCATAATGTGTCAAGCAACTCCAATGTTAACTTCTTTTTAAACAGTTGATAAGTTAAGTTTTTTTTTTTTGAACAATCAATATTTTTTTCTCAAATCCAGACACATTCTGTAATTATAATTAACTAAGCTCTAATGAATCCCCATCCTGCCGAAAAGGATGGTTCAATAATTTCCGCTCAAGGGAGTATTTAGTGTCAAACTAACAATGTTATCGAAATTAGATCGGCCATTTTCCTATCAAATTAACAGTGTTCAAAATATAGTTAACCAATTTCCTTTGTCAAATGATTTTCTCAAAATACATTTTATTCAAACCACCGCAAAAAACTTCTCACACACAGATATGTCTGAAAATTACCTTATCATTATTGGAACCATTTTGACAAAGGGAGAAGTTTCTCATTAACGATAAGATACATGCAAACGCAGAAAGCGCTCACGGCTCAATGGGTTGTAAGACGAAAACATTCGTGTTAACCCCTAACGTGCTGGAACCGAATTCACGCTTATGCAAACAGGTAAGATCCAGGCAAGCCGCCAAGTAAATTGGAGGCTGGCCTGTGACCTTACCTTTTTGCTACTCTGGGTATTTTTCTTAATCAAAATTGAACAGATATTTAAAGTTTTAGAAAGCAGAAGACACAAAATCCTTTTTTAGAAAATGATCCAGCATTATAAGGGTTAATAATTTCTAAAGATCCTGGCTTGGTTGAGATTTACACAGATTGGCAACCCTAAAGGTCCGCTTCAACATTCAAGGACACACATTGTTTGTCTCTATTCCTTTGAAATCAAAAGTAACGTAAGTAATATAATTATCCTTGGGATATTTTTGAATACCATATTACCACATATATAACCACACCTTCAAGGACATATATAGAATCTATACGGTACGCAAGTCCTAGTTTTACAATTATTATCAGAAGCTACGGCTGCAACACACACTAGTAACCGCTGTCTTGCCAGTTCCTTGCTTTGCTGTATTCTACTGGACAAAACAGTAGAAACCAATGTGACACTCTGAATAAGCGTTCTTAATAAGCAATTCGTCGGTTTTTGACAATGGTTTAAATTGAAAAAAAAGTGAGCAAATGTATCTTTGTCTTGATCTGGTTCATCGGTTGTTGTTGTTCTAAATCAGGGCCAATAGCCAAATGAGGGCATGGTACACATCTTTTTGTAATAAAGAACACGATAAATATTTGTTTCGCCATTTCGGTCAAATATGACTGGCGGCGAGAAAATAGGGATCTCCATATTGCTTGTTCTGTCTAAATAACGTATCCATTCACCCTTCTCCATTTAATAAAAGAAATATTTCTTTCGGCAGTCTACACTTTAGGCTTTTGTACCAAAAGGTAGTTCTGTTCTTGATCAGTAAATTCACTTTTTTATGCAGAGTTTTAATATCGACTTATCAATGACAGCGTATTTCATACATTTTTTTGACTGGTTGTACTTAGATTTAGTGTCATCTGTTTTAAAGAAAGTTCGACCTCGGAACAAGGACAAGTGCTAATGTAGCCATCTTTCCTCCTCATTAAGGCAAGTCACGAGGTCGATTTGATTCGAGTAAATACTACATGAACTGTTCATACTTTAAGCTTATTCGTTCTGTTTCCGTCTATCAAACACAATTAAAAGTGATACCAATCGTTTTTACAGTACTGGCCCAATGGCAGGGGTGTCATGTGTCATACACGCAGTGTTTAGTTTAGATTCGAATCGTTTATTCGACTTCGATTTGAAGACATGTTTTTTATCAACACAGAATTGAATTGCCACTCTCGATTCTGTTGTAAAAGATAATGCAGAAATGATAGCATTGTTAGGTGAATTATGTAGCGCTAGAAGATGTATAAGTAGGAAATGCAGAAGCACCAGACGCTAAATAAGTGTTTTTAACTTTAGAAACGAACAAGTTGTAAGAATGAAAGCAAGAAAAAAGTAGTTGATATGTAAAATAGAATAAGTAGCAGAAAGACGTATAAAATTACTAGCAAACCTAGTAGTAGACATAATTAGTAATAGACGCAATAATAGCTGTAGCAGTACTTTCAGTTTTAGAAGTAGTAATGATTTTAGCGCAGGAATTTGGCATTTCTATTTAGTTTAAAGTATTCATATTTCACCAATTTTGAACCAAATTCCTTAAACATAAACTAATTATGCTCGATTCTGCTTCCCGGAGGCCTAACCAGTACTCGCACCGGATGTGGTATAATATTTGTTTGAAAGAAAACCTTACGTCCAAAACTAGCACGATTCTTGGTGCAATTCACAACCTATTGTTTCAAAAGCTCTAATGGCGAGTTCAGTGTTTGCTTGTAATTGCTACAAGTACAAATAACCACCTACTCACATTTAAAAAACCTTTGGCAGGGCTGGTCTCACGATTTATTTTTTTGCTGTACAACGCAAATCCATCTAGCTTACACGTGCAGTTTGGGCAGCATGCGTTAACTCTTTACCAAAAATCCAAATTTTCGACTGTCCAAAATTGGAAGAGTTTGCAGACGATTTCAGAATTTGGTGAAATTGAAAAATAATCTTCTGATAGGGCAGAAATCATTGTGGGGAAAGGAGACATTGTTCGTTTAGATTACATAGAGTAATCCAACTGTCATTATTATTTGGTGATTGGTTAAACTCATGTGCTGTGAGAAAACATGTGAGTACTAACTATAGTTTTTATCCTAACGAGTAACGATCGAGCACCTTTTGGGTTCTATCCTGTTTAAATTAAATAATTTCACTTACTGAGATGCAGACTTAATTAAACTCAACCTGGGTGTCTAGTACGACTACAACATAGGGTGCATCTGCCATGTGACTTATGAACCAAGTGTGATAAAAGACGGACTTGTTCGCTAAGAGTATTGATCTATTATCTATGCTCATTCCTTGAGCACTAAAAAAACAGGACATTGTAATCTTATTTATTTTCTGACTGTCTATTCCTTTTGCCATCTCCCATCTTTATTACCGAATTGTGGAGTTCATTACAGTTACCTGCCAGCTTTTGCTTATCTTCTAGAGCAAGTTGTTCGGAAAAAGTCGCCAAGCTCAAAATCATGGATCTCAGACACCCACACATACACACAAAATGGTCAAAAATAATTAAAATGTATCTAATGGGCCAATAATTAGCATACAATGCTACATCTGAACAATAATAAACATTGTCATCCACTGATCGGTTTTCTTGTCGACATCATTTACCTGCAGGTTCTCTATAAAAACGCTTTAGGTTCCAAAACTTGTATAATGATGTTATCAACAACGATCAGAATTATTCCTTCTCTTAAAACACTGGTTATCGAAGGACCAGTTTGTAATTCTAAGAAAAAGTATGAGCAAATCAAGCAGTCCTGAGCATTTTCCTTTTCAAAATGAACACAGCCTTCCAGTGAACATTTTTCAGTTCTTTTCGGGTTGTTCATTACCTGATTTTGGCATTGCCGTACTATGTATATAATTGAAGATTTGCAAAGTGTATCTATATAAGTCTTCACTTAAAATGGAAATGTGTTCCAAGTGCTGAAGTAGCCCGAAAAGCGTAGCGTCCTCTTGTATTGTTGCATCGTCATATATGTTCATTTCTTGTTCTTACTCGAGTATTTTTCAACACCAGGTATAGTATAAGATAACAATCATTATAACGAGAGTGCACAGTGCATCACCTATTGGTACTGTTGCATTGCCCCACACCTAAACGTGCAGTTGAATGCCATAATACATGTGCGCCCACACAAACAGTATCGGCATGCAATAAACAGATTAATTATTCATGTCCATTGGGTCTCTACACAGCTAGAACGTCATCGGAGTTATCAATAATAAAGCTATCTTGATGGATTGCATTAAATTGCATTTCCAATAGGCTTCAACTAATTGCAAGTTTTGGATTATCAGAACGGATGATGCATTCTATTGGAAGAGTACAGTATAAGATGCATAGTCGTGTTCATAAACAAATACAAATGTGATTAAACGCCGAAATCGCCCTCTTCTCTTTCTCTCAAAACCGGATAAGCACTTTTTAAATCAAATACATATTAACTCACTGTATACAGGCTCTTACCACATAATCCATTACGTAACAATAACGACATCTGACCGGTTTGTGGCAGACGACGCTGGAAAACATTGTTGGAAAAGGAGAAACTGCTCATAACGAGTAGTTCCTCTTTTACTCACAATGTTTTCTGCCCTATCAGAAGAATGTTTTTAAATTTCTTCTCATTTTGAAATGTCGTCTGCAAACTCTTTCAATTTGGGACAGTCGAAAACTTCGTATTTGGTAAAGGGTTAAATACTTACTATTTCCCATAGCGTATTATACATGTTTACAATAATTCGCTTTGCGACACATAGTTTACTTATTTTCGTGTTTTTATCGCTCATTTTACTTAAAGGGTACTGTGCAAGACCACAGTAAGTGCTTCACATTTGCTAAACGTGAAGCACGTACAATAGTCTTGTGTTGTACACATGCTTTACATTCTTATTTATGTTTTCCCATAAAGAACTTGTTATGGTATTATCGAATGATCACACTCGCATAGTTACTAATTGTTTCAAGCACTTGTCCAGAAACAGAAATACGCCTTATGATCGGTATGTTGGGATTCCAATCACGTCATGTGCTATGTGGTATAACGTACTGGCTATCTTTCCACATAACAGGGAAATAAACCGTGTTACGCCACTGTTTTACTACTCCCGGGGGTCGTTGGACCATAAGAAGTACTTCTTGAAAATCTAGAAAGTAGCATTGTATGCTAAGTATAGGTCCATTAAATACATTTTAATTATCTTTTTACCCTTGTGTGTCTGTGTGTGGGTGGGGGTGGGGGGGTGAGATCCATGATTTTGAGCTTGGTGACTTTTTCCGAACTACTTCCTCTAGAAGATAAACGAAAGATGTTGGGTACCTGTGGTGTCCTCTGCAATTCGGTAAGTAAGATAGGAGATGGCAAAAGGAATAGACAGGCAGGAAAGAAAGAAAACAATATTCGTGCTCACATTAAAACTCACCTCAATTGACTTCGTTATACGTCACACTTGTTTCTTATTTCACCTCTGGCAGATACAGCAGATTCATATATCATTAAACATATACTAATTGATGAATAAGATGAAGCTATATTTTACAATTATCAAAAGAGACATATTTGGTATTCGTTTTTGGTCTCATACTGCCTCATATTTGTATTACAATTAACAATAAGAACAGATAACTCCGTCAGAAAATGTTGTGTACCAACGTGACACAGTTAGTTTGATTAAATATGCATCAAACTAATTAAAATTGCTCCACTGATTTAAACAGGAGAAAACTCAAAAGGAGCTCAATCGTTACACGTTAGAATAGAACTAAAGTTAGTCCTTGCATGCCTCTGTCAGCACATGGGTCTAATCTCTCTTTAACGCATACTACATAAACTGCACGTGTAAGCTAGATGGGTTTGCGTTGTACAGGAAAACAATAAATCGTGAGACCAGCCCTGCCAAAGGTTTTTTAAATGTGAGTAGGTGGTTATTTGTACTGGATCACATAGCAATTACAATCAGACAATGATCACATCATTAACACTTTGGAAAGATTGGCTGTGAGTTGCACCTAGAATAGTGCTAGCTTTGGACGTAAGGTTATCTTTGTCAAATAGAAATGCGTCCACGTTCGTTGCGTGTACTGGTTAGCTCTCCAGCAGGCGGAATCCAGCACAATAGTTAATTTTAAAGGACTTGTTTCAGAAGCGGCGTCAAATGAATTAATAGAATACTGAGTAGTTTCCTTTAAATATTTCTTTGTGTCGTCGGTTTTACAAAACAAAAACCAAAACCATTTGCTTAATTTTGACGAGGAAAGATATTAAGAGTAGCAAACAGATTTACCATTTACTTGGCGGCTGGCCTCGGTTCAACCTGTTGGCATAAGCATGAAGTGGGTTCAAGCACTATAAGCGTTAAATCATGTAATGTAGGTTACCATTGGACTTATCTAATTGAGATAATAACAATGGCTACATTCAGCATATGGTTTAACCCTCTCCCAAATAATAACGACATTTGACCACTTTGTTGCATACGACTTTATAAAACATTGTGGGGAAAAGGAGAAATTGCTCGAAAATGATCCAGCATTATAAGGGTTAATAAGTTCTAAAGATCCTGGCTTGGTTGAGATTTACACAGATTGGCAACCCTAAAGGTCCGCTTCAACATTCAAGGACAAACATTGTTTGTCTCTATTCCTTTTAAATCAAAACTAACGTAAGTAATATAATTATCCTAGGGATAGTTGTGAATATCATATTACCACATAACATATATCACGACACCTTCAAGGACATAAACAGAATCTATACGGTACGCATGTCCTAGTTTTACAATTATTATCAGAAGCTAAGACTGCAACACACGCTAGTAACCGCTTTCTTGTCATTTCCTTGTTTATTACATCTACTGGATAATACAGTAGAAACCAATATGACACTCGGAACAAGCGTCTTAATAAGAAATTCGTCGGTTTTTGACAATGGTTTAAATAAAAAACCACTGAGAAAATGTATCTAAGCCCTGTTCATATTATTATTCATTGTATGCTTTTGTTTTCAGTCTGGACAAATTGTCAAATGAGGGCATGGTACACATTTTCTGTAATAAAGAACACGATACATATTTGTTTCGCCATTTCGGTCAAATATGGCTGGCAATGAGAAAATAGTGATCTCCATATTGCTTGTTCTGTCTAGATAACGTATCCATTCACCTTTCTCCATTTAATAAAAGAAATCTTTCTTTCGGCAATCTACAATTTAGGCTTTTGTACCAAAAGGTAGTTCTGTTCTTGGTCAGCAAACTCACTTTTTTATGCAGAGTTTCAATATCGACTTATCAATGACACCGTATTTCATGTATCTTTTGACTTAGATTTAGTGTCATCTGTTTTAAAGGAAGTTCGACCTCGGAACAAGGACAAGTGCTAATGTAGCCATCTTTCCTCCTCATTAAGGCAAGTCACGAGGTCGATTTGATTCGAGTAAATACTACATGAACTGTTCATACTTTACGCTTATTCGTTCTGTTTTCGTCTATCCAACACAATTAAAAGTGATACCCATCGTTTTTACAGTACTGGCCCAATGGCAGGGGTGTCATGTGTTATACGTGCAGTGTTTAGTTTAGATTCGAATCGTTTATTCGACTTCGATTTGGAGACATGTTTTTTATCAACACAGAATTGCCACTCTCGATTCTGTTGTAAAAGATAATGCAGAAATGGTAGCATTGTTAGGTGAATTATGTAGCGCTAGAAGATGTATAAATAGGAAATGCAGAAGCACCAGACGCTAAATAAGTGTTTTTAACTTTAGAAACGAACAAGTTGTAAGAATGAAAGCAAGAAAAAAGTAGTTGATATGTAAAATAGAATAAGTAGCAGAAAGACGTATAAAATTACTAGCAAACCTAGTAGTAGACATAATTAGTAATAGACGCAATAATAGCTGTAGCAGTACTTTCAGTTTTAGAAGTAGTAATGATTTTAGCGCAGGAATTTGGCATTTCTATTTAGTTTAAAGTATTCATATTTCACCAATTTTGAACCAAATTCCTTAAACATAAACTAATTATGCTCGATTCTGCTTCCCGGAGGCCTAACCAGTACTCGCACCGGATGTGGTATAATATTTGTTTGAAAGAAAACCTTACGTCCAAAACTAGCACGATTCTTGGTGCAATTCACAACCTATTGTTTCAAAAGCTCTAATGGCGAGTTCAGTGTTTGCTTGTAATTGCTACAAGTACAAATAACCACCTACTCACATTTAAAAAACCTTTGGCAGGGCTGGTCTCACGATTTATTTTTTTGCTGTACAACGCAAATCCATCTAGCTTACACGTGCAGTTTGGGCAGCATGCGTTAACTCTTTACCAAAAATCCAAATTTTCGACTGTCCAAAATTGGAAGAGTTTGCAGACGATTTCAGAATTTGGTGAAATTGAAAAATAATCTTCTGATAGGGCAGAAATCATTGTGGGGAAAGGAGACATTGTTCGTTTAGATTACATAGAGTAATCCAACTGTCATTATTATTTGGTGATTGGTTAAACTCATGTGCTGTGAGAAAACATGTGAGTACTAACTATAGTTTTTATCCTAACGAGTAACGATCGAGCACCTTTTGGGTTCTATCCTGTTTAAATTAAATAATTTCACTTACTGAGATGCAGACTTAATTAAACTCAACCTGGGTGTCTAGTACGACTACAACATAGGGTGCATCTGCCATGTGACTTATGAACCAAGTGTGATAAAAGACGGACTTGTTCGCTAAGAGTATTGATCTATTATCTATGCTCATTCCTTGAGCACTAAAAAAACAGGACATTGTAATCTTATTTATTTTCTGACTGTCTATTCCTTTTGCCATCTCCCATCTTTATTACCGAATTGTGGAGTTCATTACAGTTACCTGCCAGCTTTTGCTTATCTTCTAGAGCAAGTTGTTCGGAAAAAGTCGCCAAGCTCAAAATCATGGATCTCAGACACCCACACATACACACAAAATGGTCAAAAATAATTAAAATGTATCTAATGGGCCAATAATTAGCATACAATGCTACATCTGAACAATAATAAACATTGTCATCCACTGATCGGTTTTCTTGTCGACATCATTTACCTGCAGGTTCTCTATAAAAACGCTTTAGGTTCCAAAACTTGTATAATGATGTTATCAACAACGATCAGAATTATTCCTTCTCTTAAAACACTGGTTATCGAAGGACCAGTTTGTAATTCTAAGAAAAAGTATGAGCAAATCAAGCAGTCCTGAGCATTTTCCTTTTCAAAATGAACACAGCCTTCCAGTGAACATTTTTCAGTTCTTTTCGGGTTGTTCATTACCTGATTTTGGCATTGCCGTACTATGTATATAATTGAAGATTTGCAAAGTGTATCTATATAAGTCTTCACTTAAAATGGAAATGTGTTCCAAGTGCTGAAGTAGCCCGAAAAGCGTAGCGTCCTCTTGTATTGTTGCATCGTCATATATGTTCATTTCTTGTTCTTACTCGAGTATTTTTCAACACCAGGTATAGTATAAGATAACAATCATTATAACGAGAGTGCACAGTGCATCACCTATTGGTACTGTTGCATTGCCCCACACCTAAACGTGCAGTTGAATGCCATAATACATGTGCGCCCACACAAACAGTATCGGCATGCAATAAACAGATTAATTATTCATGTCCATTGGGTCTCTACACAGCTAGAACGTCATCGGAGTTATCAATAATAAAGCTATCTTGATGGATTGCATTAAATTGCATTTCCAATAGGCTTCAACTAATTGCAAGTTTTGGATTATCAGAACGGATGATGCATTCTATTGGAAGAGTACAGTATAAGATGCATAGTCGTGTTCATAAACAAATACAAATGTGATTAAACGCCGAAATCGCCCTCTTCTCTTTCTCTCAAAACCGGATAAGCACTTTTTAAATCAAATACATATTAACTCACTGTATACAGGCTCTTACCACATAATCCATTACGTAACAATAACGACATCTGACCGGTTTGTGGCAGACGACGCTGGAAAACATTGTTGGAAAAGGAGAAACTGCTCATAACGAGTAGTTCCTCTTTTACTCACAATGTTTTCTGCCCTATCAGAAGAATGTTTTTAAATTTCTTCTCATTTTGAAATGTCGTCTGCAAACTCTTTCAATTTGGGACAGTCGAAAACTTCGTATTTGGTAAAGGGTTAAATACTTACTATTTCCCATAGCGTATTATACATGTTTACAATAATTCGCTTTGCGACACATAGTTTACTTATTTTCGTGTTTTTATCGCTCATTTTACTTAAAGGGTACTGTGCAAGACCACAGTAAGTGCTTCACATTTGCTAAACGTGAAGCACGTACAATAGTCTTGTGTTGTACACATGCTTTACATTCTTATTTATGTTTTCCCATAAAGAACTTGTTATGGTATTATCGAATGATCACACTCGCATAGTTACTAATTGTTTCAAGCACTTGTCCAGAAACAGAAATACGCCTTATGATCGGTATGTTGGGATTCCAATCACGTCATGTGCTATGTGGTATAACGTACTGGCTATCTTTCCACATAACAGGGAAATAAACCGTGTTACGCCACTGTTTTACTACTCCCGGGGGTCGTTGGACCATAAGAAGTACTTCTTGAAAATCTAGAAAGTAGCATTGTATGCTAAGTATAGGTCCATTAAATACATTTTAATTATCTTTTTACCCTTGTGTGTCTGTGTGTGGGTGGGGGTGGGGGGGTGAGATCCATGATTTTGAGCTTGGTGACTTTTTCCGAACTACTTCCTCTAGAAGATAAACGAAAGATGTTGGGTACCTGTGGTGTCCTCTGCAATTCGGTAAGTAAGATAGGAGATGGCAAAAGGAATAGACAGGCAGGAAAGAAAGAAAACAATATTCGTGCTCACATTAAAACTCACCTCAATTGACTTCGTTATACGTCACACTTGTTTCTTATTTCACCTCTGGCAGATACAGCAGATTCATATATCATTAAACATATACTAATTGATGAATAAGATGAAGCTATATTTTACAATTATCAAAAGAGACATATTTGGTATTCGTTTTTGGTCTCATACTGCCTCATATTTGTATTACAATTAACAATAAGAACAGATAACTCCGTCAGAAAATGTTGTGTACCAACGTGACACAGTTAGTTTGATTAAATATGCATCAAACTAATTAAAATTGCTCCACTGATTTAAACAGGAGAAAACTCAAAAGGAGCTCAATCGTTACACGTTAGAATAGAACTAAAGTTAGTCCTTGCATGCCTCTGTCAGCACATGGGTCTAATCTCTCTTTAACGCATACTACATAAACTGCACGTGTAAGCTAGATGGGTTTGCGTTGTACAGGAAAACAATAAATCGTGAGACCAGCCCTGCCAAAGGTTTTTTAAATGTGAGTAGGTGGTTATTTGTACTGGATCACATAGCAATTACAATCAGACAATGATCACATCATTAACACTTTGGAAAGATTGGCTGTGAGTTGCACCTAGAATAGTGCTAGCTTTGGACGTAAGGTTATCTTTGTCAAATAGAAATGCGTCCACGTTCGTTGCGTGTACTGGTTAGCTCTCCAGCAGGCGGAATCCAGCACAATAGTTAATTTTAAAGGACTTGTTTCAGAAGCGGCGTCAAATGAATTAATAGAATACTGAGTAGTTTCCTTTAAATATTTCTTTGTGTCGTCGGTTTTACAAAACAAAAACCAAAACCATTTGCTTAATTTTGACGAGGAAAGATATTAAGAGTAGCAAACAGATTTACCATTTACTTGGCGGCTGGCCTCGGTTCAACCTGTTGGCATAAGCATGAAGTGGGTTCAAGCACTATAAGCGTTAAATCATGTAATGTAGGTTACCATTGGACTTATCTAATTGAGATAATAACAATGGCTACATTCAGCATATGGTTTAACCCTCTCCCAAATAATAACGACATTTGACCACTTTGTTGCATACGACTTTATAAAACATTGTGGGGAAAAGGAGAAATTGCTCGAAAATGATCCAGCATTATAAGGGTTAATAAGTTCTAAAGATCCTGGCTTGGTTGAGATTTACACAGATTGGCAACCCTAAAGGTCCGCTTCAACATTCAAGGACAAACATTGTTTGTCTCTATTCCTTTTAAATCAAAACTAACGTAAGTAATATAATTATCCTAGGGATAGTTGTGAATATCATATTACCACATAACATATATCACGACACCTTCAAGGACATAAACAGAATCTATACGGTACGCATGTCCTAGTTTTACAATTATTATCAGAAGCTAAGACTGCAACACACGCTAGTAACCGCTTTCTTGTCATTTCCTTGTTTATTACATCTACTGGATAATACAGTAGAAACCAATATGACACTCGGAACAAGCGTCTTAATAAGAAATTCGTCGGTTTTTGACAATGGTTTAAATAAAAAACCACTGAGAAAATGTATCTAAGCCCTGTTCATATTATTATTCATTGTATGCTTTTGTTTTCAGTCTGGACAAATTGTCAAATGAGGGCATGGTACACATTTTCTGTAATAAAGAACACGATACATATTTGTTTCGCCATTTCGGTCAAATATGGCTGGCAATGAGAAAATAGTGATCTCCATATTGCTTGTTCTGTCTAGATAACGTATCCATTCACCTTTCTCCATTTAATAAAAGAAATCTTTCTTTCGGCAATCTACAATTTAGGCTTTTGTACCAAAAGGTAGTTCTGTTCTTGGTCAGCAAACTCACTTTTTTATGCAGAGTTTCAATATCGACTTATCAATGACACCGTATTTCATGTATCTTTTGACTTAGATTTAGTGTCATCTGTTTTAAAGGAAGTTCGACCTCGGAACAAGGACAAGTGCTAATGTAGCCATCTTTCCTCCTCATTAAGGCAAGTCACGAGGTCGATTTGATTCGAGTAAATACTACATGAACTGTTCATACTTTACGCTTATTCGTTCTGTTTTCGTCTATCCAACACAATTAAAAGTGATACCCATCGTTTTTACAGTACTGGCCCAATGGCAGGGGTGTCATGTGTTATACGTGCAGTGTTTAGTTTAGATTCGAATCGTTTATTCGACTTCGATTTGGAGACATGTTTTTTATCAACACAGAATTGCCACTCTCGATTCTGTTGTAAAAGATAATGCAGAAATGGTAGCATTGTTAGGTGAATTATGTAGCGCTAGAAGATGTATAAATAGGAAATGCAGAAGCACCAGACGCTAAATAAGTGTTTTTAACTTTAGAAACGAACAAGTTGTAAGAATGAAAGCAAGAAAAAAGTAGTTGATATGTAAGTTATAGAATAATTAGCAGAACGACGTATAGAATTACTAGCAAACCTAGTAGAAGACATAATTAGTAATAGACGCAATAATAGCTGTAGCAGTACTTTCAGTTTTAGAAGTAGTAATGATTTTAGCGCAGGAATTTGGCATTTCTATTTAGTTTAAAGTTATTCATATTTCACCGATTTTGAACCAAATTCCTTAAACATAAACTAATTATGCTCGATTCTGCTTTCTGGAGGCCTAACCAGTACTCGCACCGGATGTGGTATAATATTTGTTTGAAAGAAAACCTTACGTCCAAAACTAGCACGATTCTTGGTGCAATTCACAACCTATTGTTTCAAAAGCTCTAATGGCGAGTTCATTGTTTGCTTGTAATTGCTACAAGTACAAATAACCACCTACTCACATTTAAAAAACCTTTGGCAGGGCTGGTCTCACGATTTATTGTTTTCCTGTACAACGCGAATCCATCTAGCTTACACGTGCAGTTTGTGTAGCATGCGTTAACTCTTTACCAAAAATCCAAATTTTCGACTGTCCAAAATTGGAAGAGTTTGCAGACGATTTCAGAATTTGGTGAAATTGAGAAATAATCTTCTGATAGGGCAGAAAACATTGTGGGAAAAGGAGAAACTGCTCGTTAAGAGCAATTTCTCTTTTTCTCACAATGGTTTGCAGAGTAATTCAACTGTCGTATTTGATTGGTGATTGGTTAAACTCATGTGCTGTGAGAAAACATGTGAGTACTAACTATAGTTTTTATCCTAACGAGTAACGATCGAGCACCTTTTGGGTTCTATCCTGTTTAAATTAAGTAATTTCACTTACTGAGATGCAGACTTAATTAAACTCAACCTGGGTGTCTAGTACGACTACAACATGGTGTGACTTATGAACCAAGTGTGATAAAAGACGACATTGTTCGCTGAGAGCATTGATCTATTATCTATGCTCATTCCTTGAGCACTAAAAAACCAAGACATTGTAATCTTATTTATTTTCTGACTGTCTATTCCTTTTGCCATCTCCCATCTTTATTACCGAATTGTGGAGTTCATTTCAGTTACCTGCCAGCTTTTGCTTACCTTCTAGAGCAAGTTGTTCGGAAAAAGTCGCCAAGCTCAAAATCATGGATCTCAGACACCCACACATACACACAAAATGGTCAAAAATAGTTTAAATGTATCTAATGGGCCAATAATTAGCATACAATGCTACATCTGAACAATAATAAACATTGTCATCCACTGATCGGTTTTCTTGTCGACATCATTTACCTGCATGTTCTCTATAAAAACGCTTTAGGTTTCAAAACTTGCATAAACGGCCCACGATGTTATCAACAACGATCAGAATTATTCCTTCTCTTAAAACACTGTTTATCAAAGGACCAGTTTGTAATTCTAAGAAGAAAGTATGAGCAAATCAAGCAGTCCTGAGCAATTTCCTTTTCAAAATGAACACAGCCTTCCAGTGAACACTTTTCAGTTTTTTCGGGTTGTTCATTACCTGATTTTGGTATTGTCGTTATATGTATATAATTGAAGATTTGCAAAGTGTATCTATATAAGTCTTCACTTAAAATGGAGATGTGTTCCAAGTGCTGAAGTGGCCCGAAAAGCGTAGCGTACTCTTGTATTGTGGCATCGTCATATATGTTCATTTCTTGTGCTTACTCGAGTATTTCTCAACACCAGGTATAGTACAAGATAACAATCATTACAACGAGAGTGCACAGTGTATCACCTATTGGTACTGCTGCATTGCCTCACACCTAAATGTGCAGTTGAATGCCATAATACATGTACGCCCACACAAACAGTATCGGCATGCAATAAACAGATTAATTATTCATGTCCATTGGGTCTCTACACAGCTAGAATGTCATCGGAGTTATCAATGATAAAGCTATCGTGATGGATTGCATTAAATTGCATTTCCAATAGGCTTCAACTAATTGCAAGTTTTGGATTATCAGAACGGATGATGCATTCTATTGGAAGAGTACAGTATATGATGCATAGTCGTGTTCATAAACAAATACAAATGTGATTAAACGCCGAAATCTCCCTCTTTCCCTTTCTCTCAAAACCGTATAAGCACTTTTTAAATCAAATACATATTTATTCACTATATACAGGCTCTTACCACATAATCCATTACGTAACAATAACGACATCTGACCGGTTTGTGGCAGACGACGCTGGAAAACATTGTTGGAAAAGGAGAAACTGCTCATAATGAGTAGTTCCTCTTTTACTCACAATGTTTTCTGCCCTATCAGAAGATTGTTTTTAAATTTCATCTCATTTTGAAATGTCGTCTGCAAACTCTTTCAATTTGGGACAGTCGAAAACTTCGTGTTTGGTAAAGGGTTAAACACTTACTATTTCCCATAGCGTATTATACATGTTTACAATAATTGCACAGTTTTAGAGAAATCAAGCGTTAACGTCGAAATTTTTTCACGTCTAGGAACAAGTAGCTTTGCGACACATATTTTACTTATTTTCGTGTTTTTATCGCTCATTTTACTTAAAGGGTACTGTGCAAGACCACAGTAAGTGCTTCACATTTGCTAAACGTGAAGCACTTACAATAGTCTTGTGCTGTACACATGCTTTACATTCTTATTTATGTATTCCCATAAAGAACTTGTTATGGTATTATCGAATGATCACACTCGCATAGTTACTAATTGTTTCAAGCACTTGTCCAGAAACAGAAATACGCCTTATGATCGGTTTGTTGGGATTCCAATCACGTCATGTGCTATGTGGTATAACGTACTGGCTATCTTCCCACATAACATGGAAATAAACCGTGTTACGCCACTGTTTAACTACTTCCGGGGGTCGTTGGACCATAAGAAGTACTTCTTGAAAATCTAGAAAGTAGCATTGTATGCTAAGTATAGGTCCATTAAATACATTTTAATATCTTTTTACCATTCTGTGTGTGTTGGGGGTGGGGGGTGGGGTTTGGGGGTGAGATCCATGATTTCGAGCTTGGTGACTTTTTCCGAAATACTTGCTCTAGAATATAAACGAAAGACGGTGGGAAGCTGTGGTGTCCTCTGCAATTCGGTAAGTAAGATAGGAGATGACAAAAGGAATAGACAGGCAGGAAAGAAAGAAAACAATGTTCATGCTCACATTAAAACTCACCTCAATTGATTTCGTTATACGTCACACTTGTTTCATATATCACCTCTGGTAGATACAGCTGGTTCACATATCATTAAACATATACAAATTGATAAATTAGATGAAGCTACATTTTACAAATATCAAAAGAGACATATTTGGTATTCGTTTTTGGTCTCATACTGCCTCATATTTGTATTACAATAAACAATAAGACCAGATAAGTCCGTCAGAAAAGGTTGTGTTCCAACGTGACACAGCGAGTTTGATTCAATCTGCATCAAAATAAGTAAAACTGCTCCTCTGATTTAAACAGGAGAAAACTCAAAAGGAGCTCAATCGTTACACGTTAGAATAGAACTATAGTTAGTCCTTGCATGCTTCTGTCAGCACATGGGTT
>OX401414.1:21715560-21810560 GCA_947846245.1 Cerastoderma edule
ATTACGAGTATGATATGATACACATAAGAGCAATTAAATCGGAATACCTTCGGTAAACTCTTTTAAGCCTTTACCAAACGCCAAATTTTCGACTGTCATAAATTGAACGAGTTTGCAGACGACATTAAAAAATGGGATGATATTGAAAATTGATCTTCTGATAGGGCAGAAAGCATTGTGGGAAAAGGAGAAATTGCTCGTTAAGAGTAATTTCCCCTTTTCCCACAATGTTTTCCAGAGTCATATGTAACAAACTGGTAAAATGTCGTTATTGTTTGGTTAAGGGTTAATGTGCTTCGTCAAACAATGATAACTGCCTTAACCGAAAAACTTTCAAAGGGGAAGCGCACTTGAATATATTAATTAGTTGATAAAACATCCTTGACATAAATTGTAGCTGGTATCTTCTATGATACAATGTACTGTCTTTACATCCTTTTGTACAGGAGTTCACGCGTATGTCGGTGAATGTACTTTGTTGGAACATAAATAAGACAATCGATCGTAACGGATATGGAATCTGTCGTCGGTTTTGGAATGGGTCCAGACCGGGGTGTTACGAAACATCTCAAATCCTTCCCCAGCCTTGAATATTGAGGGTCCTCGATTGTTCCCTCAATTTCCGTTTTACGAACGTTTTCCTCAAATAATACATACAGTGAAGCCTCGGTTATCCGGAACCCGATTATCCGGATGTCTCGCAATCCGAACGAAAATGTAAAGGAACGGAATTATTTTGAAAACATTGTGAGTAAAGGAGAAATTGCTCGTGACGAGCAATTTCTCCTTTACCCACAATGTTTTCTGCCATATCAGAAGATTATTTTTGAATTTCATCACGTTTTGAACTGTCGTCTGCAAACTCTTTCAATTTGGGACGGTCGACAATTTGGCGTTTGCTAAAGTGTTATAAGTATACACGTGCATACAGACCGTTTATGTCTTAATGTGTATAACATGCTCTGCTTCATTAGTCCGGATTTTTCGGTAATCCGGATATTTTGTTGGGAACGGACGTGTTCGGATTAACGAGACATCACTGTACATCTGCTTCGATTAATAAATGCTTCGTGAAGTAATTATACTTTCATCTGTTACTTTGAAGTGTATATTAAACGACAGTGCACAAACTGTATCGTTTCAATGACAGTTTGTTTTGACTTTCAAGTGTTTTCTTCTGTCAACAACATTTAAGGTTGGTCTATAAAAGTATCCACTGCATATCGCATAGGTCATTCGTAGTTTTGGTTAACTGTTTAACAACCGTACATGCTTTTGTATACACAGAATGTAACTCTAATTCAGTGATTAACCTCTCACTGTTTTGGCATATCGGTGCAAAGAATCAGAAATTGACAGTCATGTCTTTATTAAAACATAGATCAATATCATGAGGTGGGTGACATGATAGTCGCTAACCTCTAACAGCCTTACTAAAGTATTCTTATACCTTTCTTTATTGCATAAGCAGTAAATATAGCTACAAATTTTCTATCTACTTTTGTTCATTAATTACAAATTCTTATTTATTTTTTCTTTAAACAAATACATTTTAACCTGTTAATATTTTTTATATCCATCCATCCACATCATCATAATGCGCGCTAAATGACACTAGCTGTCGATGCGCCTTAAAACACCATTCATTCATTCATTAAAACATAGAAGAACCTCTTTTTTTGACGAGAACACATCGATCGTGAACTGATTACGAGTATTATTATGAATGGTATTAAACACTACACAATAGAGGAGAATTCTCAGTACTTCTTCAAACATATATCATTCATAGCTTGGCAAGTTAAGATATGTGGCCAAAATGGTTCAGAGGTAGAGCGTCGTTCTCTTGTAACGAAGGTCCAGGACTCGAATCCCGGCTAGTCGAGATGAAAATTGCCGGAACTAGCCGACAAATCGGCGCGAGTACTGGTGTGGTATCCAGGAAGCAGTCATCGAGAGTGACTTTGAATAGGCTTCCAACTTTCATCACAATCCATCTTAAACAATAGGTAAAAAAAGATATGAAAGTGTCAAACTTGATGAATATTTCGATATGTCACAAGCAACGATGGCAGCCATTCTATTTCCATTCAGAACGGGCAAGAAACAAATGACAGAAACATGTATAATGAAAGTTCTAATTGACTGATGCCATCTTCGAAACATAAGTTCCCGATCAACAATTAACAGGTGTAAGCAGTATCAAGATCCTGCTGGATCAGCAAATTACTGGCGAACAAGCGTTTAAAATCTGCTCGGTCAGCATTTTAACCCTTATAAAGCCGGGTATTTTTCTGAAAACAAATCGTTGTGTAGTCTTCTTTCCAAAACGTTATATTTATGCTTAATCATTTGAAGGAAAAATACGAAGAGTCACTTGGCGGTTTGCATGGAACCAACCTGTTTGCAAAAATATGAAGTCGGTTCGACCACTAAAAGGGTTAATACACCTACTATAGAGATCTTAGCCAATTTACTTGGCGGCTGGCCTGGATCTTACCTGGTTTCATAAGCATGAAGTCGGTTCTAGCACTATAAGGGTTTATACACCTTCAATAGAGATCTTGTCAATATACCTGGCGGCTGGCCTGGATATAACATGTTTGCAGACGCATGAAGTAGGTTCCAGCATTGTAAGGGTTAAGCCTGCTGTACCTGTAACCATAGTTTCGGTCCCGTCGGTACACCATAGATTTCACGACTTTTATGAAGCACTTGGTACCCCAACGTGTTGGTCTAGTCCAGTCGTGTTTATGATTCGTTAATTACGAGAAAGGACGTCTCCTTAGCAACTGGTAGAAGAATTGTGCATTAGTATATACTTTAAGTACTGGGGGCTATTTTATCAAAGGTCGTATGTCCGAATCGTAGCTGCGACCGGCGACGTACGCCCGTGTTGATAGGATGGACGTAAGACGGGGGCGCAAGCTCGGGTCGTAAGTCCAGGGTGTACGAAAAAGTCGCATCTGAGCTACGATTATTTATAAAATGCTTTTTTTTTAAAAAGATCCTTGTTGAATATGGTCAATGAAGAGACTATATATGATACAACGGGTTGAAAGGAATGTTAAATTGCTCGAAATTGCGTCTGCACATTTTTGACGGCGTAGCTGAAGAACATGATTATTTATCGATTATCATTAGAGAATACCATGACGGGAGTATATAGAGTAGTAAAATGAGTGGAATTTAAAACTGTTCCTCATTGAAAACTTAATAATTTTACCCACTATCTTATAAACAACTAAGATGCAAGTGTTTCCAATCTAAACTGTGTTCTTGCAGCTGAAATGTGATAAGGGGTATAAATGGTTGGAATCTTGAAAAGACAGGAATTTGCATTGTCGTTGCGTTTATTACTGAATATGTGTTTTAACTTTTTGGGTCTTCTGCTTTCCAAAACCTTAAATGTCTGCCGACGCGGAAACACACATAGAGAAGCAAACAGATTAGATCACAGGCAAGCCACCAATGTAAAGCAAATTGGCGACTGGCCAGGCTCTAACCTGTTTGCATAAACAAAAAGTCGTTTCCAGCACTATAAGGGTTTATCCTCTTTTAAGAAATATTATTTTTGTGGGTGTTCATTGTCATTATCTAGTCAGTTGGCACCGGGAGAAGGGGTTATTAGTGTCCGCACACAACCGCCGTTGATTGATTGGATTGTATTAATTGTGACACAAAATAACACGTTTGTCCGGCAAAAATATAACGTTCCTATGGCCAGCGTGGATATGTTGACGGGCCGATTTTATGCATAATGAATATATACAGTGACAACACTTTGTAGAGTAACAGAAACCTTGCAAAGACCCAGAGAAGGAAAACAGAAAGATATACGTATAAAAATACCTAAACCCTCAACATATGTCTGCATCATAGGCTGCGCAGAAAGCGTTTATATTTTCTTTTAAAGATATATCTCGTTTACAATTGCTTTTGTTATTCAGTTTGAACCTACTTTCAAAATGAAAACTCGTTGTAAAGATAGATTATCTCAGTGTTGCCTTTTCAACTCGTATCTGTGTTGTCGTTGTTATAATTTACAAAGCTAAAAGTGCCTTCCCAGCCTGCGGATATTTGCTTTGGAAAGGACAAACAGTCTATTAAAACCTGCGTTGGTAATTTTCTATATTCTAATATTAGAATCAGCTTCAACAACGAGAGGGCTGTATCGAATTTGCTGAGATTTTACCTTTGTGATGTTTCTTCTTACGTTCACTGTTCTACTATTACCCTTATCAACCCTACCAAAATGTTGGACTTGTTTAAATTCAAAAACACAGCAGGCGACAAAAATATCACGAAGAAGGATTCTCTATGATAATTGGTAGAAACAGTTTGTTAAACTTATTTACTTTACATCGCTTGTGACAAAATATTGAAGCTTGGTAAATTCACTCTCAAAGTTTGCTTCCTGGATACTAAAGCAGTACTCGCGCCGAAATGAGGGCTAGTTAGAAACAGTGGTTATAAAGGTATCGTTTTCTCATTTCGAGCAATTCATCGTTTATCTCACATTGCTTCATGAAGTATCTTACCAAAAGGTGTGAGAACATAAAATATCATGGAGTATTGTAGCCTAAGGTCCTTGCCCGTGCGTATCCGTTGCACTAGCGTAGTGAGAGGATTACGCACGGAGCAGGACCCAAGACTAGGATTCTTGTTGAATGTAATTGTTTCACAAGGCACAACATCTTAGACCTATTTTTAACGTATCAAAACAGTCAAACAAATTTTGTTGCCGATCGCACAGAATATGTTTAAAGCGTGTTACAGGGAGATCTCTGGATACCGTTTTACTTATTACTTTATGCTTAATATTTGCGTTAGTTCAAACATCATTCCCTCTTATCTCAATATTTGGCCAAGCAATGTTGCAAAGTAACACATCAGTGGAAGCGTCTCGATGAGACTCTTTCAATGACGAGTTACATTGCAATATTTTACTTTCATTCAAGATATTATGCATATTTATCAGTTTTGACTTTCGCAGATATTTTTGCTATGACGTTTAGTAAAACGGTACCCTTGGGGCTGGTTACGTGGTTTATCGCGCTTCTCTTACAGAAAACAAATCACTTCACCCGTAGATTACACCCTCTTAGAGATAATTGAAGAGTACTGGTGGGATAGTTTTACACTTTTCACAGACGGATCAAGAGACTGCGACCCCCGGGGAATGGTATAGCGGTGATGTGTTTCAAGAATGAATTTCCTAAACGGTTAACCCTTTCCCAAACGACAAATTTTCGACTGCCCCAAATTGAAAGAGTTTGCAGACGACATTTCAAAATGTGATGAAATTGAAAAGTATTCTTCAGATAAAGAAGAAAACCTTGTGGGGAAAAGGAATAATTGCTCGTTACGAGCAATTTCTCCTTTTCCCACAATGTTTTCTATAGTCATCTGCAATAAAATCGTCAAATGTCGTTATTGTTTTGGAAAGGGTTAAATTGGGCATCTGTACATTGATATCGCATCATTTCGAATGAATAACTGCTCACTTAGTGGTCTTCTGGAAGTCCTATATTTGAGTATGGGTCGTTTAGGCGGACTTCCATGCTAGAAAGATCTTTGTATATTTGTAGTTTCCTTTTATCAAAGTTGTATAAATCCCTTTTTTTTTGTCGAACAAAGTTGTATGAAAGCCAATCACTAAATCGAACAATGTACACATTCTTATGTTATTTTTTCTTTGGAAAAATATCAAGATGATCTTTGATGCATGCGTCTTATATTTCAAACGTTCACTTTAATTTGAACTTTCTTTTAAATGAACAAAAACTCTTTATTTTTTAAGTTCGTTCGTTTTATCTTAAAGAAACCTGCTATTACGTACATGTGTCCATGTTTCATTACGTGATTGATTCGTAAAACGAATCCCTTTTGATGTCAATTTCATCGTCAATTGTTTGGTTTTTTGGTTGGCCATGCCTTTATCGTTCTATACTGTTCCATGGCACGATTTATTCTAACCAGTTTCAGAGGGACTGCTTTCGTTTTAACAATAACCAAGATGTTCATTTCACCATAGATGTATGCGTATGTTAAAAAAGAACGAAACAGACCGTCCTCGAGGAATGGTAAATTCGTGACTAGGAGGCTTTTCGTCTCTCATATTTTGCATGTGTAATGGTTGAAACTATTTACGGTGTTTATATCGGGAAAAATAACCAACCTGACCGAGAAAATTGAACTTCCACCGCTTTTATTTTATAAGTTTGCATATAGAGTTGGCAGATTGCATATTAATAGAAAAAAAAACTTAGGAATTAGTTCTGTTACAGAAGACCAAAACGATCATTTTCACCATGCTTAAAGCAAAAACAAAACTTACTATCAACTTTACTTCTTTTTTTATAGCAAAAAGCTTTATGCTTATTTGATTCGTATTCTTTCTTGATTATATCGCATCTTTTCGTGATCAGATACTTTTACCAGTAGAGATTGGTTGGCGTGGCAATATCGATTGTGATGTCTGAAATCAGCAACAACTCGTTATACATATATGCTATTACTATATGTATTGACTATGAGTTTGTGCGCTTAAACCTTTCCCAAACAACAAATTCTCGAATGTCCCAAATTGAAAGAGTTTGCAGACGACATCTCAAGATTTGATGAAATTGATCAACATTCTTCAGAAAGAGCAGAAAACCTTGTGGGAAAAGGAAAAATTGCTTGTTACGCAGCAGAAACGTCAAATGTTGTTATTATTTTGGAAAGGGTAAATGTCTGGATAAAAGTATGTTATATTATGTTATACCCAATGGCCTTGTTTCAACCAGGTCCCTTGATATTGCTGTCCAATCATGAAAGAAAAAAGGAAATTAAGTAACCAATCGCTTGATGGAGCCGAAAATATTTGATTTGCGTACTTCCCATACGTCAAATGTTATTTGTTGGTTAATTGTACCCTTTTCAAGTTACTAATTGAACCATAAACCGTTTCACTAATTATGTATATTGATCATAGAGAACAAAAAAAGTTGGTGAAGTACAATATCGGTCGATTTGTAGACGGCATCATAAACGGTGCAGAAGTACGTGTTTTCTTGTTCATGGCGATTCATTAAGCTTAAAGAAACTATTACAAGGGCACAATAAGGGCATGATTAAAACTAGAGACTACTTTGGCAAAAGGATAAATTACTCTTGGTGAGCAATATAGTAATATGTCAGTGGTTACTACCCGAAATCATAAAGAAAGATCTCTTGTTTTCTTTTTTCATTTTTTGCCAATTCGCATCTTCTGCCTACGCAAAGAAAAGGAAAGACAGATACCTTTTATAACATTTTAAAGCTCAAACCATATATACTATGCAAATGCATGTACATATATTTTACCTGGATATGGATGTTTTTTTATTTATGTAACCGAGTTAAACATAATGCACGATGTAATGTATATTATATAAATCTCCTTAGACTTCTCGACTAAAACAAGACAGATGATTTAGTAGAACTATTGCAGACGGTAATGGCATGAAATTTTCAAATTACATTGAGACTTGGTAATTCAAACTCTTAAGCTTATTATTGTTTACTTACACTGCTTGGTCAACTAGATTCTAACCTGTGGATAACGAAGAGATGAAACAATGTGTGTTATAGAAAATAAAACTGTGTCATAACAAAAAAAAGCAACAACACTATTTATGTAAAGCTCATTTGTTCTTTTGTTAATAAACCCGCAATGCAAAGAATAAATACACAAGTCAATTTTATGAATTTTACCATTGTTGTGTGAAATGAGACAATCTCCAACTAAAAGCTTTGCTATAACTACTGACAAGAGTGGGGGACAGAGAATACTTTCGTTTCTTTGGTGTACGCCATTTGTACCATTCGTGTCTTTTATGGCTTACTTGACTGACTTTGAGGGACATAGACATCCAAGTGTGTCTTGTCGAAGTAGGATCCATAATTGCCTATAATCGCTATTTGGATATGAACCGGTATTGGCAGATTTTTAGATCGAACTTTATTCCATACTCGTAAAATGCACCATAAAGTGGGCGCTGTTGTAGGTTACCAAATTGTTTTTTACAAAGTTGCTTTTGCATAATCAACCATGTGATGGGAATACTTAATTGATGATAGCACAAGGGACAATCAAAAACATTTTATATCAAGCATAAGTTCTCTCTTTATTGTTTTGTTTTCATCGCTCATGATTGAAATTGAACTACATAAAATGTATTTGTCGGCATGCTTGTTATAACTCATAACAATGAAACGTGTTCATTCCGTAATTGGTGGCTACCCCCTGTTAATACAATTCGTTTTATCCCTTAGAATGCTGGGTAATTTTCTAAAAAAAAAAGTTTGTTTATCCCCTGCTTTCCGAAACCTTAAATATCTGCTTAATTCCGGCGAGAAAGGATGCTCAGAGTAGCAAACAGGTGAGATCACAGGCCAGACGCCAATTTACTTGGTGGCTAGCCTGGATATAACCTGTTTGCACAATCATGAAGACGGTTCCAGCGCTATAAAGGTTAGATAGTTACAATTCGAGCCGTGATAGAACTAAACAATACGTATTAAGTAAACAAGGGTTCAATCCCCGATCGTTACAACATAAAACGTTTTTTTGATGTGGGGCAGAGTGGCGAAACTGTTCAGTTAATTAATGCCCGAATGCCGTGTCACTTTGATCTATGAACTACGGCATGCTCTCGCGAGAGTTTGTAATAACCGCGGACAGAATCCAATTGTCTCTCTACGCCGCTATTAATTCTGAAGTTGAGCAATGGACGACCATCATGTTCCAATTATCTACGGCTAGAAACCCAAAACAGATTGGATGGATCGTGAAATGCGTCCACGATAATGGAAATGATCTCTCCCATAGCCATGATAGCGTTACGTGCTGAATCGTTTTATTGCGAAGCGGACAAACGATGTATTTCACAGTCGTATCTACTCGGCAATCCCCGGCACAAGCCGGTAGGTTCACCTCGTAGGTAGTTCATGAATACACCAGAAATCCTTGGGAAATTCGGATGTTTTCCGCCGGATAACACACTTGATTACAACATTACACCATGGGGCTTGATATTTCTGTAAAAACACACAAATTGTTTAAATATCACAATCGAATGGGTTGTTGCTTAGTTCATAAAAGATTATCATCTCAACACATGTATGTTTCATATTTTCTCAATCGTATCTGCTCAGCAATCCCTGGCTTGCGCCGGGGATTACCGAGTAGATGCGATTGCAAACGGACATGCCTTTCGTCGCCGGGCTATTTTCAAAATGGCTTCCCATCACCTCCGAGATTATCTTAAGAAATGGCCTAGGTGTTCCAAATGCATCTTTTCTATGTTTAAAGGTGCGTGTTCACAGATATGAGGAACTTTTTAAGAAAGAAATCGATTGCTTCAAGCAGCACAACAGTTGTACTATTATACGATACGCACTGAAGAGTAGTTATTGGACCCCAAATTAGACTACTTTTAATTCCTTTAAGTGTTCATAATATGACTTTACATATATTAACATGTATTTTCATTCAAAAGCGTGACATCACTTTTGAGATTAATCGCATGTAACCTGCACATTGTTAGATAATTTGAAGTTAACTACGCTTTATAAAGCTACATTTTGTTGTCAATCAAACAAAATTCAAGAATTGTAATGCTTCCACGTCAGTTTGATTTGACATTCACATTTTCCCCTCTGCGAACAAGCAAATCGTATACGATCATGAGCAGGTGCAGAATCCATCCGAATTTTCATATTGGTTTCACGTTGCTTTTTGTAACTCAGTGAGCTGTGTTAATCGAACGTTTTATATATATCATACACATGCGAAATGCATTTTGATGTAGCACGCACATACGAAATATGTCGGTCTGGTGCTAGAGTACATTACTAATCAATTTGGATAGAAGTCATTATGAATGAAAGACACATGTCTATCTACGAGCAATTCATTGTTTTCACAGAGGCTTCCAATGTCATCTAGAGCAGACATGTCAATGTTATGTGTTTAGCCCTTAGAATGCTGTCGTCTACCTTCCAAAACCTTACATTTCAGCTTAAAATTGATGAGGAAAGATACTCAGAAGAGAGGCAAAAAGGTAAGATCACAGACCAACCGCTAATTTACTTGGCGATTGATTATTTTGGAAGGATACATTGTATACCCTTGTACTGGTAGGTTGGTTATCCGGGTTATCTAGCACATTGTACTTTGTACATTGTTTTTTATGAAATCCCAACTAGCTGAGACCATCGTTAAACTTATTCATCAAGAAATGATCTTTCGGATGGCACATTGGCTGGAACCAAAGACCGACAAACCGGTGTTCGATTCAAGATGGCGATCAACCATTTTACCGTGGAGTCTCATTTTGCAAGATACAAATCATAGCCTTGTACCTGTAGGTCGGTTATCTAGCATATTGTACTTTGTTCATTGTACTTTTATGAAATCCAAACCAGCTATGACCATCATTATGCTTAAAGTCAGCCGGGCACCTATCGATATTTGACGACCCACGTTCCGTAACCACGCAGCCCAGTTTTTTCCCAGCACTCTATCTGCCAATTTCTGGTTAATCATATTACCTCACATTCGTTAACAAAATATCGGACCACCGACGACAATTTAATACCACTAATGTAATCATGCAAAAGGTCAGACAAGATTATGTCTACCGTGCTAGGACAAAATGCTCGTTTTTGTGTGTGTGTGTGTGGGGGGGGGGGGGGGGGGGGGGGGGCTAAATGTTCGGCCGTTATAATTGTGGGTCAATCAGTATTGTATTTTTCCATTATAAATATAGTGTATGTATGTTGTACATATATCTCCCCTTAAAGGTTGTTTGTGATTAGTTCTGGGTTAATACCATATCACAGTATCTTATTTTATTTTACAGTTAAATTCTAATTCAGGTACCATTCTATCACAACGTCCAACTATTGACCCGGAATTGGTTTCCCAGACAAAATGAGATTACAATTATCAAGAGAATCGTTGAAAGAAGCATTTGTTACCATTGTTTCTGTGTCTCCCACGAAATCCAAGGTATCGAAATATCCAATTTAAAGTTGTAGTCAGTATTACTACTGTCTGGGCACTTTACGTTTGGCATATATATTAAGGAGATACGACTTACAGCTACTGCATAGTGCTAGAATCACATGGTACATCCACAGAAAAATTTACAAGCACGGATTAATTCGCAATTTGCTAGAATCAAATGGTACATACACACAAAATATTTACACACATTGGTTATTTCTTATTACTTAATTGGCAAATCTTTGAAATATGTATGTCTCTGAGACTGAGCGGCTGTGCACTTTCGTGTTACGTAAATGCTGAGTTGGTATTTGACTGATTAAGAATCATATCTACATCCGTCTATGGAATTCGCAACTAAGCAGGCAGATAAATGACGCATACTTGTTTCCTATCTACACCCTTATACCATTATCAGCTATGACATATAATGGTTCCCTATAATATTATCAGCTATCAATTCTTTCGTGAGAGTGGTTTTAACAATGTTTGAACAACGTGCAAATCAATAGATCTAAAATACTCAATAATTTCAGTTGCCAAATAACCTATGACTAATTAATTCAAAAAGGTCACGGCTAATGCTGTAATGAGGCTGCAGAGAGAGGAGGTCCTCATGCACCCTCAATCTGTGGCACAACACATCTCCCTACGTTTTCTGTAGTATACACATATCTCTTATATCACATCTAAGACATCGTACTTTCTTTATCGAAATAATTGAGGTACTTCATGTAGGCATAGCATCGACATAATGCCTTTGCTGCACTGTATGTGTGCGTTTTGCCTGCATCGACGACTAGTTGATCCAATGATGGGATATTTATTTTCCCCACAGACGAGTTCCAATTGTATTGTCTTTGCAGTCATACTGGATATATGTATGCCGTATCATAATAGAAAGATGCGTCAATGATCGGACATGTTGTTTGTTGAATTAACATCATAACATCAGTACAAAAATTATATGTGTTGTACTAATTATACAATACACTTCTAAACACACAAATGTAGTTTGTCTTATTTCATAGAAGCTGGTTCTAAATTGATATGAATCCGATATACGCATCACTTTCTATCTGCATCCATTTATACTCATTACTTCTATATATTTTCCCAATCATATAGTTCACATGCGCCATTCCGGCATACAGACTGCATCTGGTTCATAGGATGATACTTAAAGTATCATATAGAAGGTTTATGATTCTGACAGTATAGTTGTTGCAACACCACTGCTTAATTACTTCCAGTAGTACAGTAAGAATTTAGTCCTTGAACATTTGAAATTAAGCATTGTGTAATGTTCGTTGAACGTTCATGCAAATTAGGAAACTAATGCATTGTTTGAGAGAACATGCTGGTATATATATAGACAACTTAACCTCTCAGTGTATGACAGCGTTTTTCACTGATCGGTTGTGTTTTTCCCTTAGAGAGGTTCATTTGCTCGGTTCGTTACATTGGTAGTAGCGGTGGGATGAAGACTTCTCCTTCTATCGGAGTTGCCTTTCCCACGTGTTTTCCAAGGACCAAGACTCGGGACGAGCCTTTTCGGACGTGGGAGTTATGAAACGTTGTTGAACGTTTATGCAAATAAGGAACGTAATGTATTGTTTGAGAGAACATACTTGTATATATATACTATAGCCAACACAACCGCTCAGTGTACGGCAGTGTTTTTCACTGATCGGATGTGTTTGCGTCTTTGAGAGGTTCATTTGCTTGGTTCGTTACAATTGTATTCTTAGCACATACCCATGAAACATGATGAATGAAGATGCCTTATTTAAGGACGTTCTCGGTAGTCTTTTCTGCACGCTTCATCTGCGCATCCAAGGGAGATAATAATATGTTAGCGAGGAGGAACTTACATAGTAGTCGGACAAACGTTTTTATTCGGACGAAAATTATTGTATGCATTTTTTTTCAAAGAATGATCATATTATCCATAAAACTATGAAAGGTTATTATTATTATTATATATTTCTCATGCATACTAAGCCCCCAGCTTCTATTTTTCAAGTTTAAAACTATTTTAGTCGATTTCATAAATGTTTTTCAAATACGGTTACCATGCAAACTGTCCTTTTATAGAAAAACCATTGCGTCAACATATCCTTGTTTTTGCATTTAACATTTCGAAATTAAATTTTACTTCACATACAGAAAAATAAGAAAAAATCTATGAAAGGAATTTTGAAATATATTTTTTTCAATATGCATATCAATTTCTTTTGTTTTTTGTCAATTACAAACATTTGAAAAACTGATTTGGATTACAAAAAGTATTCAGATTGTAATAATTTAAAATACCATTGAATTATAAAGTATTGAATGTATGAATTCATGTTTTAAGTGTTAATAAACCTTCCAGAAATTATTTTATTACCTTTGAAGATGGTGTGGTCATTTTGACATTTTTGCCCCAAACGGTTACCATAGAAATGTCATTTTACAAACAAACTAACTCGTCGACCTGCAATTCTCTTTTCATTTCTGAATTCGCAATAAGATTTTGAACAACAAATCAAAAATTTAGAATATTCTATGAAAGGATTACTTTTTTGTAAAAATGTAGAACATGTCCTTAATGCGTTTGACATTTCCGGGTGTAAGTCATATCTTAAAACATGTTACTGTGTTGTTTATTTCAGAACTAATTATTTTAGAGTATGAACGAAAGACGGCCGTTAATTGCGATGACCTTTGCATTTCAATAAGTAAAAATATATGGCTGCAAAAGGAAAAGGCGTATAGATGGAAATAAAGAGTGTCATGCCCCACCTTCTGAAGTGTCTACGGACTTTGCATGTTTAGTGCACTAAAGGAGATATAGGGACTAAGGCTTTTTTTTGTGGACGGCACCTAAGATGGGAGAAAGTGATGTTTTTTATCAAAGGAGTGAAAGAGCGCTGAACAGTGAGCTTAGACCACTTCAGTAGAGAACTTGCAGTCGATTGTACGAAATAGTCGGTCTTCGACCGCTATTTCTCTGCCGAGTCTTAGACGTAACGCCGTTATGAAGCATGGGTTGTCTTAAACCACCAGAACCGGAAAGTTGATGGACAACTTATGCGGGATACACAATGTGGCTAGCATTGAAAACAGTAGGGGAAAAAGTACATATACCTGGGCGCGTCCATCTTGTTTGACAAAAAATCATAGGTCACGTAATTTCCCGTCTGTAGAGGGCATGTCTCCTTTGTTGACGATGATAACACAGTATATGTTTGTCTAATCGTTTACAAGTGGAAACATCAATGGCTGATCTATGGGATTCGGTAGAGTAGATATACATAGGTCCTTCCAATAGAAATCAAGATTCTTTATGTATTTATGGAAACTTGTTAATTGGTCGTATACCATTAGTTTCAATCTGAGATATTATTCAATGGATTGAACCAATATTTCCAAAAGTACTCATATTTGCATAGTTTTTATCAAAAAAAGGCAAGAATGATTTGTGACAAAGAAGGTATCACTAGAAGAAATTCATTTTCCAATTCTTGTCTTTCAATCATGATTCAACTGTCATTGGATTTATTGCAACTGGAACGATCACATTTCGGAGAGGTGGTCCAGAGTGCCAGAAATGAACTTTCCCCTGTACATCTCTTCATATTGTTTGTTTATATGGAAGCCAACGCCGTGTTAAATTCAAGACTTACCTGTACTTCACCACGATAAGAAGGGTTCTGTAGTGAAGGGGGCTCTAAAGTGATACTCGCATGAATAAACCCTGTGCCGTTGGTAAGGATTGAACATCGGACCCCGTGACACAAGTCCTTCACCTTAAGCAACTGACCGTGCAGGACCCTCTACCCTTAGTACATCTGTGGTATTATTGATTCTAGTTGCACCATTAGATGAACCCACGTCCTTGTCTACCTTAATGCCAGTGCTAAATGTGTTGGAATGCCTGCAAACGGGTACATACGGTATTACCATGTGATAATTGTGATCTTTGGTATATTACCAGTTGGATAGCTATACCAACAATCGTTTATAGTCACTTTTGCAACCAGGTGTCCCTGGGAACAGCTGTGCGTGTGGTATCCCCAATATCGTATCATCGCTGTACTCAAAATAATAATTAACATATTTAATAGTTTAAATGCGCTAGACTCTATCGACTCCTCTCCGAATGTACCATGATCACCCCCATGTACTTCAGAATAACGGCAGCCATCTATGGTATAGGGCCAAGCCAATGTTCGAGAGTGATATCATTGAGTTTTAAATGTAGCGAAGCCAAGGAAGCATGTACTTGTATCTTTAACCCTTAGAATGCTGGAAAATCTTCTAAAAAAGGAGTTTGTGTCGTCTGATTGCCAAAACCTTAGATATCTGCTTAATTTTGATGAGTAAAGACACCCAGAGTAGCAAGCAGGTTATATCACAGGCAAGCCGCGAAATTACTTGGTGGCTGGCTTGGATCTAATCTGTTGGCATAAGCATGAAGTCGGTTCCAGTACTATAAGGTTAAACGCTGTTTACTCTTCACGACGAGAGGTGATTGTAGGCACAGTGACATGGCTAAACCCGGGAACAATGAATGTGAGTTATGCGCCCAAAGATATGCTACCTGATCAGTACATAACAGATCTATCCGTCACTGAGGAGATGCTATCATGATTACATTCAGCATTCCATCAGACGAGATATACAAAACAGATACCTAAAATCTGTACGAATACAGTCAAACTCGCTAGAAAAAAGACCCTCATCGTCATAGCTTGCCTTTGCAAATTCCCTAGCAACCATCATGCCCAAGCAGTACAAGTTCACAATGGTATAGAAACTATACACAGAGACAACGGAAATTCCAACGATATAATGTAAGCTTTCCAACCCTTTCTATAAATGGAAACAACAACTCACTTGTTTTAATCTAATATCTTTAGTACAATAACAGAACAGAACATGGTTTCCAGCAAATGATAGACTTTCCAAATAGAAACGAAGCAACTTTGGACTTATTTTTGATAAACGGACCCTCATAAATAAAGAATATACAACAGTTACCATGGATAAGTGATAATCACATAGTGTACATTGACTCAGATGTAAAATTCTCAAATCAAAAGCGAGTCAAACAAAAGTTCTACATTTGGAAGAGGGCAGACATAAAAGAATAACAACAAGCGTCATCCCCATTTCGCATTAACTTTCAAACGTACCCAGGAGAAGACGTACTGCACATCACCATCCAACTACCTAACAGAATATCTTAGTCAGATATGTACCATCCGAGATTAAACATTAACATGGTATATGGACAACACAGAGATACATCCTACCCTGGATAAAAAACCTAAACCCTTAGAATTTTGGGTAATTTACTAAAAGTAGATATTTGTGTCGCCTGGTTTCCAAACACGATAAATACCTGCTTAATTTTGACGAGGAAAGATACTAAGAGTAGCAAACAGGTAAGATCATTTACTTGGCGGCTGGTCTGGATCTAACCTGTTTGCATAAGTATGACGTTGTTCCCAGCACTATACGGGCTAAAAGACTGTCAATGCAAATCAAAAGAATATTTTAGAAGTACAGACGTAACCATTCACTGATTTCTAGACATACAAATCCCTCAAATACCAGAACAAATGATGGTCGCTGATAGTGCAAACAACTTCAAGGCAATGCTGTCGAGTGCCTCCTTCATTTGAATACAGATATTGTCCATGCCCTTTTCAAACTGACTCTGTACATGGGACAGTATTTGCCTTTTGCCTACGAAGCATGAAAATGTCTAATTGGAAAATGAAGAAACTGTTCGTCAAAATGTGGTTATGAAATGAAACGTTAAATAGTACTGACCCTTTTCATATTATATCAAATTTATAACTTTATCAAACACTATGTATCCTATATGATGGAATGCACAATAATGATGTACTAAAACACCGGTATCATTTTAAAGAGTACTTTAGAGGTGAATCTAGTCTCAAATGTCCGTTTGATTTATTACGCATATCTTTACGCATATAAGCATGTTACATTTACGCAATTAACACCACGTTATGATCAATAAAGACTGTTTTGTCAAACGTCTGTTGAAAGAGTCGCGTGAAATCATTTCGTTTAACCTACTACCAAACAATAACGACATTTGACCAGTTTGTTGCAGACGACTCTAGAAAACAAGCATTTTCTCCTTTTTCCACATTATGTTCTGCCCTGTTAAAAGATTTCAATTTCATCACATTTTGAAATGTCGTCGGCAAACTCTTTTGATTTGGGACAGTCGAAAAGTTGGCGTTTTGGTCAAGGTTTAACCCATAACATGCTTATGTTATGGTAAATATGCCGAAGTCCAAGTGTTTTCGAAGGACGACATATCCCTTGATATGGAATTGTACACTAAGCTCTCAGATACATTCATTACTCAATAATCTAGAGCAACACTGAGAAAGTGCATTATGTCTTCTTATTGGTAGTGACTTTAATGGCTTATCTTCTTCGAAATACAAACCATTTCACAGCAGACAGTTGTGAGCATATTGCTTGTGTTAACAGACGATGTTGCTTATAACGAGAATTTTTCATATTATCAACATTTTTTTCGCCTCCATTTCGTTATAATAAAGACTTTAGATTATGTTTGTGACTGTAACTATTTGCCTTTACCGACGTCTGCTACATGTGATATGTCACAGAAAAGGGTTTGCAAGATATAACTAGCATATCCAATGTCATAAAACAGGCAAGTAATCATGGTTCTTAAACAGTTAAGCGGAAATTTCTTACATTATTGTTTTTTCATCTGATCTTTTGTGTGTATGATTATGGTGATATTCCTTTGAAACTGTATCAAGTATATAGATATGTTACAGGGAATATGTATAATCAGGGAATATGTATAATCCCTGAAAATTTCAGGGATTATGTATAATCCCTGATTCACTCAGGGAATATACATAATCCCTGAAAAAAGCAGGGATTATACATATTCCCTGATTTGATGTCCAGATTTTTAGACATATTCCCTGAAATTAATTCTGTCTTTATTTTCTGGATTTACGATTCATTTTAAAGAAATATCTGCAGTTAATTAAAGAGGGTGCATAAAGTAATTTCTGCAGTAAACCAAACACAATTTCTCATATAAAACAGATTATTTCTGAAAGGACCGCGGTCGTGCTGATCCAAGGAATCTCATTGGTGTTGTGATTGAATGTAATGACAATGAGTTGTATACTATTGCTGTGAAAGGTGGTGTGTTAATTGGAAAGTATTCTCGAAACCAGTTCTACGTGTGTGCTACTGCACTCTATTCAGCTCACGATGTCGCTACTGACAAACACATTCCACTCCGTTCGGCTGTACAAATTGAATCAAAATGTGGAGGACAAGGTTTTACTCGATGTAACTGTTTAGGTACAAAGAAATGTCAGACAAATCTGTGCAGATGTTTCAAAACTAAATTACAGTGCAACTCGAGGCTAGACAACTCTAGCCTGCCATGTAAAAACAAATGAACTTACAGATGACCTGTGAAAACATTGTCGGAGATGATAATGAGCAAATACTCCATTTTCCAAAAGGGCACTAAGATAACTGACTGTATGTGAAAATAGCCTTTCGTCCGTGTCGTTCCAAAAAAGATGTAAGTTTCCTTTTTTCCAAAAGGGCCCTTAAGTCTTTTTCGAATGACAACGAAGATATAGAATAAAGGGTTAACTACATTTAACTGAAACTGCATGCGCAAAATACAATAGTTGACTTTAAATGATCAGGTGATATGTGAACAAATTAAACGCATATACCAGATGTATTCATTGTGAATGTGTCTGAAAATAGAACATCGTCCGTGCAAATTCTAGATGCTTACAATATGAATGAGCCTGAAAAGAACATATTGATTAACCCTTTACTCCAAACATTAAGCCTGTTGAGGAAATGGTTAAAGAATTAACTACAACTATCTGAAATACATGTGTGAAATAAGATAACTTTGTTTTAATCTGAAGCTATCTTATATGTTACATGTACATGTGATGTCCTTTCAGAAATAAACTGTTTCAAATGATAAGGTGTGTATGTTTTACTGCAGAAATTACTTGTAAAAGATTTGTTAATCCAGAAAATAAAGACAGAATTAATTTCAGGGAATATGTCTAAAAATCTGGAAATCAAATCAGGGAATATGTATAATCCCTGCTTTTTTCAGGGATTATGTATATTCCCTGAGTGAATCAGGGATTATACATAATCCCTGAAATTTTCAGGGATTATACATATTCCCTGATTATACATATTCCCTGTAACATATAGATGGTATAGTGAGGTTTACATAATACCATATTGCGGTGTCAAACACAAATTGAATAGGAGTTACAGTTTCGTAACTCTGACAACTACACCCATGGTTATATTAAGATACTTTTATACAATAAATGTCGTGGCCAAAAAGTAAAACAAAATTAAGCTTTTGCAGATTTCTCTCGTAGAACTACATGTATAATATTCGTCATGAAACATTTAGCACTTATGATGTTCCTCAACCCACCAAATATACCAATACTTACAGCATCATCATTCTTGACAGTTCAAATTTAATGTATTGTGTTCACTGATTGTGGGTCATGACTATTTGTCTAAGCCTTATTCTTTGTTATCGTAAATGACCATAAGCAAATGTTGCCGATGGTTGCAATAAAGTATTGGTAAAGTCATATATAGCATCGTCTTGCAATGGAAGGATGGTTGATATGCTATAGCTCATTTGAATAGTTTTTATTTTCTAAACAAGAATTCCGTAATATCCTAGGCTTCCTGGTTTTCCACCTTGTCAATCTAAACTGGACAATCTAAATTATGATGAACGTATATCCGTTTTTGATATAGATTAGTGGAAACTCTATCTTTATGAAATTGACATATTTGGAAGCCATTGTCCAATTCATAATAAAGTTTCAGTCAAAAGTTTATTTATTTTGTTTTAAGCATTCGTTGTTTAAAAGTGGCGTAGCAGTTAGGGGGACAAACGTCTCAGTGCGCCATTTCGTTGAATTAAAACCATGATTTGACTGTAAGGATATATGAGGTAAATCAACATCATATCTCCGTTTCAGATTTCTTCTAAACATGATATCAGGAAAGTAATGGTTTGGGGATAAAAATCTCTAAACGTTAATGACAATATAATCACTGTTGAATGAAGAAGAATTTATGGTCAGATGAAATGCACGCCACAAGGATTAACAATACGAATACGAGCGAATACTTTATTCAGACGTAAACTTACAAAACTTCTTATCATTTCATTTTACACTACAAAGATTTACAAACAAATACTACAAGGTCAGAATGAATGAGACCGAGAGTTTCATGACGACAAACCTACAGGTAAAATTGCTCTGATAGAGATATCCTCTTAGTTGTTTTAGTTATTTTGCAGAGAATTATGATTTCTTACATTTCATATTCTAAACCCTTTTCCCGATATAAATTGCTTTAATTACTCTTTATATGAGCAATTTATCCTCTGTTTATAGCCGTTTATCCTTGGAAAGGTGTTCAGTAACAATAATTTGTCCTAGTTGGTCTCATATTGAATGTTTCCTGTCATCTTATATACACTTTCAGTACATTCGTGTGTCAAAAAGATGACGTAATGGGTATATTCAGAACCGAATGTTCTTAACCAAATATGCTTCATCTTGAATATCATTATTCGCATGAATCAGGTAATGACTGTCAATAGGGAGTGTAAAGTGAAATACATGTAGAGCACACACACTATGGAGAGGCGAGAATGGTATATTGCATATTTACACAAAGGCAGTTCATGGAACCCAGTTTCCATGCTTATGGCTTTTTTACGCACTAACCTTTTGCATTTATGCTTTTTAAAGATGTCAAGTTTTGATGGTAGCTGGGTTAATTAAGATGTTGCCTTTATATTCCAATAATATATGATGACAATGAAAGTTATTCAATTTGGTATGCACCTCAGCCTAGCTCTTTCTATTGCAACAATATCATACTCCAATATAAATTGCTTTACTGCCATTTATTTTGAATAATAAATGGCTAGATATAAACCAACTATATACATTGTTGTTCATGTTGTTATTATTATATCCATTATGCAAAAACGAGCTGCGTCAAGACAGTCTTTCATAATTTGTGTACAGCTTTAAATACATATAAGAACAGGTAGTTTTCAGGATAAAGCTACTACTTATGTCTCCCATGATAGTCTAGGTTGACAGCTTACACTTAGAAAATACTAGGATAAAACGAACAGGCAAACATTATTCTGGAAAGATAAAGGGTGCCTTTACAAAAAAGCTTTTGGAAACCCTGAACATAATCTATTAGGACTTCAAACCATGCCAATACGTTTTGAGTAAAAACGTTTATAGTCATTTCTAGTGTTAAAGGAGGACCTGCATTTCAGAGGTTATTCAAAGATATGGGCGGAACCATTGACCTGACAGCGCAGCCAAAAGACTTTTCTGTACGATAATTTGGAATGGTGATTGCTTTCCTACTGAACCATTTACTAGATGCTAAATTTTTGACTGTCCCAAACTGAAAGAGTTTGCAGACGGCATTTCAAAATGTGATGAAATTGGACATCTGATAGTACAGAAAACATTATCGAAAAAGGAGAAACTGCTCATTACGAGCAATTTCTTCTTCATTCATAATGTTTCCCAGAGTTGCTCCAACAAAGCGGTTAAATGTCGTTATTGTTTGGTAATTGGTTAAAGAAGCCCTGACGCTTTAAAGACAAAACGTCTAAAAGACGCGGAAGATAATGTTTGTGGAAGCAAAGCAGTTGATTCTTGTAGATAATATGTGTCAACTCGGAAAAAATCTATTACATACATAGGTATAATATCGGCAACGATCTCTTGTTTGTTCCACCTTTATTCGATGTCACTATCATAAAACAGCGTAGACTCAAGCTACTGGACACATCGAGTAAAAGCCTCGTGTTATATCATGTCTGATGTCGATCTACAAATAGGAGAGAAGTTCTAATTTTTATGGGTTTTACATCACATCAACATTATTTCAGTTATGTAGCGATGCCCGACTCTTAATGATGGAAGAAAACCCCATACTCTACTGCCCACAAGGGCTGGTCGAGACGGGTAGAACCATCGGCATTCCGTAAGTCAGTCGGGAGACTGCCTCTCATGAAAATCCATATCCCTCTCAGGATTTGAACCAACGCGGAGAGGGGCCATGTGATTTCAAGTTCTGTACTCTAACCACTAGGCCACGGAGGCCCCTAGAAAAGTTCTATTTTCCTAAAAAGAAAAACTATGCCGAAAGGATTGATGCAAATTTCATTAATTCGCTTAGTTTCATTTATTAATTCAATTTCATTTTAAGTCGAATGGCCAAATTGTTTAATTTTCTACTAGGTTAAATGAATTGAGAAAAGTGGGTTTATTAGATATAGGGGCATTCGAGGTTAAAGTTCATTATCCTCCCCGGGAGAATTGTGTGACAGATGAACACCGAAAGCAGATACAGTCTAACTTGTATTAAGCAACTATCATTTGAAGCAGCCGACCTGCCTTAAACGACAACTGCAGAAAGCCTCATTGTTGATTTATAATGTACATCATTTTGTGATAAGCGGACAACCTGTCTTAAAAAGCCAGTTTTCTCAGTTCCATAGGCTTGCCTCTTAACACAAGCTTGACTGTATAATCTTATAAGATATAAAGAATATTTGAATAAGAGATTGTCAATGACGTTGTTTTGTTAAATGCTGAAATTGTTTTTCTACGTCATAATATAATATTGTTTGAATGCTTTCGATTTTTGAATTTTGTATATACAAAGCTATGAATAATACGAATATCCCTTTCAGTTCATTTAATGAAACACACACCTCTGTAAAAATATTAAATGTATTATGTGTGCCGCAAGACTTTACTTACAATAAATGTCATGTTTTAAAATGACAGTGTCTGCCGGTTGTTTACAAAGGTAACTAGTAAAGAATGATGTTCATTGGCCGGCTGGTACCTAGAGGCTCTTCCATTAGTTGGATAGCCAGTGATAACCCATTCATGAAGAACCGCTTATAATTGAATAGCCTTATCAAGCACTGTGGGGGGAAAGTCGTCGTTTCAAGGTAAAACTATTTATTTTCAATAAATTTCATATATTAAAAGCCAAATGTTTCCCTTCCATAAATCCATCGGGAAATACACCGTCCGTCGCTGGAAAGGCATAGGTTATACTTAAAGTCATATTCGAAGACATAATTATATAATAAAATTCTGTATTTTTCAGCCAAGTGTACTAACGAACCAGTCGTTTCCATTTTCGTCGAATGACGTTCTATTCCAAAACACCGACGTGACAGTATGTCACAAAATGGAGACAGACTATTATTAGCTTTATAAATGAGAAGCCTGTAGTCGCGATTGGGGACCGTACTTTAACCCTTATAGTGCTGGAACCGACTTCATACTTATGCAAACAGATTTGATCCAGGCCAGCCGCCAAGTATATTTGGCGACTGGCCTGTGATCCAACCTGTTTGGTACATTGAACTATGAGTATTTTCCATCATCAGAATTAAGCAGATATTTAATGTTGTGGAATGTACACGACATAAAAATCTTTTTTTAGAAAATTACCCAGCGTCCTAAGGGTTAAGTGCAGTCTGTATTTCTACAGGTCGCCTTGCCCTGTTGACGCAGCAATATGTGGTTTGACAAAAGGGGTCTCTTAATGGGTTTGCCAACCTTTTTAACGAACTATACTATACTTCATTTCTCGACAAAAATACCGAAATATCATGAGTTACATTTCGTATGCATAATTAAAATATTGCAGTTCATACATGTTATCATATAATGCATATAAATCTAGTTTGGTATATCTATACTGTCTGCTAAATTATTGAAAAATACCAAATGGAAATGATACATTATATGTGATAACATATCACATTATATAATGCATTTGAATTTATTTTGCTTATCTCTTATATGTCTGCCAGAAAACTTAAGTGATAAGTAGATAAAACATAATGCTATTTTCAAATCTTCATGGTACCATTTCTAGAAAATCACTTTAAATTTAAATTGGTGCTGATATTTTGTTTGAATAAGCATTATTGCGCCAAAAGGGTTAACGGGATTACTATGAAATATCATTGTTTGAGATGAATTTATTTTCCGTTGGCCTTGCACCTCGTACCATCTGTGGGTGAGCTGTGGTGAAGATATACAAAATAGATGTTGAATATACATAATATCAAATTATCAAATGTTGGATGTTCAATGTTGATGGAAAAGCTAGGCATAAAGAAGCAACAAATAGACCAAAAGGGTTTAGATACCTGTAGGGGACATGAAGTTGCAGTTGTTCAAGTAGTTGCCTGTTTAAGTAATGCAACTAACAGCTTTTTTATTTTTTTTTTTAACCACTATTTCAAGCTCGTCTTCAACAGATTACCATAGCCTGAATATCTTATCTGGTCCCTAAAACTAAACGGAAGTAGAATTGTGATTAGATATTAGATATTTTGATATAAATGTTCTGCTCTCCAAGCTTCAATGGCGGGTCACGTGACATTACCCTGTACTTTCATTTTTGAGATAATAGCCATGTCATCGGTTTTGATTTACGTAGTTATTTTCCTGAAGTCATTGTGTGACTTTTTTCATAGTCGTCTTCCAACAAATACAATCGGCATCCTTTCGATATATCTCCTAAAATGTTGCATTTATTGGTTCCTTCCAAATTTAACATAGCTGGATAGGAATCGACCATATTAGTTAAAGATGAAGATCCTGTTCTCAATGTGTTAGAAACGGTACTCACCTAGTAATCGCAGATAAAACAATTCCAACGCGGAAATATGAATTAATATCTTTGTTTCACTAGAAATAGTGTATACTTGAAGACACATTGTTTCAGATTCGCAATACATGATTTATTTGATACATTTCTGTATAGGGATGTTTTATATGCCAGACGATTATTCATGATAACAATCTTGTGTGCGCATGCTCACTAAACCAAAGATCACCATATGGTTCAGTCGTTTAGATTTCTTGTATTTAAGCGTTTAAGTAAAGTTCAGCGGATTGTATTGATGAAATACATTATTGAAATCAACCAATATCCCGTCCATATAGGCCAATGCGTGTTATTCAAAATATATTAGAACGTACGATGTCTCATCGTCGACCTGTCCCGGCCTGTCTTCTGTAAATATATTTAAACAATTGCTTTATCTATTTATTTCACATTGCAGACATGTCGGCAACACTTTGCAATTTGCCTAAACATATTAAAACGTTGCGAAATAAGGCAAAACAGTACAAATACGATATGTTTTACATGTTATGATAACTATTATTCATTGTACATATGTTAATGACCATTTACTGTACGTTTGTGTAACGCGTACTTTTCACAGAAAAGCAAACACAAACGTAAGTACAAATAAAACATGGTTTCCGTTTAAAAGACAGAGGAACTAAACAATAATTGTCACGAGAAAAGGGTTCTGAAAGCACCCCTTATATTATATTTTGCAGTATCAAGTATAAAAGTCCTGTTAAATATACATATGATGTATGACCTTTACAGTTAATACGACGGAATATCCATGACGTTATACAGTCCTGTCAAATCTAGATGACATTAACCTACGACATAAGCACTGGTATCTTTCAACGCCAGACAAATTCGACAATAAAAGATTAATAGACCTCGAGGTAGTATATCTGGCCCAGCATTTTACCGCGTCTAGCACGAACAATGACGTGCTGTAAATGGACAAGATTAAAAAAAAACCATCAATTTATATTGTGCTAAGTGAGAAATCCTAATAGAAACATTTAGAAATGGACCATAATAGTACATTGGGTTAAACATGGTTGTCACTCAAACTCCATTGAAGTTTTTCTTCAATTCTTTTTTGACCACGTCTGTATTTGTCAGACATATTGAGTGAACCTGAAGAAAGAACGACGGGTATTCGATTGTTATTGTCTTTGGAAAAAACATGTATTTCCTTCTAAAGAGAACAGTTCTTCTTAAACCCCTTATGTTTATATATCAAACCATTGAAACTGCCTCTAATGAGAATACAAATACCGTCTCTCGGATTTGAAACCACGTCCAGAGGAACCATCGGATTTGAAGTTCTCTACTCTTACCCTGAAGCCACGAATGCTAGATAATATAGTTGGAAAAGTAACAATGACACAGCCAGACAGTATAAACAACAAAAGTCAATCTATCAGATCATGGAAGTATATCGAGACAGTTTCCTTCGATCGTATAATTAAAACTGTCGAAGTTCATTCGCCTCAATCATGACGACCGATGTTTTAAGGCAAGGCAGTCACCAGACAACCATTTGGCAAGCGTATATGTTAGGATACAGAAACCTCTGGAGGCGACGTTATATTGTTTGTTTAGATTTAGTTTTTGTTGCCCTTATCATCTTTTTTTACCATTATCCAGGCTTTGCAGAATGGCTCCTGGTTCCACATATTTTTGAAGTGTATCAAAAATGAGATTGACTATTGGTTAAGCAAAGACAACGCTCATTTACCACATAACGACTTGTGATAGGCCATGTTTAGGCAAATATTCAAAGAAAACATTGTTATTTTTCATTAAGATGGTGCACATGCGAGTTTTGTATGTGACAATGATACATGGAACAATTACAAGAGAACTCTGACGAGATCGTATCTATTGAAGGTATACTTGGCCTAGAGTTTCAATAAAGTATTCCTGAACCAGGTATCCTGTTGAAAAGAGATTGCTAGCTAACCAAACAGTTGACAGTGTTAACGATTTATCCCGTCGTCTTTGTCGGGTTATAATTCCACCTTCTATGAAATGATCTAAACCTACCGTGTGTTCCAGAATGTGCATGTGACCAGCATATCCTATATCATAATCAAATAATTGAATAGAGTGTATATAGTAATTGCATAAATGCATCTAGATAAATGAGAGAGCACCGAAGTGCATTCATCCTATTGATGTCAATTATTGAATATGCAGATTAAAACGAGTAGACGAATGTTGTTTTGAATCGGGAATGGTATCGGGTATGGCTATTGAATACTTTACGGTAGGCCGAAGTCCAATTTGTAACATACCCGAAGCCGAGCCAGATAACTTTCTTTCTTTCAAGATACCAACCATCTCTTCTATTTATCCCATTAACTTTATGTTTCCAAGTAAACAATAAAAATGAAAACTGCTAAAGAGGACACAACACGGAAAATCAATTTTGAGAAGTGCGTGCAGCGATCATGTGATCTAGTGAAGGATAACACAAATGTCAAACGGCACCGTGTTATCGGTCAGTAAATTACACTAGAGACAGGGTGACCCTTCATGTTTAACCGTGCCTGTGTCAATAGAAACACACATTATATTCTTTGTTTTACTTTTTTAAGGTAAAAAACCGATAATCCACCATTTTTGAAACTCATTCGAACTAGTCGAAATACTTCGATCGTTTTAGTATACATCAATTCGGGCTGGAACTATTAGCATTTAACCGAACATTTCCGGCCCCGATTGATGTATACCGATAACGACCGAAGTACTCCGACGGAAGAATATATGAAATAGTGGATTATGGGTATTCTACCTTAATTCCAATAGTAATCTCCCACTCGATCATTGTATCATCTGGGTCATTAGGACAGTCTAAGATAGTTGATGGTGTTCCTGACATGTCGTAATGAAGGTAATCACGGAACTATTTCCACTTATAGTTTCCTTTTGAGACGGTTCTAGGTGCGGACTATGTATAGCATTGTGGCAAAAGGATTGTTGTTGAAGAGACAGGTCAATGTTTGATCTCAATGCTTTCCGACTACTATAAACTGCATCGATATTCAGTTTTTATCTCATCGATATTCATTCTAATGTTTAAATGACAAAAACACTTAGCTAATGGACAATTTGCAAACATGGCGTCTTCTGATTTTTCTTTGGGTCATGAGTATCGTGCGCCTTTCGTTTGTCGACCTACTACCGAAATGAAGACTGGTTTGGAGTCATTTGGATTGAACATTTTTCAAAACGACCAGTAGTTTTATTTAACACAACTACAGGGAAAAACCTATCATCATACACACTTGATATGTCTTAAACAATGCTCTCCACATAGTAAAAAACTGAAAATGATGCTTTTAGTTCACCGTCAAACTCTTCCAGCCTCTCCGTTTTGAACCGATTACAAAAGTAATGAACCGATAGCGGCTGTTTACTAGAATACAAGCACAATGCTCCCATCCTTTGTAAAATTCAATGATTATTGATGTGTACATGTTGATATTGTTGCTTTTGTTATTTTCATAGTTGTTACAATAACGGCATTTGACGAGTTTGCTGCAGACAACTCTTGAAAACATTGTGGGAAGAGGCGAATTTGCTCTCAACGAGCAATTTCTCCTTTTCCCACAATGTTTTCTGCCTTATTAGAAGATTAGTTTCCAATATGATCACTTTTTGAAATACCGTCTGCAAACTCTTTCAATTTTGGACAGTTGAAAATTTGGGCGTTTGGTAAAGGATGTCTTCATTTTGTAATTACAAAGGTAAAATACCTTGCTATATTTCGCAAATAAACCACGATTTTGGTTAAGCTGGTATGAGGCTTCGATTGCACATGTCATTTAAATCTTTCAAGCCGTGATGCCATAAATATTCTAAATCGTCATTATTCATGTGAGCATTGTTTTCAATAAGACCACTGTTAGAGAGCGCCAATATGGACTTTCATGAGAGGCAGTCTCCCGACTGACTTACAGAATGCCGATGGTTCTACCCGCCTTGACCAGCCCTTATGGGCAGTTGAGTGTGGGGTCTTCCTCCATCATTAATAGTCGGGAATCGCTACATAACTGAAATAATGTTGATGTGATGTAAAACCCATATATAAAAAAAAAGAGAGTGCCAGATTTGTTTTAATATGAGCACAATGTAGAATAGATTTATGAGTCCACATTTAGGTCTGGTTCAGTGGTACCGTGTTCTAAAAGGATCAATCTCAGCGGAACCAATTTTCCCGATCAAAACGAACACTTTCCACCATCAGAACAACATTTAATTGTTTTACCTCTTCAACATAATCATTGCAACAGTGCAAAACCATTCTGGCTAAATGTTTAAGATCCCATTTTAAGTGTTATCTTATTGGTCATAATTTAAGGTTGAATTTTTCACATGAAACTGTAACGCTAATGCTGCTTTTCTGATACCATTTACCTCAAGTTTCAGTTACTGTAATCTCTATTGTGCATTTTGTGGATCAAAGGGTAAACGGTTGTTTCAGACCAAGGCTAATGGCATCAAGGGTTCGACGGCCCAGATTAATGTTAAACTATCACGCACTATTTTATCGGAGCCATGTCAGAAAGCACGGACTTCAGAGAGTCACGTGACAAGAGAATGAGACATGGCGTCCATGGCCGCCTGAATCCAGTCAAACAAACCCGAGAGACTTTCATGTATCCAGTCTTTCAGGCTGGGTTCCAGCAGACTGGCGTTACGATCCACTACATCTTTTAGACACCAGCTTGGGTACCGTTTTACTAAACAGTTTACGCTTAAGATTTGCGAAAGTTTAAAACAACAACTCCTCTTATTTCAATATTGGGCTAAGCAATGTTGCAAAGAAACACATCATTGGAATCGTCTCTCCTAGACGCTTCCAATGATGTGTCAAATCGCAATATTGTACTTTCATTAAAGATACTATCAATGTGTATAAGTTATGACTTACGCAAATACTTTATGTAAGTTGTTTAGTAAAACATTATCCAGGACTATCGTAATATTGATTAGTCAAACTATTTGCACTTAAAATAAAAAAATATATAAAAAGTAATATAAAATGTTAAGTACAGAGGTACCAAGATTCGGTAACGCAACCCTCCTTTTCAGAGGTAACGTATTTGACAAATCGTACACCAATTAACATATTGCTAGTCTTCTGCTTATGGTGTTTGGCTTGAAAGCCGTTTTCAATAATTATTATAATCCATACCATTACGCTCACTCTTTTCAATTTGGACTAGTTTTTCGGTTGTATTGTTACTGAAATAGACATACTAGCACGAATTGAATACTTTATAGCTTTTACGTTTTGTATTCTGTCTTCTACAAGGCGAATTCCCAAACCTGCAACCATCCGCTCAGAATCTGCTTTATTCGTTCTCGTTCTATCAGACTGGTGGGCAAGTTTCCGTTTTACCAAACATGTTATGCCTTAAATTTGCTTTGTGTAAGTTTAGAATAACAGTATTTCAATATTGGGTTAAGCAATATTGCGAAAAAGCATGGAATTAGAATCGTCTCTCTCGGACGCTTCCAACGATATGCCACATTGCAATATCATACTTCCAATTAGGATACTATCCATGTTTGCCTGTTTTACTTACGCAAATATCATCTGTTAGTTGTTTGGTAAAACGGAAGTCAAACTCTCTGCGTGCTTATAATGTATTCCTAGCAGGCACTATGGACACTGCATTTTGCGATGTGCTGAGGGTTCACGAATGTCTTAATTCTCTTCACTGCATTGCCTTTTGGCAACTCTCACAGGTGATTTTAGAAACTACTGTGATAACATGACACATCTCTCTTTGTGGGAAGTGTAATCTTATGCCAAAATGTTTTTTTGCTCTCAATCATAACGAAGTCCATTTTTGAATTTCTTGGTAGTTTTGCCATCTGTTAATGCGTTTGAATTATATCAAACATGACAAAACATATATAAAGGAATGAGTAAAAATGAGGTACTTTGGTACAGTTCGTGACTAAGAGCACGAACAGCAGGTCTTCACAGCAATTCCAATTCCATTCAACGCTTTTGTGATCATGAGGGGCTGAACAACGTTGTTTACACTTAGTCGTAATGTTGGAAGCGTGACACTTAATGCTTCTTTCGATATTGTCATTATTTCGTTATACGAACTAGCTAATGTTGTGTTTCTAAACAAATGATTATTCTTAATATGGACAAACCTGAACAGAAGAAATGACGAATAGATCATTGCGATTTGATTTTTTTAATGCAAAAAAAATGTACATGGATTTTTGATTGAACACGATTTATATGGATTGTGAAGACTCCTTTAAGGCCCATTAAAGGAGATTAATGCCATATCAAACTATATCATTTGGTAAACTTTTGGACAGAATCAAATAGTTATCACCAGAAAACACCATCAGCACAACTTAAATGTGAAAGTAAACCAGAAATAAACCCAGATTAGCAGGTTTTATAATCAGATTTCCTGATTCTTCACCTATGGCATTGACAGTTGATATGCAGATTTTTCAACCGACCAATCAGAATTCGTTATTTTGAATATGTAAACAAACAGGTTGTTGATCAACATTATTGAATTGGAGACAACTATATTTCAAGCACAAACTAACTCATTTTAAATAAGGCTCATTAATAGGGTCTCAATGCATTCCTTAACTAAATCTCATGACTTTTATGAACATAACAAAAGAACTCCATATATTTTTTCAGTAATTTATTTGTACTTCTCTCCTTTGATGTGCCTTTAAGATATCTAATAAAACGAACTATTGTTTTTTATCCTTACACATGGACGCAAACATGGTACTCGAAAGGATCGGCAGACAAGATTGTTGTGTAAACTAGATGGAAACCTTCCTCTGGTAAGACATCACTGTTGACCATTATAGTGTTGAAGCCGACTTCATGCTTATGCAGAGAGGTTAGATCCAGGCCAGCACTAAGTAAAGGACTTCCTTGTCCCATATGGTGGACGTCCGGATTTTAATTGACATGTCCATTTTACCATCCACTGTTCACATGTAACCGGAAGTATTAAAGCATACAGTTTCCCGCGCAATTCGTGACAGGCCAAGTTTATTACAACGATGGACACTTTCTGACTTCAGTATAGGTCCAACGCAGAATAGGACCGAGTTCAAATAATGTTAACAGGTAATATATGCTAAATTTAATGGTAGGTAGGTAACCGTGTATATTCGAATCACCCCTTATATCAGGTATGGTATCGTTCGATTGAAACATAAACATCGCACGATTGCGCGACGGACTTAAAGCACTTCTCCTTTTGGCACCATTTATTTATATGATTGCATTATTTGATAAGACTCAACACGGGAAAATGTCTGAATTGTTTATAAATCATATCAATTAAATCATCTTTGAAAAATCGAGGCTTTATAACCTAAACATGTTTCAATATACCAATGATAGCCCAGTCCTCGATTTCAGATCACGGCATAACAATTTAAAAAGAGATCTTCGTTCTCAGCTTCCAACTATTAAATATAACTATTTGCACTTAATTGATAACGGTTTCAAATATCACTAGCATCAAATATGATTGGTGTGAATAATAGTCTCGGTTTCTTCATAGAACATACCACGATGATTGGTGTATGGAGCAATATCAGTTACATGTAGAACATACCAAGGGTTGCTGTCTAAATAGGCCAGTGTCCTTCGATTTGCTAAGTTAATCCATAAACAAAGGACACGACATTGTGAGTCCAGAGCGAAACAAAGGTCTCATTATAAACAGAATGATTGACTGGGCAATTACTGTTACGGCTACCAAGGTATTTATTTACGTAAGTTATCCTGGAAAAATAACCCCTTGGTGTATTGAATCGAAATATAATGACATGATTCGCTGGAAAACAGAACAAAAATGTCACTGGACACAAGTATTAATGTAAGCCATTACCCACGGGTTGCATTGTACTGAGTAAACATTCTGGTCTTGGGACAAAATGGGATTATGTTAACAAAAGTATTTGGACCGTTTTATGGTTTTGTTGTTTTCGGTTTTGACATCGCTTCGACGATACTACTGTTTCATTGCGATGCCTGTCCTATCAAAGCTGGAGGAAATCTTATTTTTCACTTGCCTGTAAGAACTGGTTAAGCTTAGGAGATCCGTCAGTTTACCGTTTGTCAGTCAGGTGACTAACTCTTGGGAAATCCCAAAAATGTCATATGCAGAGAGATGAACCAATGTACAGAAGGGCAGTGTGATGCAGAGTTCTGTGGTCAGTCTCATTAAAATTATTATTTAAGTCTTCATTTCAAAGTTGCCGTAACCCTTGAATTTCAAGTGTTACTACGTTTTTGTGAATGAAACACAATATATGCGTTTTAAAGAACGATACATATTTCATGGATAGGACATGTATTCTGTATATTTACGTTTACGAAGAAAGCTATCGTACGAACCTGTGTGCAACCGGTCCCTAGTATTTACTCGCTTGTGCTCTAAGAACAGATCCTTGTCGTACTTAATCATTTGTCTCATTTAGATATTTCAGAAAAAGATGTCTTGATATCTTTTGCGGTTATAGTACATGTATGTTGATGATAGGCATACATGACTTATTGCACAGAAATATTCAGTAAAATCAACGATTGAAAGTTTAACTTAGGTCTTAATGTAAACTCTAAATGACAACGGCGAGAAAGATGACGTTTTTTCTGTTCTGTAAAATTAAAAACCTTTAAACAATTATAACTCCTTATTTGAGACAAGCTACTGTCACCACACTCATCATTTAAGAAAGTTCCGGTCAAATTGATTGGACTAAAGTCGATGCGAATTTTGAGAGAAATGTACTTTGTCCAAGCAATGATTGTCCTATCATCATACGCGTGGACAGAGGTACACGTAACTTGTCTTAAATTTCCAACGATAACCAATTCAACTAACATTGAATTCTTGCCACCAGGAATCACATAGAGCAAGTAACTGTATCTAGTCTAACCTTTATAATACAGACAGTCCTAAAGAGCTAAACATACCGTTTTGAAGCATCTTCATGGGTGGGGATATCTTGTTTTGATGTACTCGTTCGTAAATGCCAAATTCTTTTCAGCACTTTTTCGTAAAAAGGTTATAGCGTAAACTTCAGTAAATGTGCACTTGTCCATTAATGCTTTTGAACAAACTGGGCAATACGGACAATTCAACTTGCCATCACATCACTGTTCTTGAATTAACAGTCCGTAATACATTCAGTCGGCCATCATGCCTTCCTAAAGGTTTGCAATTGCCTTATGTTATCGTTGCTGTACTTTTATAGTGCATTATAAGTTAAACGATGATAACAAATGAACCCGATGGAAACAATTGAAGCCAGCGACAAGTCAATATATGAAAAGGAAATGTATAGGCGAGCATTAACTAGCATTAACTGAATGATATCAAAAGGGAAAATGGCAAATGCGCATGAAAAGTACTTAAGAGTGAAATCGTTCTGAAATTTAATGTTTTTGCTTTGAGTATAAGTATGATAATCGACGATAAGTCAATTTAGAAATCAACTCTTTTGCTCAAACTTAAGTTTAACAAAGATTTTGAGTCAACCTGAGCAACGTGTCTCTAGTGATGGTTGACGACCATAATGTAAATAAGGGGAAGTCACTTTTTCCTATCTAATATCATCCTTGGTATTCGATGTGATGTTATGGTATTTCAACAATATTTCATTCATGAAACATATTTTTATATTTCTTTTACTATTTTGTTGCCATGTCTTGTTATATATTTTTACCAAATAAATCTATTTTTCTATCTAGCTATCTATCTATGTTATAAATGCTTAAAGGACTCCAAAACAACGTCTCATTTATCTCATTCATCTGAGTACAATGACCGTACTTAGGTATAAATAAGTATTTAAGTTTAAGTACGAAGTCGTAATTTTTCAATGGTCAATGACAGAAATTTGATAAAAACAACAAAGCCACATCAACGCTTTGCAATTCCTTAGGAATCTTTTATTTGTACATAGTTTACCGACATGGCCGGAAAGGTCATATTGCGTACCGGAAAGACTGATAAGCACCCGACTTATTATCATATTTATTAACATCACATTGTATCGCACTGCATTGAAAGGGCTAGCATTAAAACAATGGAACGAAAATAGAATGCGAGATAAGTACGTTTGTATTGATAAACGGTTTTGTTTTTCAAAACAGTCAATTGAAAGGTCGCGACAGCCTGTAGTTGACATTTCTACCAATTAGAAAGAGTTAATGTACAAGACACGAGTTAGATAAAACTGAACTTAACCCTTAGAATGCTGGGTAATTTTCTAACTAAAAAATTGTTGTGTCGTCTGCTTTCCAAAACCTTAATATCGGCTTAATTTTAATGAGGAAAGATATTCAGAGTCGCAAACATGTTAGGTCACAGGCCAGCCGCCAATATACACAAAAAAAGGTTCTATGGGGCTCTATGTCAATCGGAATGACTTTGTCTTGTAGGTATCCTCATTTATATCAATTGTAGAAAAAACTCAGTCGGAAAATAATTTATTCAAAAGAATAAGATGTTTCGGTTCATGTATTGCTATTGCTTCTATTGACAGAATACCTCCATGTCCATTCTAAAAATGACGTATCTTATACAGCGGATTGAAACGAATGGTTTAACGAATTGACATTATTGTTTGAAACAATTGCTTAGAATGTTAACCATATGCTAATACAACCTTTCACTTTCAAAAGTCATTATACGATCTCAAGGTAAGGTTAAACGAATCATGACCCTCTCTTTATGACGAGAAGACGTTGTCCCATCATCAAAATATTGTGTATCTGAATGAAACATTACGTATAGAGAAATTTCATATTTTGTGAAATTATATCGCTAACTTCATGCTTAGCGTAATGTATCAATCACATTTCATATCTAAAAAGCAGAATTATTTATAAAGTTACAAAAAAGGCTTAGGAGAGGACTTTTTTCTGTTCCGCATCTTCTTTAAATACATATTGAGTATATACAGTATATATGTGTTGTTGTAAACATGGCATGTTCCTCATGTAGAAATGATGAAATAAAAATGATTACCCTTTATAGTACTTGGACCGACTTCATGCTTATGCTACCATGTACATTCCAGACCAGCCTGTGATCTAACCTGTTTGCTAATTTTGATTTGGAAACAGGTGACACACATTTTTAGAAAATTACCCAGCATCATTTTACCTGGACACAAATCCTTCACGAATAAAACTCCCAAGCACCCCCCGGGGGATGGTGTCCCCGTATTCCGACAGTTCGTGGTACTGACAACAATAACCCTTATAATGTTGGATAAATTTCTAAAAATAAATGTTTGTGTCGTCTGCTTTTCAAAACCTTGAATATCTGCTTAATATAGGCAGAAAAAATTCTTAGGGTAGCAAACAGGTTAGATCACAGGTCAGCCGCCAATTTACTTGGCAGCTGGCCTGGATCTAAGTTGTTTGCCTATGCATGAAGTCGGTTCCATCACTATAAGGGTTAATGAGAATGGTCTGTTTGATCATAGGGAAACGATCGTATCAGTCAGTCTGATACATCCCTTGGTTATACCACAAATGAATGAATGATCAAGCTTGATGGTATTTGCATACCCTTATCCAATTCATTAAACCTTTTGTGTATGCCATATAATACAGTTTTATGTTGTTTTTGGTTTTGTTTCTGTTTTCTAATTTTCGTTGTTCCGTGTTAATTATTTATTTCTACAGAGGCTTTGGGCATCCGTGGCCGAGTTGTCAGGGTACTGAACTAACAGTGTAATGGAATTTTTACACCCTTATTCAAGTCAATAAACCTTTTTTGTGTATGCCATATAATACAGTTTTATATGGCGTTTGTTTTCTCTAATTTGCGTTATTGCTTGAAAATATCTGTTTCGTACCACGGCTATGGGGCTCAATAACCGAGAGGTTGTTTCTCTTCATATGTTGAGATCCTTTTACCAACATAACTTGTCTAACATTGAATTCGTAACACGTTGGACTTAACGAACGCCAACGGTTAAACCAAACTGACCTTAGTTGGCATGGCTATAAACCGATGACATGCGTCCGTTGAAGGCTGTCGCTATAAGCGTATACAGACTAGAATCATGGTGAAAAAGTGCTTAACTCGGATATATTCGGAAATACTCAGTATTTGGAAATACTTTCTCTTCGAACCAGAGTTGCAGAAGCCTTAAGAAAAACCAATTAATGGAAACGAAAGCATTCCTCCTGATGGTCGAGATACGTTCTACTTTATACTATGAATCATCAGTATGTATTCATATCTTTTGTGCTCTGCTGCTGCATTCAATATGGACCAGTCACACATTTCCTCATTAAGACATGTAGATAGTAAAGGATATCTTATAGATTGCTTCTGCAATGTGCCCAAAGAAAGAATATACTGTGTAGCTATGAAGATGTACATTATTTTTCTTTTTGTAAACGGGATTCAAACCGCTGCACATAATCGCATCATCATTTGAAAACAGATGTCAGATATCATCTGCCTTTGAATTCCTTTTGAACTAATGATATCAAATGATATTTTTAAAGAAATGATACGGTGTATTGTATCAAAGATATCATTCATTGTTGATAGTGGTAGAAGATCGTATCAAAGGATGTTTCCTGAATGACATTCAGTGCGGTTGCATTACCATTATATCAATGCTAACTGTTCAAATACCGAGTGTTCATTCACAGTCAAGAACTGGAGGATTACCCAGACAGCATGAACAGGTGAACAACTTTCGTACAATTAGCCATAATACTGTTAAAACAGCGTTTACCAAATAAGCATAAATCATTCTTTTATGTTCAGTTGATAGAGATTCACCACTTTGACACCGGCGTTTTCTATGTGTGTTGTCGCTTTAATTACAAATGATACATTTATAATATATTTGAATATCAACTGTCTTTGTTTTAAATATCACTGGTCAAACAAAGAATGATAACTCCTTCATTTCCAATAAAGTATGTTATATCATATTGATGACAAATTTGTGTTGTTTCAAATCCACGATTTACATAAAGGGTAACAAAATATTTGGTTAGATAAAGCCATTATAAAATTGAAAATGGCTACATGCTTTTTCAAAGGAGAATACACCATCTGCGTAAAATAACAACATTTGTAGTTCATCTGTTTGACGACGGTTTTTCTTTAATCTTATCAATCAAATTGGTCCCGACGAAGTTAGTTGATTAGTTCCCCGTGGTAAGAGAGAAGAAATGCACATGAGCATGGGGCGGCATCTTTTATCTAATGAAACGTACGCTAACAGCGAATATGAAAACTGATTCTAGACATGAAAAGACAGGTGTCAATGTTTTAAAAAACACTGAAAACAATTAAATACAGAGATATAATATGTAAATGCTATTTATTTCTCTTCAAAACGGAATTACCCTCTTATAATTAAGTGTCGTGTATATAACCATTTCCTTCTTTAATATTATGTTTTTGTAAAGTAAGATAATGAAGAAATGTCATTATGAATTCATGGCATGATAAAATATAATCACATACTTTTACCCACGTTCTTTATGTAAAGTATTCATGAAAATATTCTATAAGTTATTGACCTTAATCTGTTGCTGAAAGATATCTAAATTTGCAGTAAGAATCATTCAGACTAAAACAATCATCTCTTACCAAATAACAATTCGTCCCTCGAGTTAGTCTTTTGTTTTCCGTTTTTTCCCCACTATATGTACGCATTTTGGCGTATTTTCAATAGAAAACTTGACTTTGAGTCAAAAGACAAGCATTTATCCTTTTTGTCTCATTAATTGTCAACCGATTTCACTTTGATATTGTATAAATCTGCTTTCAAATCGGACCAAATACGAAAGTATTTAAAAGGAGAGTTTTATTATATCAACCTATTATCTTAGATTTATAGCAGATTTTGTACAACATGTAGCCCCTGGTTTACGTATTTACAAAATAAATGGATTTGAAATACCAAATAACAACCTAGACGTTTACCAGTTTTCTATGGGTATTGATCCCTTGGTAACGTATCCGAAATACAAATAGGTTTGATAAAGCAACTTATAATCTTTGATTTTTACTTGTGTCCTTCCAGTGCACTAACATCTTAACCAGTTTTCTATGGGTGCTGATCCCTTGGTAACATATCCGAAATATAAATAGGTTTGATATATCAACTCATAATCTTTGATCTTTACCAGTGTATAATAAATTTCGACCTTAAACTATATACAAAATAAATGATTTAATGCATTGAATGATAAAACAAAAACGTTCATGTAAGTGTGAAGGCAATCACCCCGTCCACCGATATCTACCATATATAATCTTATGAAATGCCTTTCTGAACGATGGGTTGAATATCGTGTATAGAATGGGATTCAACGTCGAGTTAAAGTAACCCAACCACAATGCAAAGCTAAACAGTACATCCGGGAGAGTACAATGGGGCCCACAGAACGGTGCAAGCACCGCCAGTATAAAGAACGGAAGCCAGCACGCAATGAAGGCACCAGTAATTATACCGAGCACTTTCGCCGCTTTCCGTTCACGCTTCATCTCGAGTTTGTCTTTACGTTTCTTGTCTGCGTCTCGCCGCTTCTTCTTCCGCCGCAGCAGATCGTGCTTGTGATTGTTATTGTCTGCGACCTTGACATTGGTCCCGTTGTCATGGTGACGCGGTGAGGTCACGGGGTCTTCGCTGCCGTTGGACACGTGTTTCTCGTAAGCGACGCCGTCGCCATTTACATGGCCGTTGGCGTGAGTATTGTAGTTCGTAATTGTATTAATCTGTTTAGAAGGCATCGAAGGTAGTCTGAGATAGTCAGAGCTATTGAGGGGCAGGTTCACCTCGCCCTCGGAAATCTGCATATTGTTCTCTTCGTTAAGAGCGCACGACACGGCTATCGAGGCATTATACACGGTAAACCCCTCCTGACTGATGTCACTACACGAGGACGAGCGACCAATCGTCTTCATATCCGCTGTGGTCGTATACGTACTCGTCACCGGCTTGTTTCGACCCACGAAGTTCTTTTTCCGTATCCGTGATCTCGCCGCCACGTATATCTTACAGTTCAGTATAACCATCAGGATCATTGGGCAGTAGAACGCTCCGAACGTCGAGAAAATCGTATACCCCAGGTCCTGACTAATCATACAGACGCCAAGCTTACTCGGATCATTATCGTCAGCCTTCCAGCCGAACAATGGTGGGATGGAGATCGAGAACGCTACAAGCCACACAACCATGATCATCAGCATAATCTGTCTGGCGCACCGTCTCCGGATGTAGTCGATGTCCGACACGCCCCAGAACCGGTCCATGGCGATGGCGACGAGGTGTAGAATCGACGCGGTGCAGCACAACACGTCCATGCAGATCCAGAAATCGCACACGGCGTTGCCTAGATACCAGTAAACGCTGATCTCGTTTACAAGGCTTAAAGGCATGACAAAGATGGCGACCAGAAGGTCTGTGACTGCTAGTGATAAAATAAGATAGTTTGAGACACCCTGTAAACTCCGCTCCAGAATCACTGCGGCTATTACGAACACGTTACCGAGAATCGTCGACAGGATCAACACTGATAGCACTATGGAAATGATAGCCATTGCTGGGATGTTGTACTTTGGTATATGCGTGAAGTCCTCGAACACCGTCACGTTGGAGAGTGTTTGTAACGTAACATTGACACTGTTGGTCGTTTCTCCCATGCTTTCCTCACTGGAGTTTATCCATACTGCTGTATCATTCGCCAAGGTTAGAACCCCTTGCACGATGTAATGTTGGTATTCCGTTCGGTTATCCGGGTTTCGAACATATTCCATGCCGTGCCCGAATGACGACACGTTTATCGGTACTAATTCGTTTGTCATCTTTGGTGAATATCTATGTTTTAACATCGGAGTGACATGATATATTTGCGCAATATATCTTAGGTTGTAACGTCTTAACACATATTAAAAAATCCGAGTAAGGTATCCAGCATGTATAACGGCTTAAGTCGATGCAGGTGTTTCGTAGTTATTGTAATTATAACTATTGTGATCGGTGCCTTGTTGTTATATGAATAGAACAACCTTGCATTTATCATAAAAGGACTGGTTTGTATAACAATAAAGATATTTTACGATTATAAACTGATAGCTGCATTTCCAAACAACCTCTTACGTTCGGGGGTAATATCCTTATAACTGTCTCACTCAATAATAGTTTTCATTTATACTGGGTTGTGATATCCGCTCCTGCGTCACTCCTCAAATAGCTATCGATAATAGACTATTTACAATATGTCCAAATTAACAAAGCTCAATGTCATTCTATCCCAGTTGTTCTCGCTAAAGATCAATGCTCCTCGATTTAGAGACAAGCACGGTTTCCCACCGTTTGTTCAATACAAAGAGATCGGTAGCAGAAGTTTTCGTTGTTTCCCGTAATTTCCGATTATATTGAATTTAACCAGTATGTCCCGATATTGATTGAATAATACCCAGCGAGACGTTAATTGTTTGGAAACCATCAGTAAATACCATCGATCGAACACAGTTTGTTTTTCGTTATCTTTTTAAGTTGGCACTTATAATTCCTCGATGGCCCGTTTTCTGATTTTCCAATTGAATATAATGGCACCAAACCGTTTTTATCGAGTATCCACAACGAGTCCTGGTTTTTAACTTAATTGAAATAGCATGAAAATTGCGCTTGAAGACCGCATAAAACGTAGGTTTACAAGAGAACTTTTTCAGATGATTTCTTTCAACTGAATGTTTTAAATATTTCCGCTTTAATACGGTTTCTTATTTCGAGTTTGCATATATGTCCGATGTGTATAAACTACAGAGAAAGCTGTTAACGTATATGTATGTACTCGGTAACACTATTTACTATATAGTGAACGAATGTTTGTTTACCATAAGTCTTCTGTCGGCGGGAATATATTTAACTGCACCTGGTTGCTGATGGCGTAGGTCCTCCTAAATCATCTGCAACTCGTTAAGTAACAATCCTTAACGATATCCCAGTGCTGTTGAGAGCTTGACGTGCTAATTTAATACCATTAGCGTATTCCGCAAGGATATTAAACTGCGCAGAAGGTGTTTTTGTCGAAAACACAAGCTTTTCCCAAACACTGAAATCACTTGGGTGTATTCCAGATTGCATGTAAAAGTCTTAATGTCATCATCAATTTAATAAATCGATCTCTCATTTTTATCAATGATTTTCAACATGGTCTAGCTCTTGTTTTGTTCCCCAAAATAAGAATAGTAAAAGTTATAAAGATAGTTCACTGATGCACTTTCTGTAATTGTCCAATTCAGATGCGTTTCACAATCTCTTTAAAATAAAGCATAATGTCGCTTGGATATCGAGTATCTAATTCATTACCTGTTCACTATACTACAACATTTTTTTCTGCGTACATGTGCTATAAAATGAACAGACGCAATTGTTTACACTTCCTTATCGCTGATATCCATATATTATATTATATCAAATGACCCAACAGTCCAAAACACACACACATCGCCACAAACATCTCTTATAATGTCCCCATGTAGTAATATAATCAAGCAATGACCTTGAACTTATAGATGCACACGCGCGCCACCTGGTAAAGTGCGTTATTAGTTTTTCTCACGAAATAGCAATTTGAAACAAATGTCGTCAGAATCGTTGTTTGGAGAACAGTTGTTTTAATGCCCTTGTTTCACGCCATACGTTAATGGAAACACACGTGCTCTTGTGTATCCCCGACGATGGTAACTAATTGTTACCGACGTGTGCCATACCTCACCTAACACCTAGCGACTGCCGTGTCACGTGATTCCGTTACATTAGAACTGTGGTATAGATGTACCAGGGTAGACACAACACATATGAACACATCGGTTTTATCAGCTTTTCTCAGCTCAGTTGGTGCCATACTTCACCTTACACCAAGCGACTGCCGTGTCATGTGATTCCATCACTCTAGAACTGTGATACCAGGGCCAGTCTGTGGAGACAATCTGAACACATCGGATTTATCTAATGAAAACGTGTATTTCTCAGCTCACGGTAATACCCGAGTAGCTCCGATTGGGGCCGACTGCGGAGATTGCCATTCCGACAGATAATCTGCATTTTATTTAATGGCAATCTCCGCAGTCGGCCCCAATCGGAGCTACTCGGGTATTACCGTGAGCTGAGAAATACACGTTTTCATTAGATAAATCCGATGTGTTCAGATTGTCTCCACAGACTGGCCCTGGTATCACAGTTCTAGAGTGATGGAATCACATGACACGGCAGTCGCTTGGTGTAAGGTGAAGTATGGCACCAACTGAGCTGAGAAAAGCTGATAAAACCGATGTGTTCATATGTGTTGTGTCTACCCTGGTACATCTATACCACAGTTCTAATGTAACGGAATCACGTGACACGGCAGTCGCTAGGTGTTAGGTGAGGTATGGCACACGTCGGTAACAATGGCCGTAAAGGATTGATCACCTACTCACATGTGAACCAGTGTAATCCATTACAAACACTCAATCAAGTCCCGACCGATGTCCTGCCATGGTGATACGGGAATTCCCTGGGGCCCGAACCTGTAAAATGTAATAAGAGAGTTAATGCGGATATAGTCATTTTGAGTAGATTGTTATTTAGAGAAGCTTTGCTATAGCATATGCATTGCACCGGTTGTGCTTTAATTAGTAGATATAACATAACATAACATAACATAATTTTATTAAGACATTAAGCACACAAGCTCATAGTCAATACATATATAATTAATTACATGCGATTGATATGGTGGTCAATATAAGCAATATACATATTCACAATAATTGTATCAAAAATACAAAAATAAAGTAAGGAAAAATGTGAAAAAAGATAATTAGGAAAAAAATGGTGAGAGTGGTCTGGTTTTGATAGGTGCTTCTGGAATGGTCTATTGTTCTATGGAAAAGCTATTTCTTCTTAATTTGAATGCGTGTTTGTAGTAACTGGATAGTCGAATGAGAAGAGGTTTTCTATCGGTATTCAGTAACTGGGTGAATTTAAACATATTTGGGTGATTAGCAAAATGTTTTGGAATATAAACTGATCTAAGGTCTTTGAAATAAGGACACACTAGCGTAAAATGATATTCATCCTCTATGTCATGTAGAGTACATAAATTGCAGTATCTTTCGTTTCTTACTATATTGGTTTGGCGTCCTTTTTCTATATTTAGTTCATGTGAAGATAATCGTATTTTGCTTAAAATGGTGCGCTGTGTTTTGTTTTTTATAAGTGTAATGTAAGTAGATAGTTCGTATGTTGTTTTTAGTTTATGAAATAACTGCATAGATGTTGAGGTACCAATGTTATTATGCCAATTACTGATATGGATATCCTTGATCCGTGTTGTGAATATGGGCATGAACCTATCTATATCGACTGATTTTGGGTAAAGCCAAATTTCACAGAATCCAGTTGTTTCTAGTAAATTCTTAACATTTTTGCTCCAATTTTTAGAATGTTTATTATCTTCTATCTCTGTTATTTGCATGTTGATAAGTGATGACAAAATACAATTGTTATTCTTCTTATGAAATAGTTTTAGCCAGTACTTGATAATGCGTATATATCTATTAATGATTAAGGGGAATCTGCCTAGTTCTGATAGCAATGCTAGCGAGTTAGTTGATCGTTTTACGTTTAATATGCGTTTGCAAAATTTCCTATGTACTCTTTCTATATTTTCTGCTTGTTGAAAACCCCAGACCTCACAATTATAACTAAGGATAGAATTCACATAACAATCAAATAGATTTAAAAGTATTTTGACAGGAATATCATAACCTTTAGTGATGCTAAATAATGAACCCATTGCTCTTAAGGCTTTGCCAACAAGTGTTTGGGTTGCTTGTTGAAACGATCCCCCGCAGGTAAAAACTATTCCTAAATAACTGAAGCTACTAACTATTTCTAGAGTTTTACCTGCATATACCCATTGACAATCTTTTTTTATTTGACCTCCTTTTCTAAAAACCATGATTTTTGTTTTTTCAATATTAACTGTTAATTTCCATTTGTTGCAATAACTTTCTAATTTTTGTAATAGTTCTTGTAGTCCTTCTTTTGTTTCTGAAATAAGTACGGCATCGTCTGCAAATAAGATGATATATATTACTATTTGATCAATTGTGAATCCTTCTAAGTTTGCTTCTTGGAAATGTATTTCAATATCATTTAAAAACAGAGAAAACATTATAGATGAAGTTATCTCCCCTTGGAAAAGGCCTATGTCACTTTAAAAAAACTCCGACATGGTATTAAGGTGTTTAACATACATTGATTTTAAAATTCCAAAAAGTTTACCATCTATACCTGATTTTACAAGTTTATACCACAGTGCGTTTCTGTCTATGCTATCGTACGCCTTTTTAAAGTCGACGAAACAGGTAAAAAGTTTACATTTTTTCTTTAACTGTGTTTCTATTAGAGTGTTTAAAATAAATACGGCATCTACAGTACTGTATCCAGGTTTAAATCCAAATTGAGCGTCTGTTAAAACATCGTGCTGCTCTGCCCATTTAGTAAGCCTGTTGTTCAAGATAACAGTGAACAGTTTAGAAAAACAACTTGTAAGAGTAATTCCCCGATAATTGTTCGGGTCTGATGGGTCACCTTTTTTGTGAATGGGGATAATTAACCCTTTCCCCCATGAAGTTGGGAATATACCTGTATTAAGAATATGGTTAAAAACAATTAACAACACTTTATCTGTAATATCTATGCTCTCCTTGAAATATTCGTAGAGAATGTCGTCAAAAGCACAAGCTTTATTGGTTCCCAATTGTTTGCATGCAGTGTGTATTTCCTGCAATGTAATTGGTTGATCTAGTTCATCAAAAGTTGTCTCAGTGCGTAAAGGGATACAAAATTCCGATACATGTTCGTTTGAAAGTTCTGCTGATAGATTTTTGAAATGGTTATAGAATTGTTCTGTCGATATAATTGAGTCTTTTACTGAATGTTTCTTTTTCTTAAACATTTTCCAAAATTCACGTGGTTTCGTTCGTCGCATTATATACATCTTGTTTGCCAAATCTTTGTTATACTGGGCTTTTTTCTTTTTGCAACAATACTTAAAGTCTTTACGTTTCAAATACATGTGTTTGCGGTTAGTAGATATAGACATAGACAAGTTATATCTACATAAGCTCATACATTAATGCGTAACGCTTTCAAACAGGCATGATGCAAAATTGAAATGTTGCCTTAACCCTTTACCAAACGCTGGATTTTTTTACTGTCCCAAATTGGAGGAATTTGCAGATGACATTCACAATGTGATGCAATTGAACGATAACCTTCTGACAGGGCAAACAACATTGTGGGAAAAGAGGAAATTGCTCGTTACGAACAATTTCTCCTTTTTCCTCGGTGCTTTCCAGAGTCGTCTGCAACAAAGTGGTAGAATGTCGTTGCTGTTTGGTAATGGTTTAATGAGTTAGTTACGCTTTCAAGCTAACGTGGTGCAAAATAGAACGGTTGCCTTATTATACTACTCTATATCGACATTTTTGAGCGGTTCAAATTGAAAGCAAAAGCTTTCAATGACATAAGCATGAGAATAGTTTGTTCTTTGTGGTTTTAAGCAAGAACAGATACGACAAATAAAGAATGATTAATTATTCTTTTTTTTACAATTTTCTTCTTGGGCAGATGCAATAGAGTAAGATGGAAATCTAGACTATTATGAAAGCGGTTATATAAATATGTTAATGCTTTCTATTTCTCACACTGTTTTGATAAAAAGCAGTTTCCTCCAGATATTGTTACAATTATGATAATTGATCTTAATTCGTCTGCTGTCAATTATCGAATAAATGGACTTCGCTGAATGATACTTTTACATTACAAACATGCCATTGGAGCAAAAGGGCCATGTCTTTTCCGGGTATCAGATGTTATTTATTACTATATAAGTTTTACCACGTGTCAATTCCACTACATTCGGTGCTTCAAATACTTAGTAAACAGTATCAGTTTTAAAAAGTGCGAATTATTCTAAATCGGTGGATCGAATAGTGAGTACACATAAACACTATTGGTTGTAAAATGTGCATATCATTCTAAATCGGTATACCAAATACTTTGTAAACAATCTAAGTTTAGTCATGTTTGCTTTCCGCGAACTCAGAGGTCTCGCGGTTCAAATGTGCTTTATACAGCTATTTTAAAACACAGATTCATTGCCAGCTAATTTGCACCGGATCTACGTGATAATTGTTTTCCTAAATGTTGGCAAATTGTTAGTGTCGTCAGAAAACTAAAACAGGCAGTTTCTTGACCTTAGTAGTCACGAAGTGCTCTAGAAAAATATAGTTGCGGTATTAAAGATTCTTGTTTACAGAAGAGAAAAAATGAGACTTAAAACAAATGTCGTTTAAACAGTTCTGTGTTGGTGTTTGATATACAACTCAAAGTAGTTATTGAAAGCACATTTAATTCAGAAAGCGTCTTTTTATTTAAGAATGTAGAGTCTGTATGCGTTAGATCTCAAAAGCGATGTCAGGATTGTTAATTAGAATACATGTTAGTTCATTGTATACACATGTTTTGCATCACTAACATGTTAGAAGACTTCTATATGTTTGGGTTACGGACAATTAGTGAATTTAAACCTATTATGACCTGAAATATCTCTTATAAATAATGCAAAAACTGTTTACTCATCCTATCGTAATGATTTTCATTTGGTAAGTATTCATAGAAGAATAGAATAGAACAATAACACAAAACAGTAAGTTTAAATTAATTTACCCTAGAAAGAAACCATATTTTAAACAATCGAGACTTCTTTTTACAAATGAATGTTTTGAAAGCAGAACTGTAGCAAAATAGACATGAACAGAATCAAAGAGTTTTAAATGATATGTCTTGATTAAAGAAATGCATCCTTTAGCAGAGATTTACATAAAAAGGATCATCGAGTTTTGAATAATATGTTTTGATTAAAGATATGCATCAGTGAATGCCGCCTTTTTTCTTTTACGAATGCCTACATTGTGAAGTGATAAGTTATTATTAACGTTAAAGACGAATGTCCTGTTTATACCCATCTAACGAAGGATCCACATGTAACTGATAGAACAAACCATTATCACATCATTATATAGAGCCATTGATAATTGGCTATAAACTCGCTTTACCAGCTTTCTCATTTGAAATAATTTTAGATGGCGACGTTCAAGTGCAATTTGGTTAACCCTTAGAACTATGGATAATATTCTCAAGATATATCTTTGGGTCGTCTGCTCTCCAAAACCTTAAATTTCTACAAAATTCCGGTCAGGAAAAGATACTTAGAGTAGCAAATATGTTAGATCACAGGCCAGCCGCCAATTCTCTTGGCGACTGGTCTGGATCTAACCTGTTAGCATAAGCATGAAGTCGGTTCCAGCACTGCAAGGGTTAAATACATCCACGATTCGTTTGGTCATTGTTCGCTAGGTACAAGATCACTTCAATCACCTACACAATTATTGTCACTTTTTTTGGGTGGCAATTGATGTACAGTATTGTTTCCTTTTGTTTTTATTCAACTTACATTACCACAACAGATGAAACGCAAATCCTGTCATGTTTCCTTGTTTGGATGTTGTTTCTTATATGTAATGTAAACAGTATTGTTCCCTTTTGTTTTTATTCAAACATATTACCACAAAAGATAAAATGCATACTCTGTCTTGTTTCCTTTTTTGGATGTTGTTTCTAATATGTAATGTAACCAGTATTGCTCCCTTTTGTTTTATTCAACTTATTCAACTTATTCAACTTATTATACCACAAAAATTGATACGTATAATTTGTCATGTTGCCTTTTTGGATGTAGTTTATTATTTGACAGTCATGCAATTAGTATTGTTCCATTCTATTTTATTCATCTTTATATTACCAAAAAAGTGGATGTAGAGTTTTATTCGACAGTCACGCCATCAGTATTAATTTATTCTATTTTATTAATCTTTATATTACCACAAAAGTGGATATGTATAATTTGTCATGTTGCCTTTTTGGATGTAGTTTATTATTTGTATTATAATTATTATTGTTTCATTTTGCTTAATTCAACTTATTTTACCACAGACGTTTATACGTACAATGTGTCATGTTTCTTGTTTTTAGATGTAGTTTTTTATTCGAAAGTCATGTAATCACGCACAGGGGTTGCATGGTGTCTTTCGACTTTACAAGTTCAAGTTGAAACATTTATTCCCCAAAGTATAAACATATATCCAGTAAGGTGAAATGGCTAACCAATACAATAGGCGAGGTGCTTAGTACATTTTGAATAAATAATTTTATAAACAAATCACTACAGTTTAAATGCCTATTGGAGGAATGAGACCATTAGCGATATATCTATAGAGAGGATAGACAAAATCATGGTTTGTCTCGTTAATTAAAGAATGATATTTATGTAAATTCTATGTTCAGTAATGCTCAACTGTAATGTTTTTTATTTATGGAGCTTGTCATAATGATATCTTACTATGTAAACAACACCATATATATCTTACGCTAATAAACTTTTGAACTCGAACTATTTACTGAACCTAAACTGACGAACATTCGTGTCTAGATATAGAAACATTGCATTACAACTACTTATTATTTACTGAACCTAAACTGACGACTATTCGTATCTTGAGGTAGAAGTATTACTTTACAACGACTGTCTTAAGGTTTTACTTTAAAAGATGTACAGCACATTAGCGTTACAACTCTGAACATGTTCCAAAGGTTTGGCAGAATAACTCGACGTATATTTCAAGGGAACCGATCAAAATCAAGATTAACAGCGTCCTAGTTACAAATGCACGGACCGGGTGCGTCTTTATCTATAGGGCATCGATAGACAGATCACTGGTTCTAAACTCACGGTCTTCGTATCTTGAGGTAGAAGTAGAGTCTTCAGGTTTGACTTAAAAATCAGTATGGCACATCAGCATTACAACTGTCAACATTTTCCAATGGTTTGACAGCGAAACTCGACGTATATTTCGAGGAAACCGATCAAGATTAATGACCTGGGTTTTATTTCAGTCGAGGGATTCAACTCCAATCTCATAACGAGGAAACTAATCAGCATCTGCCTGTATTTTCCCCGAAATCAATTTGATGTAGGGGCTTACTAATGAGCAGATACAGTAGTTTTAACTACGTCGAGGTATGCACCGCTTCCAGCAAGAAATTATTTATATAAGGACTTTAAACGTACACACTCATTGCATGCCGATACTTCCACAGTGGTACTACAATGATATTTTATCGAAATAACGTGTCCACTTGCAAGCTACTTTGCATCGTTTGTAGACGATAACATTCTGACAACTTGACATCATGAGACATGAAAAAGAGGAGAGAAAAGAAGAAAAACTCATTGCATGCTTGTACTTTCACAATGGTACTACACGATATTTATCGAATCAACATATTCGCTTGCAAGCTATTTTTCATCGTTTTAATAGAAACTTTTCAATAACATTTTGACAACTTGACATCATAAGACATCGAAAAAAGAATTAAACAAATAAAAAAAAAATAAAAAAAAAGACGGATTAACATTGTAAAAGCAGATCAACAATTGAAAGGGTGAATAATATTTCTATTACAACTTTTATGTCTACGGTAGAACCTCACTGCCTCAGACCAAAGGTGTCGAAAACATCGTCGGAGTTCCTTTGGCCATGCAATAAATAAACTCAATTACTCAACCCTTAGATAGCTGGGTAACTTTCTAAAAGTAGAATTTAAATATCTGCTGAACTTTGACGATGAAAGATACTCAGAGTAACAATCATGTTAGATCACAGACCAGCTGCCAATTTACGTGTTTGCATAAGCATGAAGTCAGTTCCAACACTATAAGGATTAAAACAAGCCATATATAATAAAGCCTTTGGTCCCAGCCCGTACGTATACAACGCACTGACATCTAACCATTCGTCCTTTCCTTGTAAAGTACAGTAAACACACCAGAACAAACGCTTATACAGCTGTAAAGAGTCAATATGACAGTAATCATAAGCTAATGTCGATTGGTGTTTCCGGCATCTCTATCAACCAAGTCAGTAAGGCCATGTAGTAGAGTAGTAATAAAACTTCTGGGCAACTTGTTGGTGCCTCGGAATACAATGAAAATGGCTCTTAATGGAAACATTTCCCTCTTGTAATTATAGTTATTCGTATTCATAGCGGGCATTTGGTTTATCACGTCCCTGTAGTTGGATGGAAATAATGCAGTATAAATCATTTGTATTTTTAGTCGACGGGGGAATCACGTGACCAATGTTTACGATCTTATGTCCGAACAAGATGCGCCGTGCCAATGTGTATTTGCTTTTTTCACATACTTTTGCTAATGATAGCCCCATTGCGTACCGAGCATGAGTTGACCACCAACTGTCTGGTTCTGGTGGTATATAACAACCCATCCTTTAAAATAGCGTTACGCCTAACACTCGGCAGAGGAAATCGCAGTCGACGGGTGCGCAAGTCCAAAACAGTCGGTCATCAACTGCTATTTCCCTGCCGAGTGTTAGACATAACGCCAATATAAAGCATTGGTTTTTATGTTGTAAATATAAGGTCGAAGAAAATATTGCGTTGCAAATTTTGTTCAGACTTACAATGTAAAGTCCTCTATACTAACGGGTTTTCTTCGATGCACATTTATCTCCATAAAGCAATGAGATATGACCGGGATGCACCAGACGGTTTTCGTTAACAATAAATCATCGGCGAAGTAAACGTTTATACAAATAACTCTCCGATTGTTTCGGTAAAAACTACTTTTTTATGAAGAAGATGGGTTTTTTGTTTTGTTTCTCAATCGAACGGTCAGATAAATGGGTTAAAATGAAAATGTACGAAAACTGTTGCAATTCTTTAGCAATGATATGCATATTTCCACCGGTCCTAAGGCCTTTAGTGGTATGGTTTGACAAACTCTACCCGTATTGCGTTTTCAAAAATCAAGTTATACTAGGTAGGTTTAATTCAAAGAATAATTATGCAATCTTTGACGAACAGATATTATTTATATCAACAGCCATGAAACATGTTTAGAAAAAAGAAATAAATTATCTGTTGTTTATTGTCTATTGTCGCACGTCGGAATATTTGCCAAGCCATACATTCCTCATACATCATTACTGATTACTTTTGTTCAAAGCCGTAAGTATGCAAGATAAAATGCTCGTCCGAATATGATGTAGCATTCAGTCTTCCGTCACAATCGATGTTAAACTTATAAGTTCAAATTCAATCTTACAGTTTGCACATTCTTCATTGACATGCTTTTTAGCAGACGTGATAAACTCACTTCCTTTTCCAGTAGACCAGTAGAGGCCGTATCGGTGAATGTCCGCGTTTACATTATAGACAAACACTTTAGACAAAGCAGTAATGCATTTCATGGTAATCATCCAACGAAGCATTACAATCATGTGTGAAACGTCTGCATCTGACGGCAAATTGCATACATTAAAGCGGAATGAGAAATCGCACCATGTGATGCCGTCATACATTCCCCCAACGTAGACGGTTGTAAGTCGATCTTTAAGCAGATATCCGAACTAATCATTGGGAAGAAATAGATTTTCATAATGATACCTGCATCTAGATAAGGCATATTTATATGTACAGTGAACCCTCGTTTATCCGGACCCCGATTATCCGGATGTCTCGCAATCCGAACGAAATTGTAATGGAACAGAATTATTTGACCAGTTTGTTGCAGACGACTTTTGAAAACATTGTGGGTAAAGGAGAAATTGCTCGTGACGAGCAATTTCCCCCTTTCCCACAACGTTTTCTGCCATATCAGAAGATTATTTTTGAATTTCATCACGTTTTGAAATGTCGTCTGCAAACTCTTTCAATTTGGGACGGTCGACAATTTGGCGTTTGCTAAAGGGTTATAAGTATACACGTGCATACAGACCGTTTATGTCTTAATGTTTATCAGAACATGCTCTGCGTCATTAGTCCGGATGATTCGGTTTTTGTTTTGTTGGGAACGGACGTGTTCGGACTAACGAGACATCACTGTATTTCTTATAAGGGAATTTACTACCGGGTCAACATTTGTGTGTTTGTCATATCACTTCCTTCCTGGTATTCACCGGGGTGTTATTTGACTAAAAGACTTTCGGTTGCAAAGGTGAAAACTGATGATCATGGATGTAATCTTAAATGAAATTTCAATATTGCAATGTGACACGTCATTGGAAGCGTCTCGTAGAGACCTTGCACTATTGATCAGCCATATGTTAAGGTATATGCCTAGGGAATGTTGGGTTTGAAATCTGAACGCAAATCATTAGCACAAAATGTTTGGTAAATCGGTTCTCTCGAAGAAGTAGACTATGGCACTGAATTGTATCAAGAAATCATTTCATCCAGAAGTTTACAAGTTACTTCTACTGCTTTTATTTTGAGTATATTTGAAAGATTTACGTTGTGCTTGTATCCCGAGAATGCAAATATCCATTACCTTAACAGAACCAATATATAACTAAAACATGTCATTTTCCCTATTCGCAGAGTTGAATGTTGTATAGAACCGAAATATCCATAGCCTTAACAGCACCAATATGTAATCAAAACATGTCATTTTCCCTATTCGCAGAGTTGAATGTTGTATACGGGGACCGAAATATCCATAGCCTTAACAGCACCAATATGTAATTAAAACATGTCATTTTCCCTATTCGCAGAGTTGAATGTTGTATACGGGAACCGAAATATCCATAGCCTTAACAGCACCAATATGTAATCAAAACATGTCATTTTCCCTATTCGCAGAGTTGAATGTTGTATACGGGAACCGAAATATCCATAGCCTTAACAGAACCAATATATAACTAAAACATGTCATTTTCCCTATTCGCAGAGTTGAATGTTGTATAGAACCGAAATATCCATAGCCTTAACAGCACCAATATGTAATCAAAACATGTCATTTTCCCTATTCGCAGAGTTGAATGTTGTATACGGGGACCGAAATATCCATAGCCTTAACAGCACCAATATGTAATTAAAACATGTCATTTTCCCTATTCGCAGAGTTGAATGTTGTATACGGGAACCGAAATATCCATAGCCTTAACAGCACCAATATGTAATAAAACATGTCATTTTCCCTATTCGCAGAGTTGAATGTTGTATACGGGGACCGAAATATCCATAGCCTTAACAGCACCAATATGTAATTAAAACATGTCATTTTCCCTATTCGCAGAGTTGAATGTTGTATACGCAAACCGAAATACCCATAGCCTTAACAGCACCAATATGTAATCAAAACATGTCATTTTCCCAATTCGCATAGTTGAATGTTGTATACGGGAACCGAAATATCTATAGCCTTAATAGCACCAATATGTAATTAAAACATGTCATTTTCCTTATTCGCAGAATTGAATGATGTATACGGGGACCGAAAGCTTTATACATCTTTGCGACAAAAGAGATTTGAGTATAGCAAACACATGTATATGGCCGTGTAACGATTCAAATATTATACAATCATTACTCGCGCAATTTCAATTACAATAGCGATACGAAATACTGTATTTTGCAATACTCTCAAAACCGGTGTGATTCAGAGATAAAGAAGCAGAGAGTTCGGCGGATTCGTGATTCAATTTGCGTTTAATAACGACAAATGCCAATCACGCCTATCAACATGGTATTTTGTTAGCAATAAACCTCATTTAACGAGCGATCTTATCAGCTGTCTTGATCAATCGGTCCCTCTCGACAGTAGCTGCAATACCACAACACTTCGCGAATAATTTACGCGGAGGAATATGTCATATTTTGTTGGAGATGTGCGCTGTAAGCCGGAAATAATAAGACGCCCATAAAGACTATTCCTATCCTTGTTTGCCAATGAAATCAACGATACTGAGTCTTGGCGTTGTTCCTCACCATTGATGGTAGGGTCTAATGTGGCCTATTGGTTATGGTAGATAACTTAAAATCGCATGGCCCCTCTCTGCGTGGGTTTAAATCTCAGCGACGTTATTTGAATTTTCAGTAGAGATTGTTTTCCTCCCGGTTGACTAAGGAAATGTCCATTATTCTACCTATCTTAATAATCCCTTATAGGCAGTCATAATTGAGAGTCTTCCTCTATCGTTTATTGACCGAACATTGCAGCATTACTGAAAAAATAATGACGTGATGTAAAGCCGATGCAACAAACAAACATTAATGACATCTGACGACGACATTTGGTCTTACAAGGTCGTAGCAAACTGTTTTCTGCCAGAGCAACCATTTTATTCATTATAAACGATCCTCTATCAGTCCCAAGTGTTTTCTGCTAGACGCCAATATGGTTATTTGTCCTTGAAAGAAATTCAAAAATTGATATGATTACAATATTGTTATTGCAAAACGAAGTTCTCATAATACGCATAAATTACGACAATCGAGTTGATAGATATCAAACAAATTGTAAATGGCATTACCAAGATTTTCTCAGGGAAAGCATAAGATGCACTAACCGAATTGATAAATATTGAAACTATTGTGGAAGCACGAAAGTCAGTCCGATTTTAAACATATAATCGATCAGATTGATGAATATCCAATACATTGTTGTAACATGAAGACTTTCTCATGATATTTATGTGGTTCACCATTCTAGTCAGGTCAAAAGTTGTCATATAACTTGGCTAACATGTGCATCATGGTCATTAGGGATAACACAAATTAGGAGCTACACCATTCTAGTCAGGTCAAAAGTTGTCATATAACTTGACTAACATGAGCACCATGGCCCATACGTATAACATAGCAATGAGCTTTACCAATCTAGTCAGGTCATAAGCTTTCACATAACTTGGTTAACATGAGCAACATGACCCAGACGGATAACATAGCAAGGAGCTTCACTAATCTAGTCAGGTCATAAGTTGTCTTTTAACTTGGTTAATATGATCTCCATGGCTCAGACGGATAACATAGCAAGGGGCTTTACCAATCTAGTCAGGTCATAAGCTTTCATATAACTTGGTTGACATGAGCACCATGGCCCTGACGGATAACATAGCAAGGAGCTTTACCAATCTAGACAGGGCATAAGCTTTCATATAACTTGGTTAACATGAGCACCATGACCCAGGCGAATAACACAGCAAGGAGCTTCGCCAATCTAGTCAGGTCAAAAGTTGCCATATAACTTGACTAACACGTGTATCATGGCTCAGACGGATAACATAGCAAGGACATAAGTTGTCATATAACATGGTGTGGCCCAGACGGATAACATAGTAATTGGCTTTACCAATCTAGTCAGGTCATAAGTTGTCATATAACTTGGTTAACATGAGCACCATGACCCAGACGGATAACACAGCAAGGAGCTTCGCCAATCTAGTCAGGTCAAAAGGTGTCAAATAACTTGACTAACATGTGTATCATGGCTCAGACGGATAACATAACAAGGACATAAGTTGTCATGTAACTTGGTTAACATGAGCACCATGGCCCAGACGGATAACATAGCAAGGATCTTCACCAATCTATTCAGGTCATAAGCTTTTATATAACTTGGTTAACATGAGCACCATGACCCAGACGGATAAGTTGTCATATAACATGGTGTGGTCCAGACGGATAACATAGTAATTGGCTTTACCAATCTAGTCAGGTCAAAAGCTTTCATATAACTTGGTTAACATGAGAACCATGACCCAGACGGATAACATAGCAAGGAGTTTCACTAATCTAGTCAGGTCATAAGCTTTCATATAACTTGGTTAACATGAGCACCATGACCCAGACGGATAACACAGCAAGGAGCTTCGCCAATCTAGTCAGGTCAAAAGTTGCCATATAACTTGACTAACACGTGTATCATGGCTCAGACGGATAACATAGCAAGGACATAAGTTGTCATATAACATGGTGTGGCCCAGACGGATAACATAGTAATTGGCTTTACCAATCTAGTCAGGTCAAAAGCTTTCATATAACTTGGTTAACATGAGAACTATGACCCAGACGGATAACATAGCAAGGAGTTTCACTAATCTAGTCAGGTCATAAGTTGTCATATAACTTGGTTAATATGATCTCCATGGCTCAGACGGATAACACAGCAAGGAGCTTTACCAATTTAGTCAGGTCATAAGTTGTCATATAACTTGGTTAATATGAGCACCATGGCTCAGACAGATAACACAGCAAGGAGCTTCACCAATCTAGTCAGGTCATAAGCTTTCATATAACTTGGTTAACATGAGCACCATGACCCAGACGGATAACACAGCAAGGCGCTTCACCAATCTAGTCAGGTCATAAGTTGTCATATAACTTGGTTAACATGAGCACCATGGCTCAGACGGATAACACAGCAAGGAGCTTCACCAAAATAGTTAGGTCATAAGCTTTCATAAAACTTGCCTAACATGTGATTAACATGGCTAACACGGCTAACACAGCTAAGGCGACTAACGTGTTGGACACCTCCGTATGACGTGTGAAGTCGGTGTGTCGTTTGCATGTCTGCATGTCGTTTACCGATGACATTATGCATAATAATTATAGCCACAGGATCTGAATGTTAAGAGCCAGCAATCCCGACTTCATTTCTCATACATCTCGATTATCCACTAATGTTTCTTAATGGGAAACCAAATCTCTTAACCCTTTACCAGACGCCAGATTTCCGACTGCCTCAAATTAAAAGGGTTTGTAGACGTCCTCTCAAAATGTAATAAGATTTGAGAATAATCTTCTGATAGGGCAGAAAACATTGTGGGAAAGAAGAAATTGCTCTTATTGAGCAATTTTTTCCTATTCTCACAATGCTTTCCACACTCGCATGCAACAAACTGGTCCACTGATACAAACACGTTTAGTATGAGCAAGTTATCATTGTGGTGCAATGGTGTTGAATACCAACCTTTGTATCTATAAAAGCTGCTTGTTAACAGGTGTGAGGAAATTTTGAAGTTATGAGTGAATATCTTTCGAAACTGTGCAACAGCTGTATTGTTGTTTAATTTACAATAGAGAATGACCGTTGGATGTAAGACTTGCTCGTTTCTAAGTTGACGAGCCTATATACGGGTAATTTGTATGTGTTTAGATTCAAAGACGTTTCAACAATATGTAAAATTGTATGTGAAATGATATAGCCATAAATATGTAATGTTAAATGCCAATAAAATGTGTGTGATGTTATGTTATGGTATGTTATGTTATGTATAAACGGTGAATTCATATGTGTTTAAATTCAAATGCGTTCCAACAGTATGTAAAATTGTATTTAGAATTGTAAGGCTATAAATAAGTAATGTTAAATGCCAATACAATTTGTGTTATGTTATGTTATGTTATTTTAAACGGTGAATTGATATCTATTAAGATCCAAAAGCGTGGCAAAAGTATTAATATCTACTAAACGTTACTTTCCTTTCATTAAATATTTCTAATCGCATACCATACAAAACTGCAAAAGCTGCACTGTTTTGACAATATTTTATTTGAACTTCCAAAAGTTCTAATCTTTAAAGAAGCAACTTGATTTATCATAGCCTTTTTTGTCAAACTGTTTCTTCTCAATATCTGCAACAATATTCTGAAAACAGCGGAAAAAATGTTAAAATGCTAATGCACGCACTGAGACGCTTTCAAACTTTTGGAGAATACTAAGTGCCCGACAATTGGCTTCCTTTAACCGCCAGCTTTCTGTCTCGTGACAATATGAGTGTTCGTCTCTTTTTGTGGGACGAATAGTAAGCGCCATACAAGTGAAACAGACGACTTGGAATACACTTGCGACAATTTGAACCATGTCTCTTATAGTACTGGAACCAACTTCAGACTTATGTGAACAGTTTAGATCCAGGCAAACCTCCAAATAGATTGGCGGCTTGCCTGTAATTGAATCTGTTTGCTGCTCTGGGTATCTTTCTTTAAACAAAAAAAGCAGATTTTTAAAGTTTTGAATAGCAGACCCACACAAAAATCTTTTTTTTTTTAGAAAATTACCAAACATTCTAAGGGATGATAACCTTTTTCAAATTACTTAAAGGTTTCTTGTTTCCACAGACCCTGCTAATACCGCAACAAGATCGTCTCCTCATATTTTAAGGTTAACCAGACATCCTGAAGGAACTTAGACTAAATGGTTATGCTAAATCAGACACGCAGAGACATTGAATCGCAGGGGAGTGACGTGGGGAATATCCCATTATTCAAACTTGGGTAATAAATCTACTGTAAAACTGCGACTGAAGCACTGATTTCTTTCACTCACTCAGTTTTTTTATTTTCAGAATTCAAACCGATTGCACCAGAGGTTGAATGAGGGAGTAATTTCTATTGTACACCGATTTACACAACAACCTTACCAGAATTTGCGCCTTCTACCATTTGTCATTGTTAATCTGGGGCCCGTTTTACTAAACACTTTACGGAAAATGTTTGCGTAAGTCATAATTGATTAACATGGATAACATCTTCAATGAAAGTACAATATTGCAATGTGACACGTCATTGGAAGCGTCTCGGAGAGACGATTCCAATGATGTGTTACTTTGCAATATTGCTTTGCCAAATATTGAAATAAAAGGACTTATTGTTTTAGACTTACGCAAATCTTAAGCGTAAACTGTTTAGTAAAGCGGGCCCCTGGTGATCAACATTGACTTCCAAACTAGCATTGCGAAGTGTTGATGGCAATATTACCAACAACTAGAAATGACGTACATTACACCGTGATATAAGTAATGTATCCCATGATAAAACATATGTGGCCACGGAACCGGTTTCACACGTAACACATTCTACTGTTATAGTGTATTCTTTTTTCAATGATCCAGCCAACTGATTGCATAAATCTACATAGAAAACACATCAAGCATGACTTGATTATATCTCTCTGTATTCCTCGTTGGGTAGACATCGTACATCAAAAACCAGCGAAACTATTTAAACACCACGAGTTACAGTGTCGTATACAGACAATATGGCTGATTTCGATGAAATACTATAGTAAGTCCTTCACAAATGTGTAGGACTTACTATAGTCTTGCATTGATCTCTCGGTACGTGTTACTTGATAACCGCTACTCATACCGTTATAGACGAGGGATTGGTTAAAGATACATGTATCCAATAGCCATACTCCACACTGTTTGGTTTGACTTCTCTCCCACAAACACCTTAATTGAGGGACGAATACCGCCATCTCACTATGCATTATTCCCATTGCCAATCAGTGTTTTGAACTCAGGACCGCTTTATGGCAAGTCAGGCACGTTTTTGACTTAAATGGGTATGGGTTCCGCTATATGAACATTTCTTTTACTTACAAATGTTCTCTCCAGTGACCGAGAACATTTAATCTTTTAGTATGACCGGATGCAGTACCAAACCCACAATTCTACCAACTTCCGGTTTACATTCGACATTTAGGCCGTTCTGTTGATAAGGCTCGTGTTGAGAAATATTGAGATGAAACGGCAGGGGAATATTTTTCGAGAGCCATGTTACCAGCAAGCTCTTACGTTTATTAGGAAAATGATATCGGTAAGGCAATATGGCATCTGATAGATGATGCTGTGTGTTTGATGACTTCTGTTTATTTGTTTTGGGTTGATCATATGTTTTAACAAACCATACTTGAATATTCTCACTACCTCTGTCGTCCAATTCGTTCTTTCGATTTTGCTGCAGACAAAAGGTTTTATCTCTTTTAGCCATTACCAAGAGTGATAAACAGATACGTTCACGTACTTTGGGTCTGAACAATATACAATTTTGTTATTAGGGATATTGCAGCGTAACTTGAAAAAGCCGAAAGGATCAGTTTGGTAACATAACTTGATATTAATAACCAAATGAAGCTTATCAGTAGAACCATAACTTGGCAAAACAGAATGTCTCTAAATATACTGGTCGTTCAAACCTTCTTCTACAACGATTAGAGGACAGTGGTTCAGGGAAAGAGCGTCGGTATTGGGACACTTAGGTAGTGTGTACAACGTGACCAGATCAGATCTGAATTATCAAACTTGCTAACCTTGGTTAATTATTGTTACTTAAATACGACAAAATGTTTATCGAATAATATACATTTTAGTGATAAAGCATTCATCTCATTTCATCATCATGTGCCTTTAACTTACAACGATTTGGACGATGTATGGGGACAATGCTCTCCTATAAGCTTTCGGTCTGCACGCCATACGCAATATCGGGTCGTGTTAGGCAGACTTCAAACGTATTTGCCTTGAATAAATCTCGTCCGAATGCATGTTGCAGACATTAATGTTTGCGTTTGAATTCCCATCGACTTCTCGTATAAAACAAATATCGCAGACGAGCTATGGTTCTAACGGGCTTGATAGTTTCTATAGTCAAAAACGATTTGAAACGTCGATACAATAAACGGATTTTGCAACTTTTGTGAAGAAAAGACACCTTTGCATGAGCAATTTCTCACGTAACATTGGTTCCAGGTAATCGACTCTTTCTTATATACAATATTGTAAACGTAAAAAAGAAATTACGAATCTGAGACATAGAGAATTGAGACAGACCTCTTGCACGTGTGCATGTAACACAATGGTATACGATATATGCAGGTGCCAAAACCAAGGCTAGGTACCACAAACTCTACCAAAAAACTCATATTTGACATTTTACAGTCGATGTTAATTAATCACACGCTGCTTTTTGTACAATAAACCAATAATCGGGGATACATTTATTAAGCAATCAGAACCGACCATTAATTTGATTGCATCTGGCTCTAGTGCGGGACAGAACCCTAGGCTATAAATCCTTAAACTATGTTAGAAAGTAACAGTTTGAATCACACCGTACCGAGAAAATGAACCGAATGTAACCAAAAATCTGATCAAGGGTATCCAAACGTCGCGTCTCACTTCCGGTAAGACTAAAACTGACATTGCTCTCAGACGGTGCGTCCTAAGCGAACAATTAAATTCATTCCGAGCTCGGAAATGAATCCAATAAAGCGTCATTATTTATATCAAAAGGACCTTTTAAAGCTTAAACATGCAGACTGCATGCTTTGTTACTTCAATTATTTAATCGCATTATATTTCAAAGGTATGGATTTTTCAAGTGTTTGGAGTGTAGTGAAATGACGATTGAACCAATTTACTAATCCATATATTTTAATGAATATAAAAGATCAAAGAAACATTGTTATGAATCATCACGACAGATTCGTTGTTGCCTTATTCACAAGGTGCTTTGGTACAGTTTAAGATTAAAATTTGAAATTATTCAGCAATTATAAGATATTACATCGTTTTTGTAATATCTGAGTGTCAGCCAAAATGCCATTGGTATCGTGCCTTGTTTAAAGGCCCATTAAAGGAGATTAATGCTATATCAAACTATATTATTTGGTAAACTCTGGACAGGTTCAAATAGTTTTCACCAGAAAATAACATCAGCACAACTTAAATGTGAAAGTAAACCAAAAATAACCCAGATTAGCAAGTTTTATAAATTCAGATTTCCTGATGCTTCACCTCTGACCTTGACAGTTGATAAACGCATTTTTGAACCGACCAATCAGAATTCATTATTTTGAATATGTAAACAAACAGGTTGTTGATAAACATAATTGAATTGGAGACAACTATATTTAAAGCCCCAAATAACTTATTTTAAATGAGTCTTTTTAATAGGATCTCAGTGCATTCCTAACTAATTCTCATGACTTTTATGAACATAATAAAAGGACTCCATATATTTTTTCAGTAATTTATTTGTACTCCTCTCCTTTGATGTGCCTTTAAAGGGTTCCGCAAACCATTCCTTAAGTGTTGGAATATTGCTTTTCAAATCTTTTAGGTCAGTAAGTATTACAAAGGATCTGTCATTTAATCATCTAATATATTAAGTGTACTAATATCCCTTGTCAGAGACAATATTAGAATTAAAATAAAATAAAATTTCATAATTATCTTAACCAAAACAATAACTCAACTCCTGAGACATTGACTTCGTTAAGAAATGGTCGATATGGTTCAATATTTACGAAAAATTTCGTTTTCACAAGAATGAATGGGAATTCATATAGAAAATCTCTCCACTGCATCGCATCTGTACATGTATAAGTCTGCTAAGTTACGTTTGACATATTCTAACCAGAAAACACAACATTTGTTCAATGGCATAAACGTTTTCCATCCTTTTTTGTTAACCCTTAGAATGCTGGGTAATTTTCTAAAAATATATCTTTGTGTCGTTTCATTTCAAAAACCTTAAATATCTGCTTAATTTGATGAGGAAAGATACCCGAGTTAGCAAACATGTTGGATCACAGGCCAGCCGCCAATTTTATTGGCAGCTGGCCTTGATCTAACATGTTTGCATGAGCATAAAGTCGGATCCAGCATTATAAGGGTTAAATGCATCACGTGTGCTAATCCAAACGAATGATGAAGTATATATATTGTATATAGCCGCAAATGTTGAAATAAAATCATGTTATGTTATGTTCAAACAAAAACCAATGTGAATGACCAAACCTTTCTCGTATTGTCATACAGGTTGATAATGAGCTCGAATTAAGATAACACGTCATGCAAAGTAGGGGGCCATTTGATTGGGATCGATTTTCAGCGCTCTTTATCGACAGTAAAGAACAATCCCTCGAACTGTACCGGTGATTGAATAAAACGATAATTGAATAAAGTCGGTCGCACACAGAGCAGTTCTGGGTCTCCCCCAGATTGTAATTGTCGGCAAACATTAACGGAACTATTGTTTGATGTGCGGTGACTGGAGGCGACTAGAGGATATGGCAACTTTTTAAGTACAGTGCAGAGATAGTGTTGAACAATTGTGTAAGTTCAATTCAATATGCCCTATCATTTCTATATTGAGAACAACAACATTGTGTTTTACGACAGATTTCTTTCTGAAGACTTGTGACTATAGAACATGGTAGCGTTTTAGTACAGTGTGGATCTTGTACTGAATATTTGCGTTAATTCAATACAACATTCCCTCTCATTTTGATATTGAGAACAGCAACTTTGCGTTTTCCTACGCATTTTGTTCTGAATATTTGCGTTAATTCAATACAACATTCCCTCTAATTTCGATATTGAGAACAGCAACTTTGCGTTTTCCTACGCATTTTGTTCTGAATATTTGCGTTAATTCAATACATCATTCCCTCTCATTTCGATATTGAGAACAGCAACTTTGCGTTTTCCTACGCATTTTGTTCTGAATATTTGCGTTAATTCAATACAACATTCCCTCTCATTTCGATATTGAGAACAGCAACTTTGCATTTTCCTACGCATTTTGTTCTGAATATTTGCGTTAATTCAATACAACATTCCCTCTCATTTCGATATTGAGAACAGCAACTTTGCATTTTCCTACGCATTTTGTTCTGAATATTTGCGTTAATTCAATACAACATTCCCTCTCATTTCGATATTGAGAACAGCAACTTTGCGTTTTCCTACGCATTTTGTTCTGAATATTTGCGTTAATTCAATACAACATTCCCTCTCATTTCGATATTGAGAACAGCAACTTTGCCTTTACAATTCAGCATTCTCATTCCAATATTGAGAAAAGCAATATTGCAATAAAACATGTCATTGAAGTCGTCTCTCCGAGACGCTTCCAATGACCTGTTGCATTACAATATGGAATTCAAATTTCGTGAAATTGAAAATCCGGATGGTGCTTAGGTTGTGGATGTTGATTTGATTTGATTGATCGTCCGAAATTTAGCGTGTGTCGTATGCAAAGAGATACCAATGAACGAGTCTTATTGGCTTTTGTGCAAACGGACAATGACCCTACATAGACAAGCCACATATATCAGAAAATCGAGCGTAAGATAAACAGCCATGAATATTAGTTTAGAGAGGAAACTATTATAGTTGATGACACCATTTATTTTCCAATGAACACCCTTGACATACCGAAATAATTTCCCCAAAAAGCTTAGTAAAACGCTACCCAGTATATCGAAGAACTTCAGATCGGCCTGGGATTCCCGCATATGCTGATCCGGGAACTTGAGTTATGATTCGAAAATTACTATCGTCAAACAGAATTGACGTTTCATGTTTTATGATCAGCACATTATTTCCCATCGGAATAGTAGAGCGCACCATAATCAGTCGACTAATTTAACCATTTTTACAATTGAAGACATTGCCCCAAAACAAGCTTTTTTGAATTTCCTCCTTTTATTGTTTCAACTCACTTTTACGAGGAATTAACTTCGTAAATTTTGTAACACGCACTTGCTTTTCACTTTCTGGAACAGTCATACTTTCCCTCTAACATCCCACAGAATACATTCTGTGGGTCACAAACGTTGAAGAGGTGGTTTTAACAATATCTTTCACCAAATCCACGGCCTCTTTCAAGTGGTGTATCTTTTTGCAGTTGTGTTCTCATTGAAAAACAAAAGACAAATAGGCTTCCGTGAATTTCAGTGTTTGATTGAAACTTCGCTTTATGAACAGTACTTTGGTTTCTCTCCGACGCACCTTGTCAGTGTCCCTTGATCAGAGTGTCGTACCCATTTCGTAGTAATCTGGTATTCGATACTCTTATCAATTTTGCTGCCTTCAGGACGAAAACAATATATATTTGCATGGAAAATTAACCTTTTGAACATTTTACCTTATGTTTACAAATGTACCATATCTTTACAAATGGGTTATGCACGTGGCTGAGAAACAAATTAATAATATTTATGATATAACGATAAATGTCATAGATGCGTGACGTAATATCTTAGTTTTTTTTATTGATATTGAAAGAATATCGATTCGTTTCAAGGGCGAATAATACAATAAGAATACAGTGAAGCCTCGTTTATCCGAACTCCGATTATCCGAATGTCTCGCAATCCGAACGAAATTGTAAGGGAACTGAATTATGTGACCAGTTTGTTGCAGACAACTTTCGAAAACATTGTGGGAAAAGGAGAAATTGCTCGTAACGAGAATTTTCTCCTTTTCCCACAATGTTTTCTGTCATATCAGAAGATTATTTTTGAATTTCATCACGTTTTGAAATGTCGTCTGCAAACTCTTTCAATTTGGGACGGTCGACAATTTGGCGTTTGCTAATGTGTTATAAGTATACACGTGCATACTGACCGTTTATGTCTTAATGTGTATAAGAACCTGCTCTATTTCATTAGTCAGGATGATTCGGTAATCCGGACAATTTGTTGGGACCGGACGTGTTCGGATTAGCGAGACATCACTGTATTCCTAACAAACGGTTTCCCATGTGCGTGTAAAGGGATAACTCAAACCCGTGATACATGATGTCTTAACAATAGAATTCAATACAAAATCTTTATTTCACTCAATTCCTTTTACAGAAGACATGAGGTTAGAATAACATGAAACATAATGTAAACGAGGCGTCTACTTTGTAATTCTCACTGGTCTCTACCTCTCTATCTCTTCCTCTATATCAACTTTCATATATCACTATCTCCCTATATAACTATCTCTCTATTTTTCATTCCATTGAGAAAATACATATGATTACGGTTTTAAAGAGAAAGTTTAAGAATCAAATGCGTGTTAAACGAATAACAAAACAATACTTTGAACTATGCGGTCGCTTAACACAATGTTTACATAGATACATATCACTTGCAAACATATATACACATACATATACACATATACTTCGGTTTGCATCTGATATGGAAAGCCCTTTTATACTATAGAGTACAAACAGACGCACATTTTCCTGTAAATGCATGCTCAATTCCCATTACATTGCATTTAACCCTAACAGTGGGGGAACAGACTTCATGCTTATGCAAACAGGTTTAATCCACGTCAGCCGACAAATGATTTAGCGGCTGACCTGTGATCTAACCTGATTACTACTCTGAGTATCTTTCCTCATCAAAATTAAGCAAGTTAAGTATTTCAAAAGCAGACGACACAAAAAATATGTTTCTAGAAAATCACCCATCATTCTAAGGGTTAACGAACGGTTAATTCCATTTTTTAACCTATGAACAGTTCAAAATGTATCCCCTTGTGCCCTTGTGACAATGCAACTCTTTCTTAAAAGACAACTTAAATCCCTGTACAACGCATGTAAAGCCTTTATAATGGCACATGTTGAGGGACGATTTGACGAAGAGTCGATGTCACATTGTACATGGAGTTGTGAGGACTTCACAAGTTATCACATCCAGTCTGAAAATACGAGCGTACGTTGACTTTAAAAGACAACTCGAATACCAGAACCTGTAAAGCGGTTAATTAAGCATATGTTTAGGGACGTTTTCGACAAAGGGTTGAGTTCATGGTTTAGTTGTTATAACTCTCTTTCGCACCAACGACAACGAAAATAAACGTAAAATTTTGAACAGAAACAAAATGGCATCGTCATAAGTTAGATTTAGTTTAATTTAGTTTATACTTATTTATTTTACATCGATCGTGAAACAGGTTCTTACAGCTTAGATTAATCCCTCTCGATTCTGCTTCCTGAATATTCAACCAGTACTCGTGTCAAATTCGAATTAGTAATCGGTCGCAAGACAGAATCCCGCAACTCACAGGATTCGAACCCACGACTCTCGTGTCCAGAAGCCGACGCTCTACATCTGGACCACTGACATCCACCCCTCGAGTTTGATCTAACGTTTTAAATGAGATTAAATGAGATAGGGCAACATGATTGTGCGATATTTAACGTCCGGTTTTTTACTGCAATGCCTGTCAATAGGGTTAGCATTAAATACCACGACGCAAATTCCCCAGTTTGAAATAAAAAGAGGACACAGAGGACTTTTCGTAAACGATAGTTGTTCAATTAGTTTGAACTGGTATTAAACTACAGGAGACGTACACTTTATCCTTTGTTTCCACACATTATATTCGGAATTAAAGGCTATTTGTGAAGATTATGACAACAAATTTGACGTTTTGTCGATTTGCGGGAGCGCTTTTTGGAAAATGCAATAATTGCAGCCTTCTGAAACTTCTAAACAACCGATTCACGACAGCGTGCAGTCTGCTTTTGTTTTACTTTGAAAGCTTAATTGTTTTTAGTGTTTATGGGCCCATCGCGGTATGAAAAGCGTACACTGTAATCCATGATAAGGGTCGTGTTAGCGAAGAACCGCCATAAATTATTCACAAGTGTCGAATGAACGCCCCGGGATGCAATAGCACTGTGGAGCTATGGCGTGCCTTTTAATCTGTATAGCACCATAATACATTATTGTCCTGATGGGCTAACTACGGGGAAATATAGACCTAGGGTGGGATTGTGAATGGGTTAGATTAAATATATCTGGGCATTTGAGACAGTAAGCGGTTTCAACCGCGATTGATGGCCTTTGGTTCTATGTTCAATCCTCGATTCGGCACAGGAAGGTTTTCTTGGGAGGCAATTTTGAAAGTGAAGATAGAAAAATCCATAATCCGCCATTTTGAATTTCTTTCATTTGTCGAATCGCTTCGGCCGTTCTTGGTATACATCGGTCGCGGCCGGAACTATTCGGTTTTCACCGAATAGTTCCGGCCTCGACCGATGTAAACCTAAAACGAATGAAGAAATCCGACGAAGAATAAGTTTCAAAAAGGCGAATTATGGGTATTCTACCTTAATTTCTATAATACACCTTAAAAGAGGAGAATGGAAACCAATGCAATATATGAGCGACTTCGCCGTTTTTAGCATAGATTTCTTTAACACATTAACACGAAAAATTTGATGTTATTGCTTTTTCTCGTTGCCAGTGGATGCTTACAATTCAGACAACATACGTTTAAAGAAAATGGAAAAAAGGTGTGGTTACTTATTAATTCATCGCTATGTTTAATTAGTATTAGGCTTTTGATCTTTAGGTCTTTTCGCATTTAGTTATATATAATCTAATTTTGTTTTCATTGCGTTGTTTATCATTCCGAAAGGAAAAAATTAAAGACGCATATGGCAATTGCAAAAACAACAATATTTTAAAATGTTCTGTCAGCGTAAACATTGCAAATATTCAAACTCTAATTAATTCTCTTAAAGATAACAAAGTGATGGCTTTCTGCAAACGTTTGCAATGCACCGTTTTATAGAAAAGAGACAACATCACTCGTAAAATATCATCCTTAGCTTTTCATAAAATGGTACTAATTGTTCATATTCGCATACCGTACTGTCACGTGATGATTTGAGCCCACTTTGCAATATTTTACGCGGTGAGATCAAGAGGAAGACGTCAATGTGATATGTGATGTCAAAGAGTTATACTTCCATTTATCATACTGCTTTTCTGGATACAGTCAAACTTGTGTTAAGAGGCCAGCCAGCCTATGGGACAGTGTAAACTGGCTGTTTGAGACAGGTAGGCTGCTTAACACAAATTGATGTACACTACAAATCTAACAATGGGACTTTCTGTAGTGGTTGTTTAAGGCAGGTTTGCTGCTTAAAAGGGTGGCTACTTAACACAAGTTAGACTGTACAATACAACAAATGGTAATGGAGTAATGGAAAGGTATAATCATTCAAATACCATGCATTCTGACGCGTTAAGCACGCGAGAACAATCAAATCGATAAACCCCATCATAAACACGGTTAACCCTTTCCCATATAACGATTGTCCCAAATTGAAAGAGTTTGCAGACGACATTTCAAAATGTGATGAAATTGAAAAACATTCTTCAGATAGAGCAGAAAACCTTATGGGAAGAGGAGAAATTGCTCGTGACGAGCAATTTCTCCTTTTCCCCACAATGTTTTCAAAAGTCGTCTGCAGCAAAGTGGTCAAATGTCGTCATCGTTTGGGAAAGGGTTAACACTTAACCTTCAACAACATCTGTGATAGCGTGACTTATCTAGAATTCAGACCGATTCAGACGACATTTTGATGGGAAAACAACACTTTCAATTTTGATTGGCTTTGGCACGGCTGGTGATCGCTCCACCGCACCACCATGGTGCTGACGATGAAATCGGTTGCGCAACTTCCGGTTTGGCGTTTCTATGGTAAGTTGTTCACTACTTTTTCAGACAAGTAATCAAAAACGTAAAAGTATGATTCAAGCATGATATTGAATTCAACCGAATATACGTAAAGTTTCGGTTATGAACTCGTTGAGTAAACTGAGATTTCGCAATTTTTCCTCATCGATTCAATTTAAAATTGCAATTCGATAGTCCGCAACCGCACCACCACTAAAACCGCTATAATTTCGATAATAGATCCGAACAAATGGTTTGCAACAAAGTTTTACCACTTGGTAGTTTTGAGTATCATTATTTATCCGAACATCTATTTACCTTGACATAAAATGGCAAATTGCATGATAACATACTGGTTTTGAGAACGGGTTATCGGAAGGAGGTATATTTGAGTTGCTTCGACGAGGAAAAATATCAGCCAATTCTACGAGTTCAAAACTGAAACTTCTTCGTATTTCATATACAGCACTGCACACTATTATTTCCACCTACATCTTTTTGCTGTGTCAACGATTTTCAGTTATATGGTTGACTGTCCCAAATTGAATGAGTTTGCAGACGACATCTAAAGATGTGATGAAATTCGAAAATACTCTTCAGATAAAACAGAAAACCTTGTGGGAAAAGAAAAAATTGCTCGTTACGAGAAATTTCTCATTTTTCCAACGTAATCACGGTAATCAAATATCGTTATTGTTCGGGAAAGGGTTAAAGGAACGAGTTCCTTTAGAATTTTTTTTTCAACGATTTTCAGTTATATGTTCAATATATATCTAAAGTTCCAAGAGTGCACTTTTTCACACTCGTCAACGATATGCGATGGAAGAGCACATGCCATTCCTCAATCGGAACTACTCGGGTATTTCCGTGAGCTGTGAAATACACCTCGGATATAAGTGTAGGGTTACAATTTTTCCGGTAAATCGGCATCCGCCAATTGACACATTTTCTAAGCGTGCACGTTAAGTAGTTCAATGTGTATAGAAGTGCTGAACATCCTTTTTAATCAATTTTTATCAGTAACTCATACCAAATGGCGAAATTGTTGTTGTGACATGTATAGTTGTTTCCTCAATCAATTCTAACGACTTTTTCGATTTCACATATAAGATCTATTTTTAAACACGAAAGTGAAGTGACGTCATTCCGCTGGGAACCAATATGGCGTCATCCCTATTATTTAAGAGGTGTTTTCATTTGATAAACCCGATGTGTTCAGATTGGCCTTTCCTTTGTCGTTCGAATTTATAACCAGTAAGCCGCGTCATTCAATGCGATAACGGGATCCTTCCCTGGTTGGAAGATGACGCGGGATCTTAATTGAATAGTTAAGTGGTAAAATATCCCCAAGATAGATGCAGTGGAGTTTCGAATTGCCTCGTTGAATTTACTGGCAAATACAGTAATAAACCTCACACGACGCGCGTCTTATAAGTTCGAACAAAATTCAGGTTTTTTTATAGCCTAGACAATACAGAATTTCCGAGAAATATCATTTTGACATTGGTATATATCTTAAGAAATAAAATAGAAATGTTATGTGAACACTTTTTTTGGATTCCTTCAGAATTTCTTTTTTTGTAATTCGTTTTTTCAACCCGACCACAACCATTCGAGTGACATATTTCTGACGTTGTAGGAATCCAGTTAATTGCTAATGTTTATAATCTTTCTTTTATGTGTTGATATATTGGATTTAACTTAACGACCATATATGAACATTGACGGAGACATCGTGAGTTATACATGCCTCTATCTCGCATGAATACACAAACACGACAGTCAAATTCAAATTTGAAATCGACGACATGTTAGATTTTGAGTGAATCGGGTCACTATTAAGAGGGGAGTAGTGATTAGATATGTGTTAACAAAAGTATAAGTTGTTTAAATCAATTCATTGAACACTATATGAATACTTATAAATATCTTTAACTAACGTTCTAATAATGTATAAGGTACTATTTTAACGTGTACTATTGTGTTCCAGTAGTTCCAGTAAGATATCTTTATCAGACTTCATTTTGATATCGTTCTACAGTGAGATATAAAAACACTGATCCCTTTCAAAATAATAACCCCACTGAGTATTCCAGATAATTTACAAATAGAAATGTTAATGATGTTAATGATCATACTATTTTCCTCGAATAAGGAATACTTAGTGTACCCCCCCCCCCCAGCTCTTGATGAAGTGCATTAATTGAATGCTGTTAAATATTTTACGTAATTACTCGCTATTAAATAATTACCCCTCCTAGAGTCTTTACTTTGAAAGGTTGCACCAGAATTTCTATAGACTTTATAAACACATAAAGATATCCTATTTCATTCACAAAGCGATTTGAGTGAACTTCTGTCTCTATTTTTCCACCAATACGACTAATGTCTCAATCATTTGGTAAGTGTATGGAAAGCTTCATAAAAAAGGAACAAATCGATTTGATAAAATGATGTGTTTACATTTTTTAATGTTAGGGGCATGAAAGCGCAGGTGAAAGATATGACAGCCTGTCAAGAAAATTGACATTGAGGTGGAAGTTTAAACAGAAAAGGGGGATGGACCGCTTGTAACCTTTAGCTTGAAAAAAATATACTTCGAAGGCTTCTCAGTTTACAACATTACAATCCTATTTGTAGCATGCTTCATTTAACGATGGAGGTAGCTATCAATTAGGCATTAGCCTAATCTCCATTCTATCATTGCATTGAGTACATTGAGGACATTAAGGTGTAAATTGATATAAAAGCATCCATATAATAGTTATGTACTATTTATGACATACCATCGCTTACAGTTTGCTGTGATGCTAGAGTGCATTTCGGACAAAGTTAAGACACATCTGCAAATATTATGAGAGAAACAGAATAAAACAGAACACGGTTTATTAAACAATGTATTAAACAATGAATAAACACTATCACATTTAACATAGTTTATACAGAATCATTGCAGCATGTGGTGTCTAAAAAAAATAGATAGAACTTAAGATAATTAAAATGTGATATCAAAAGGTGAAGAAAGTATACAAATTACCCTATTAAGATGCCTGTGTTTGACTTTTAACAATCAAGAGTCTGGCAAGCTTACAATGCTGTTTTTTTTTTTTATCATTTTTCGAAGTTTATCAACATATTTCTTTTTTTGATGTCATCAACGCATTGAACCTACAATAGACGGTAAAGTCCCTCATACAGTTTTGTGTCATTATCTGATGTACATCTAAAAGTATCTTTTGAAAGCATACTTAATTGAAGAAGCATGAATTTATCTGGGTATGTAAAGATTATATCGGTAGACCTCAAAAGCGATGTTAGGCTCTTAGATAAAACTCATGTCAACTAACTGTATCCAGACTCCAAAGAATCAAAGATGATCTAATTTTGCTTCTAGGGACTATCATCCTGTTCGTAACATATAACAGTGGGCATACAGCTGGGTACCGTTTTACTAAACAACTTACGGGAAATATTTGCGTAAGTCATAACTGATACACATTGATAGTATCTTCATTCAAAGTACAATATTGCAATGTGACACGTCATTGGAAGCGTCTCGGAGAGACGATTCCAATGATGTGTTACTTTGCAATATTGCTTCGTCCAATATTGAAATAAAAGGAATTGTTGTTTTAGACTTACGGAAATCTTAAGCGTAAACTGTTTAGTAAAACTGTACCCTGGTGTACAGCTTAAAAGAAATCATTCTTTTACTTCCAAATTTTCTGACATCGAACAAATACCACTAAAAGTATATCCGGTTTAACCCTTAGAATGCTGGGTAATTTACTGAAGTTCATTTTTGTGTCGTCTGCTTGTCAAAACCTTATGTATCTGCTTAATTTTGATGTGGAGATAGACTCAGAGTAGCCGCTGAAGCAGGTTAGATCACAGGCGAGCCGCCAATTAAATTAAATCCTGAATCTAACCTGTTTGCATAAGCATGAAGTCGGTTCCAGGACTATAAGGGTTAATAAAATGGATTAAACGCTGAACAGGAATGCCCTTTGGGTACTACCTGATACCTCATGTACTACACAGCGTATAACCGTCAAGACTTAATCGGGATCACATAAGGTCATGACCTATCCGATATAACTAGGACGAAACTTTAACCCTTTACCAAACACCAAATTTTCGACTGTCATATATTGAAAGAGTTTGCAGACGACATTTCAAAATGTGATATAATTTGAAAATAATCTTCTGTATAGGGCAGAAAACATTGTGGGAAAAGGAGAAATTGCTCGTGACGAGCAATTTCTCCTTTTCCCACAATGTCTTACAGAATCGTCTGCAACAAACTGGTCAAATGGCATTATTGTTTAGTAATGTGTTAAAAGGGGTCATTGGACGCCTCAAAGTCCGGATTCTAGGCAATGTTTACCAAGTAAACTGCCCACACGCTCCCTGTGTTTGTAGACGGGTCATTATGACGAAACACAACTGTGAGTAAACAATGAACATTTGCTTTCTAATTAGAATGGTTGCCTTTTTAAAGGTGCTAGTTCACAAATGTGAGGATATTTGGAAGTTTAAGATTAATTGCTTTGAAACTGCCAAATAACAGTAATGTTTTGTGATACGTGTTGGTGAAAGGCATTGTATAGTCATTGGAAGCAGTATTTGACAGTTTTTCATTCTTTAATGTGTGCATACAGTGAATAAACTCATATTTTAGTTAAAAGTGCGACATCACTTTTAAGATCTACCGCATATGAACGGTAATACTTTTAATACAAAATTTGATAAATTTGCGCTTCCTAAATTAGTTATGCTTTCAATAGCTATTAAATTCATTATTGTATATGAAACAAACATACAAAAACTGTATTGTTTCATCGATATCTCATTTTGGCGTTCAAGTGTTCTCTTTTGTTAACAAGCACCTTTAAAAATGTCTGTAACAATATTGATAATAGAGAGGGATTGTTGAACAAATCTGATGTGCCATAAATAGTCATTCGATCTCCTTGAAAGTACACAAGCATATAGGACTTATATATGATTATCTATCGCACTAAAATGGGTCGATAATATATCGATAATATTATAATGAACGCAACCATTGAACGCAACAAAATCAGCCACAACAATATGACAATCCGAGTCTTGCAAGTTACGAAAATGAATTAAAAGAAAGGTACGTTGATGACAAACTACTGAAATCTAAGGGGATAAATCGATCGCGGGTATATTTCACTCGCAATGGGTTGAGCGATTCTGGTGACAAAGCCATTAGTCGTATCATTATAGTATGTATATAAACATCTCTTTCAGTTAAGATCTTGATTTAGATACGTACGTACCAATATTTCTCTAGTGGCATATTCCAAAACAATTGATCAATGCTAGCAGTCTTTCCTGTTGGAATACCAAGTGACCGTATTAAAACGGAAATGAATTGATATTTCTTTGATTTCTGGTAACTAACGTTTGACTTTATAAATCATTGAACGCTCATAGCCGCTTAATTAGCAAGAAAATTGAACATTTGGTAATTACATACAGGCCTATAAAGTTTAACTTTTCTGTCCAATAGGAACCAACTTCCGGTTGAACCGGATGTTCATCGGAGTACATTTCATGGTTCTCTAGCGGAAGTTCAACTGACCTAGACAGTTTCTGATTCACAATTAGATGGCTATATCAAGCAAAGGCTAATATGATCCAAATATATACACAATTAGACATCTGATATTGTCCCGGTATGTTTAATGATATAACCTAATTTGTTACTAGAGTACATAAACATTGTACTATTGTGGTCAGTGTCTTCATAAAGGCATTGTGAACTTGGAAAATAGCGAAGGATATTCGAAAAGTTGGGAATACAAGACCGAGCTTGCGGATTTGGAACCACGTTCCATCACATTCATGAGAGATTGTTCTCAAATCAAAGTTACATGGACGACTTCATTTGACAACGATAGAAATCAATTGAGCAACGTAGAAAATGCATGTTCTCTATGATGTATGTGATTGTTATAGGTGAACGCTAAAATAACTCACGCATATTTTAACATTCGGTTATTTTAACAAACCTTTTGTATTCCTTTCTTAATTCAATGATTAATTTATTTGATCTTCGTTTATATCCAATCTTACCTTGAGTTTTATTGTTAAATACGACATACATGTAGATCTAATGAAATTCCATTTCTGTTTATTATTTTTTACCCTTTATGTAACATGTTTTCGTTTTAATGGATCAATTCGAATTGGTTAAATTGGGTTTAATATCATATTCAAAATTGATTTTGAATGGATTTTGTTTGATCATTTAAATTTAATATCTCTTAATTGATTTCTGATAGAGAGGCAGATCTGAAACGACAAGTATCATAGTTTTACAATAGTGGGAAAACCCCATTCCTAGATAGAAGTTATACTTCCTATGGTAATTTGAAAGTGAATGAAAAAAAACATAAATCTTTCATATTCTAAAGTATGTCATACCGAGAAGGCTGCAAAAATAAGGAGTTACCCCTGTTGGCACATCACAAAGGAACTGTAAATATTCGGTTCCAGCCCTCGATTATAGACATAGAATCAATTAACAACTCTTATTCTAAAAAAGCTTCGCAACAACAGCATCAATTAAGCTTCAAAACGGGGTTTTATTTCGCAATGTCTGTTAAGTTTCATTGCGAGGTAAACATTTATCGAGCTTTTTTGTCCAATAGAATTGTATTGTGTATCCAGTTAGAACTAGTGCAGTTCAGCTAATGACCCTGGGGATCAAACACTACGTGCTCTAAATAGGAGGCGCATTGTTGTCCTGTCAAAATGGAACTGTCATACGAGTCAACAATGAATCATTGTAACTTCATTAAACTTGGTCACATTGAAGACTTTAACAAATGAAAAGGTTTAACCCAGTAGACTTATATTACACTTTCAATTAGGGGAAATCTCACAAACTATCATAGAAGCCATTGGGAAATTTAATATTTCTGTCATGATAATAAATCTGTTTGATGTTTTAGAGAAAACACGCGATTGAAAGATTTTATGTACATAGTCATAATGTAAAATGATTGATATTACAGTTCCGGAACCTTTATTCAAACTCTATTCTGTGGGTACTGCGTCGACTATATTAACGTCAAAAGAAAAAGATTTAGTGGAACAATTGAGAAGTTGGATAGAGGAATTAGAGGAATGCATTTAAACTTGTTTAATTCTTAGAATGCTGGGTAATTTTCCTAAAATAGTTTTGTGTGTTGTCTACTTTCCAAAATCTTAAATATCTATTCAATTTTCATGACGAAAGATACCAAGCGTAGCAAACAGGTTAGATCACGGACCAGCCGCCAATTTACTTAGCTGCTGATCTGGATCTAACCTGTTTGCATGAGCATAAAGTCGGTTCCAACACTATAAGGGTTAAACCGTTAATCAAAAAGACGAATGTGAATGAAATAATATCTCTAAGATAATTTAATATACATAACAAGTTATAAGGGTTACAGTATGTATCCAGTTATAGCCAGTGCAGTTCAGCTATTGTCCCTAGGGACCAAACGCCAAGTATTCTAAAAAAGGGGCGTAGTGTTGTCTTGTATATATGCATGATTCTTATCTAATTTTTGATAAACCCTTATTTGTAGGTACCCATTAGATTTGTCTTATTGAGATAGTTCTAATTAGGACCAATTAAAAAAGCTTTAACGAAGCAATTAAGAAGTTAGAGAAAGGAATGCATTCAATCAATTATCTTGTTTCAAGCGAACACTCTTGAAAATTGAGTGAAAAGGTTTTTTAGTATGAGACTCTTGATACAGGACGTAAGCCATTCAAAAAACTCCTTCTGGAGCTTTCTGAATGACTGGCGTCCGTATCAAGTGAGTTGTCTAATAAATAACGGTTCTGTCTTCTTATACTATGGCAGCGTAAACAAGAACAGTAGTCATTCATCTCTCTTTCGGTCGGTCCGTAGTTGTCCCGCGTGAAGATCCCCACCCACCATCGCTGGGTGAAAACAACTTAAATACAATTTGATAATAAACCTTTTTTCAGAGGAACCGTCGGATATAGTACGAGCATTAGATCCCTCAACATACAATTTATAACTAACGATATAAGGTCTGCATACACCGAAATACATTTTACAGCCTAAGGCGTACATGCCTACTGAAACAACTAGATTTTCTTTGCTACAGAATACCTTTTTGATCCCTCGAAATAGATTTCAAGCCTAACGCATATATGCCTACTGAAACAACCAGATTTTTTCTACTACAAAGTACCTTTTAGATCCCTTGAAATATCATCTACCACCGTTTTCATGTGCTGGCATGTATCAAAGATCCACACAAAAACTATACAATAGTATATTGCTTTCAAGTCACGACGTCATTTTTACCCTACATTTTACATTCTAACTTATGACCCATCTTTACATAACCAATGTATCTCAATATGAATATAAGCGTTTAATATTCCCTAAACGGGACGGTCCCGTGCTGTATAATCTGATCAAGTTGACTCACGTCGGAGTCGATTATTCTAATTCGTTCACTGTAGATAGACAACACGGGTTGAAGTTAGTCTGAAAGTCGCGATCTGTCAATTACGATCTATGTTGCCGCTAATCAATCGGAACCACTCGGGTATTTCCGTGAGCTGAGAAATATTTCATTGGATATACCCGATGAGTTCATATTGGCCGCTTTCTATCAATATGAATGAGTTGGGTTCGAGCTTTATTATTTTTTTTTTACTTATTTACAGCAGACAGGACCAGAACACAGTGTTGCGCAGCCGATTCCTTGTCAACACCATGGTCGTGCGGTAGGGCGTTCACCAGCCGTAAAGACGACTGTGCTCCACAAACATATTGTGAACATTCTTTTAGATCTAGCTACTGTTCTGAAAGGCGTCATAATCTCATTTGTCACATGTGGTTACGACAAGATTAACGATATATCTGATAGATGAATGGCTTCTACTCATTCTGATTATCCAAATGTTTGCGTATGTATTTTTCTATTCCTTCGGATGATGTGTGATCGAATCGAGCGCGTTTACCGGCAGCAGGTCATATACAGTCTAACTTGTGTTAAGCAGCCACCCTTTTAAGCAGCCAACCTGCCTTAAACAGCCACTACAGAAAGTCCCATTGTTAGATTTATAGTGTAAATCAATTTGTGTTAAGCATCCAACCTGTCTTAAACAGCCAATTTACTCTGTCCCATAGGCTGGCCTCTTAACATAAGTTTTACTGTAGTTGCTTCTTTTGATTGCAAACGAAGATGGTCCCTCAGTATACCAGCAAACGACGGCAAAACGTGACAGGTTTGTGTAAGGGAATAGTTTTGGAATTTTAACACTTAGAATGATGGGTAATTTTTTAAAAAATATATATATTTCTGCTTTCCTAAACCTTAACTATCTGCTTAATTTTGATGAGGAAATGAACTCTGAGAGGCAAACATGTTACATCAGTGTTCTCAATAAGAATTGGTTGAACCGACCATATCATAAATCTGAACAGGTCATTTGGAGGGGACCATTTTTTTTTTTTTACATATCAGCGAATTAGAACCGGTCGAATCTAACCTGTTTGCATCGGCACGAGGGCGGCTCCAGCACTATAAGGGTTAAGAGCCTGTCGGACATAAGACGAGCCTTATCTATGTGGCTGCAGAAACGCCAAAGGCTTGTTACAGTTACCTAGCACCAGTTGACTCATTTTCCAATACAGGCACTGTGTGCTTAGCAGGCAATATGGTACTAGGCTAGTCTCACTGGGACATTCTATTGCGAGCAAGCCTTACCACATCCTTGTGGCAAGTCGAGGGACATATCTCTTCATCTAATCGGAAAATTATTCGCTTAAGAATATGTGGGCGAAGAGATATAGCGATTTTCCTTTGTATCACTTCATCGTGGAACTAATTAGAAAGCTACCTCATCATGTTAGAACCAAATGTGATAACTCAAACATTAACATCAAAGCTGATACGACTTTCTAGGTTTATAATTATGATATATGAAGGTGGTTGTATCTGCTGTCACGAGACAATCAATTTTCATCCACTTGGTTCTTAACGCTTTAGTAAACATCTCATAGGTTAAACCCTTAGAATGCTGGGTAATTTTCTGGAACTTTATTTGCGTGTGGTTTGCTATTCAAAACCTTAGATATCTGCTTGAGTAGCAAACAGATTAGATTCAATTGGCGGCTGGCCTGGATCCTACCTGTTTGCATAAGCGTGACGCCGGTTCAAGCGCTATAAGGGTTAAATGCTAAACGACTACCTCTTAAAGGTGCATTATTATGTGGACACTTGCATCTTTTCAACAATACCTCCAATCCACCAAAGAAACACGCTTTGTCATTCTAATAACATTCTCGATTGTTGTCTGTGAAATAACCGACCTTTTGGCTTGTCTGTAGAGGTATCTCGACCAGACATTAACGTGCATTACTGACTTCTCGACAGGGGTGTCTCCGCCATCAGGCCAATTATGCACATCTCTTTGTCGGTCTAACTACTTACGTCTGAAGAATTTCCTTCGGTTTCTTTCTGTACGTTAAGTATCTGTCTCGGATGAATAATCTCTAGGTTATAAACCTCTTCTTGTAAATTTGATTGATTTGAGGTTTTGTATAGCAAGATCAGGAGATAAGGAAATACCCGTATATCACATATAGAATATACTCGTAACCATGGATCTTCTATGGAGAGATATTCAGTTTCAACATAATATTAGTGATGATCTTGTGAAAATACGATGTTTAACTTTTTTGTACTAGAATTCCGCCATAAAATATTTAAAAAGAAATGTTTGTTAGAGTCTTTCTCTATCATTCGTCGATACTGTATCTGGCCTTTGGTCTTTGGTTTTTTAGCAGCGGTGTTGCCAAATATATAAAAAGGGGAAGTGTGGTTAGCATTTGTATTTCACATGGATCGTACCACTGACAAAGCGAATTAATTTGTTCACAAATGAAAGGCTTGTCGTACGCCTACACTTATTATTAGGACATTTCTTTGACATACAGTCTATCGCTCAGTCTTCGCTCCCAACACGATTACATTACATATCTCTACCAAGCGTAATTAGTGGGAGAAAAGACATTAATATCATACACATTTCTTATCTGCAATAGTCTACAACACAAACGTATTATACAAATGATTTCTGAACATGATATCTTTCAGGTAATACAAAATAGCTATGAAAACCGCAAAGCTTTTATGCATCAGGAATAAGACATTATTTATACCTATCAATCCGATGTTGGGATTGGCTGCTTTTAGAAAGCATATTGCAAAATATTCAACCGCTTAAATCGTGAATCATGCTGTTCCCGTGTGATTCTGCTACCGTATTTCAATCGAGTAATTGCTCATGATATTCATGGATGGTTATAAGACATCTCGTGATATCATGCATCCAAACATGTATAGTTCATTTGTCCACAATATTCAATGAGGATATCTTCAATCAGGTTATTCAGTATTTCTGTCAGGACATAAGAACCTTCCAGGTGCCTCAATATTCAAAACACGGGCAGATGAAAAGTGTATGTGTACATGAAACTTCAAGATATACATTGTTTTTGTTTTAAAAATATTACTATTGGTGTCAAAAGGGAAATTACTCTTTGTGAACATGTCTAAAATGTCTGTCACGATTCTTCATAATTGATATGTTTAGCTATTTGTTTGAATGAAAATAAAATGCATGAAGGAAAATGAGCATACTGCGTTAAGTATGCTCCTATCAAAAATCGATGTGCGATTCTTTGACGTCATGATGCTGTTCTGTATGTTTGCAAAGAGCAATTGCGTTTGATAGGCAACGTTGATTTCTTTCTCCACTCACATAAAATAAATCACGATGCATGAATAGACATTTCAATGTAAAAGTGCATTTGTATCCATATATCACCTAACGTTTGCCAGTGTATTATTCTATTTATTTTGAATGGTTTCTTGTGTAGTATAATAAAAGAAACTTGCTCAAATGAGTATGCTAGTCATACAACACGTGCGTTCATTCATGCAGTGATATTAGAATGTTTCGACTCCATTATTTTCAAATATCAAGGCTGCAGCGCAACACTGTAGGAAATACTTCATATGTGTGAATGACTTAATATGTTCTTGCATTGAGCCAACTATCTGTTTTCTCACAATGCTTTCCAACGGTTACTCTTGCAATAGGACTAAAAGCCATTAGGACCAAACAGAGAAACGTGGCAAATTATACCTATTTAGTCATAAGGTTTTCCAGAGTTTTTGCAATAGATACATGTATGGACGTTATGGACACCATATAAAAGTTTCCAGAGATGCATGTTTTGAATGACCTTGCAGTAGATACATGTTCATCTGTAAATACCTTCGTTGCGGTAACCATGGAGTAAACTTTTATGCTCGGTGTATAATAAGGAAAGATACGGGTATCTTTTTCCCATTATTTAATCTGTGCTATTGATGAGGTGTGCACTATAATTCAGTTCCGTATCGTATTGATTTAACAATTACGTCTGGGATGTCACGACATTCTCTCTTGTCTCTCTGCCCGCCGGCATCACGTGGTATCGTTACAGATAACAGGATGGTTCCCTGCTTCAGTTAAAACTATGTCATCATTATGAAGAATAGGGTACCAGGTAACTACAAAATGAGAGCTGGTCCCTTGCCTTACTTTCAACTCAATTAAATTGTGTTTGATGGCATCTACCGTCCAATACAGAAACAGTTCTGGTTCCCAAGCTTTCTGAAAAAATTAGTGAACATTTTTCCCGTATGAAATGGTGTAAGGTCCAGGTTGAAAGCGACAACAGACAACACAATTAAAAGCAACTGTCAAATCAATGGCTATATACACGTTGTCTCGTCACATAGTAATCTACCAAAAAAAAAAGTTCTTGTCCCCTAGCTTTCTGAAAAAATAGGCTAACACTTAGATTGCTGGGTGATTTTCTAAAAATAGATTTTTGTGTCGTCTGCTTTCGGAAACCTTAAATATCTGCTTTATTATGATTCCTTTCTTTTTTCTCTACCAAACTTATGATACTAATGACATAACATTACTCGGGAATAGGGATTGGTATTTATTCCAACAACACGCTTATACTGAGTATACATGTCCTTCAAGCATACACACCCGTTCGAGAAAGAGTTAAATTGTGTTATTGTTCCTCTCTCGCGCCTAAACAACTTCAACGTAATTAAACCCAATCTAACGCAGCATCAAATGTCTTACCCTACAAATCCCGTCTTAATATGGCATTGATTTGGAGCTATCTCACGCATTAGGTACGGTATAATGCGTTAAAACAGCAGTAAATGACCAATATGACAGCATTATCCCCCGCTGAAGTATTCTCTAATGGGAGGATAATAGCCCGCCGTATGTTCGACATTCCATAAAAAACGGCAATAGATAAACAATTATCCCCTTTGTGTCATTAGTAAAGGTCAGAATGATCTAAATGAATATTGTAGCAGTAGCCAACATTAAATTAAGCAAAGCGTCATTGTTGTGTAACTGGCAATAGATAGACAATAACCCCTTTGTATCATCAGTAAAAATCAAAATGATCTTAATGAATACTGTAGCAGTAGCCAACATTTAATTAAGCAAAGCATCATTGTTGTGTAACTGGCAATAGATAAACACTAACCCCTTTGTGTCATCAGTAAAAATCAAAATGATCTTAATGAATACTGTAGCAGTAGCCAACATTAAATTAAGCAAAGCGTCATTGTTGTGTAACTGGCAATAGATAGACAATAACCCCTTTGTGTCATCAGTAAAAATCAAAATGATCTTAATGAATACTGTAGCAGTAGCCAACATTTAATTAAGCAAAGCATCATTGTTGTGTAACTGGCAATAGATAGACAATAACCCCTTTGTGTCATTAGTAAAGGTCAAAATGATCTTAATGAATACTGTAGCAGTAGCCAACATTAAATTAAGCAAAGCGTCATTGTTGTGTAACTGGCAAAAGATAAACACTAACCCCTTTGTGTCATCAGTAAAAATCAAAATGATCTTAATGAATACTGTAGCAGTAGCCAACATTTAATTAAGCAAAGCATCATTGTTGTGTAACTGGCAATAGATAAACAATAACCCCTTTGTGTCATTAGTAAAGATCAAAATGATCTTAATGAATACTGTAGCAGTAGCCAACATTTAATTAAGCAAAGCATCATTGTTGCGTAACTGGCAATAGATAAACACTAACCCCTTTGTGTCATCAGTAAAAATCAAAATGATCTTAATGAATACTGTAGCAGTAGCCAACATTTAATTAAGCAAAGCATCATTGTTGCGTAACTGGCAATAGATAAACACTAACCCCTTTGTGTCATCAGTAAAAATCAAAATGATCTTAATGAATACTGTAGCAGTAGCCAACATTTAATTTAGCAAAGCATCATTGTTGTGTAACTGGCATTAGATAGACAATAACCACTTTGTGTCATCAGTAAAGATCAAAATGATCTTAATGAATACTGTAGCAGTAGCCAACATTTAATTAAGCAAAGCATCATTGTTGCGTAACTGGCAATAGATAAACAATAACCCCTTTGTGTCATTAGTAATGGTCAGAATGATCTAAATGAATACTGTAGCAGTAGCCAACATTTAATTAAGCAGAACATTATTGTTGTGTAACTGGCAATAGATAAACAATAACCCCTTTGTGTCATCAGTAAAGATCAAAATGATCTAAATGAATACTGTACGAGTAGCAGTAGCCAAGCACAAAGCATAACACCATTGTTGTGCAACTGGCAAGAGATAAACATTTGCCCCCTTACGCCATTCGTAAAGGTCAAAAGGGTCCAAATGAATGCTGTGACAGAAGCAAAAGGCAATGCATTACAGCATTGTTGTTCAACTGTGTATAAAACAATTGTGACGAAATGAGAGATTGTTCGTCCTTTGTCATATAAAGACAGTGGTTGAACAAACAGTGGTCAAATTATGCATGACAACAGTATGTATAATGCATGTATACATATGGAACTAAGACATTTGTTACGACCCGAACAAATTAACGCCTCAAAGACACAATCACGTCCAATCAATGGCACGTGTACTCAGAATCCTTCAATGGTGAAAGACGAAACGTTCGATATAGTTTTTGTTTCACCTTGTTTGCTCGTCAGACAGTAGTCCTGTTGGCAACATGCCTAATTATGCAAACGGAATTCTTGTCACAGACCCCGACACGCTGTCTTTTAACCCTTAAAGTGCTGGAACCGACTTGGTGCTTATGCAAACAGGTTAGATCACAGGTTAACTGCCAAGTAAATTGGCGGCTGACCTGTGATTTAACCTGTTTGCTTCACTAAGTATATTTTCCCATCAAAATTAAGAAGATATTTAAGATTTAGGAAAGCAGACGACATTTTAATCTAAGCAGACGACATTTTAATCTATCTTTAAAAAAGTACCCAGCATTCTAAGGGTTAAATTCGAACACGTTCTGACAGCTTCTGCTTAAATCAAGCGCCAGCGACAGTATTCCGGTAGAAAACTTTTTTCTCCTCGTTTTGCAGAGCGGCTGTCTATCAAACCACATGCTTTATCGGGGTTTTATTTCGTTCGAACGCTATACGTGGGCATTTTGAAAGCATGTATGTTACACTTCTGAAATGTTGCGTCTGAAGGCAACGTAAAGTGCAGCGATCCTATTTCATTTATGCGACAGTTCATGAAATCTCTATAAAACCAATATTATTGAACTTATTTTATTCGACAAAATCAGCACAAACATGCTTTTGGCCATAATCTTCATTCGGAATGTTACCTCTTCGTATGGGTCATGATCTGCCAAAAAGGGCTTACATGCCTGTTTATCGAAGACGTCAAAGGTTGACGTCAACGCGACGTCAAATCTTATGATTAAAGCATGTGATTGAAATCTCAACAAATTCTTCGAGAATATATGTTACATTTTTATTTTAATGGCAGTGCCCAAAGAGTACATAAAGGTCAATTGACGATTTCCGAAAATACATGTACCATAGATATTCGTAGAATTCGTCAGGCGACACTGAATCGAACTAAGTAAGATTTGCGGATCGCTTTAGGAGCCTTTAACCTTTAGTTCTCAAAAATATCCAATTCATTATTTTCTAAATAACTCTATTTTTACTGTACTGGATATATTTCTCTTAGATTCATGATGCATGACATCGTTTTCTTGTTAAAATTACAGCAAAGTCATCTAGATCTAAGAAGACGAGAATTTTCATTGCACCCGCATTGTATGATTTTTTATCCTGTCACTAGTGTCATTTTGGGACGGATAACTAGGTGCCGTATAACATTTGTGATATCCGGCACTAACCATATAATACATTCACGTGACGAATCATGACGTCATAAGAACGAAATGACGTCATGTTTACATCATTCTCTACATATTTTTCATTTTTTCTCGTGTTTTATTTACATATTTGTTTGAAAGAATACATAAAGGTAACAGGATAAATAGAATAGATGGTTGGTGTCTTTGAATGGGAAAAGTTATCGGGCTCGGCATCGGAATATTATCCGTTTCGCCTTCGGCTCACCGGATAATATTCCTACGCCTTGCCCGATAACATTTCCGATTCACGACACCAACCATCTATTCTCTATATATTAACCAACCAACATGTGCGATTAAGATATTGTATCATTGAATACTTAGATAATGTTTTTAGTTCTATGGTTAACTCACCTCTATTATCAAAGCTTCCCTCCAGAGGATTTTCTCTTCTATTGAGTTACACTTCTATTTATGTGGACCTGTAATAAAAGGGGTAGAAAGGATTGACAAACATTTTTCATAAAGTATGTACCAATATATATTAACCCCTTTACAACTAGAACCGACTTCATGCTTATGCAAACAGGTTAGATCACAGGTGTATGGCCAAATCGATTTAACCTCCGAGTTCTCTCAAATCTATGAACAAGTGCCTTTAGTTTATATAGAAGTACATTAAGACATGTTAACAGTTTCACAACTCATTATAATTCAAATTGACATGCGTAAATGTTTTCAATCAGCGATCAATATTGGGCGTGTGCTTAATGAAATATTAAAACGTTCTCTCTAAATTAGATGTTCAACACGTTAGCCCTTAGAATGCTGGGTAACTTTAAAAAGATTGATTTTTGTTTGGCCTGCTTTTTAAAACACTAAATGTCTGCCAAATTCTGATGAGGATCACAGACCAGTCGCCAATTTACTTACTGTGATTTAACCTGTTAGCATTACCATGAAGTCGGTTCCAGCACTATAAGGGTTAGAGGGATCGCCGTTGTAACTATCACATACGTCTAATTCTCCACCCACCAATAAAAAGGGTCGTTATCAAATTCAAACATATTGGAATTTGTAATTGGTGTAAACTGAAAGCCACATTAGACAGAAAAATGGACAAAAATTATTTGTTTTATTGTAATGGGAAGAAAACCGTGTAACAAAAAAAAACTTGATGTGACTTTGAGAAGCAATTCATTTTGTCTATCACAATGGTTTGTATACTAATGCAGGAGAATCTGTCAAAATGGGGTATTAAAGACAAAAGCTAATTGCAAAACAGCGGCTGCATAGAAGATTTGTTCCATTTTGTCTAATATCTAAAATTTGAACCCCTTACTCAGTAATACCACGGTTTGTTGCACCTGGAGCAAAGTACATAGCAAACCTTTCTGAATTAAGGAGAAATTGCTTGTAACGAGTAAAATCTCCAACAGTAGAAATGGTCTCTATGTAATATAGTACACATTGTCTTCATTCATACAGCTTGGTTGTCTCTTATAATCCTCCTGAACGAACCGTTACTTCTCACTCTTTGAAACTAAATATTAAAACACATTTCCTTTTTCGCTACCCCCTCAGCCGTATTAAGGGTCTATTGGTCATCTTTTTGTATTTTTTGGAAACAAAAAAGATAAGTCCGGGAATACACGGCATATAATAACCATATCCCGACTAACTTGCGGAATGCCAATTGCAATCGGAACTACTCGGGTATTTCCGTGAGCTGTTTTCATTGGATAAACCTGATTTGTTCAGATTGTGCCAATTGGTCTACTTAGCTTAACCCGCCGTTATTTGCTGGTGAATATGAGGTTTTACTTCATTATTAAGAGTCGAGTATTGCAACACAACTGAATTAATTTTGACGCGATTTAGAGCCCCACATATAAGGATAGAAATCATTGTTCAGGTGATAGCAGCGTTGTAAGGACTTTATGACAACCCAGCGATGTCGTCGACATTGCATAGAAAGCTGCATCTCGGATCAGGCGAGCGGATATATCCGCGTCAGAAACCCAGGGTTCATGTTTATAAATTAGACAGCCCTGACCGGTAAGTTAATGCTTTAATCGCACACCGGCTTTATGTAATTAGCCCCTGGTTGATTGGTATGCATAAAACAAGAGAGTTTCCGTCAATAAAATCCGCCCGCTCGTCAATACTAGAGGATCTACGACAGGGGTCTGGAAAGACTCACTCTCTCCTCTCTTTTTCTTGCTTTTTCTCCGTTTTTCTCTTTTTCTCTCTTTTTCTATCTCTGTTTTCTCTCTCCCTCTTTCTCTCAATCTCTGTCTTCATCCAATCTCCCTCCCCCTTTCCATCCACCTTCTCTCTCTCACTATGTCTTCCTTTCTCTCTCTCAATCTCTCTTTCTATTCTCTCTCCATTATTTCCGTCTTCCCCATCTATCTGCCACTCTCCATTCCTCTCTCTCTCTCTCTCTCTCTCTCTCTCTCTCTCTCTCTCTCTCTCTCTCTCTCTCTCTCTCTCTCTCTGTCTCTCTCTGTGTCTCTCTCTGTCTCTCTCTGTCTGTCTCTCTCTCTCTCTCTCTCTGTCTCTCTCTCTGTCTCTCTTTCTCTCTCTCTCTCTCTCTCTCTCTCTCTCTCTCTCTCTCTCTCTCTCTCTCTCTCTCTCTCTCTCTCTCTCTCTCTCTCTCTCTCTCTCTCTCTCTCTGTCTCTCTCTGTGTCTCTCTCTGTCTCTCTCTGTCTGTCTCTCTCTCTCTTTCTTTCTTTCTCTGTCTCTCTTTCTCTGTCTCTCTTTCTCTCTGTCTCTCTGTCTCTCTGTCTCTCTGTCTGTCTGTCTCTCTCTCTCTCTCTCTCTCTCTCTCTCTCTCTCTCTCTCTCTCTCTCTCTCACTCACTCTTTCTCTCTCTCTCTCTCTTTCCGTCTTTCTTTTTTTCTGGCGACAGTGCATACAATTACAGTGGTCGGCTTCTTTTTATTTGAACAAACGTTTGCTTAACACAGGCATTGCGTTTTACGGTGTTGAATGCACCATATTGCTTCAAATCTCGGTATCAGATTTTGATCTTCTTGCGGGATTGTGAAACTGGCTGACTTGCATAATGTCGATAATGGGTCCCGTCTTAACTAACCCTAGACTTTATGGGTTGTTTCTCGACTGATTGAACGAATGTCAACCGGCTTGCTGACCCAGGTGTTTGTTGGGGTTATTGTAAACATGGCTTAGTCAACCACCTTAGTAACGGGGTTTTTGTACAATAAAACAACTTGTATCTATTTCACAAAAAATATGCTTAAGCCGTAAGGAACATTTTCATCGTTTTAACAATAATATTGCCAAATTTGGAGCAGAACACATTTCGGTGAAAACGAAGAATTGTGTCATTATAATTCAAGCAATATTCTTTTTTTCAACTGTTAATCCAATTAGAGAACAATATCTTGAAAGATCTTCATCTTGATGATTTGGACCCATACCTCTCTTTTCGAATAAAATACATGTTGTTGTTTCGCATCTGGAAATTAGGCACACAACGAAACCAGTTAACCCTTAACTCAACGCCAAATATTCGACCGTCCCAAATAGAAAGAGTTTGCAGAGAACATTTCAAAATGTGAAGAATTGAAAAATAATCTTCTAATAGAGGAGAAAACATTGTAAAAAAGGAGAAATTGTTCGTTAAGACCAATTTCTTCTATTCCCACAGTGTTTTCTAGAGTCGTCTGCAACACACTGGTCAGATTTTGTTATTGTTTGGTAACTAGTTAACAGCAAGTTCACGCAATATTGGATCTAAAACAAAAAACACAAACTTTGTATCAAGAGGTCAGTAAGGTGAGAGCACCATTACCCTGTTTTTTGGGGGTAAAATATCAGTAATGTATAGCCTCCAGTCTTGATCCCTTTTATGTTTGTTTTTGTGTCTGTGTTCATCATCTTAGGGTCAATCGACTAAAGGTCCATGTAACGCCATTACATGCGGTGTTATTTCTGGGAAACAGCATTTATGTGGCTCGGTCTTTCAGGAGCAATTCGATGGAAAAGCCTTAACATATCATCTGCACAATCATTAATCAATATAATGTCCGATGAAAGAAAATTAAGCATTTTATCAATATGTAAATATATTAAAACGAATTTAGATAGACTCAATACTTTGAACCAAGCAAATCAAAGTTGAAAGTTTTGATATTGATATTTAAATAAGTTGGGCATTCTCTCATCGTCTTTGTGGATTATGCACATACATGTATAATATATAAAAGAAAACACACAACTTGGTTATTTGTTTGAAACTAATGTCTCACATATTACTTAAAACTGTAATGTATGTACTTTGTTTACAACCTATTAAAATGTTCACTCATGATATGAAATTCCATTGGCATTTTGCCTAGAGGCCTTAAATTTCAAATGAAGACATTGTATTGCATTATATTTTATATTGATGAACACCTTCAATAATGTTTGAAGAATTGAATCAGAAGGTGAAATATCAAAAAATCATTGACCGTCATGCCAAATTGGATCACCAGACCACCCCTTTAATTACAAACAGTAAAGTCATCATTGTTTATGAGAAGGTTCATGAATAAGAGTAGATGGCAATACTTGTGTCTGTTGAGAGTAGCTAAAAAAGGTGAAGAAAAATCGCCCCAACTAGAAACAGACACTATTTCTGGCTATATTTTCAATTTGAATTTTTAAGTGTCAACAAATATGGAACTTTTTTCATTAATTTCAAAATGCACATTAAGAGGCTGGTCAAACTGTTAACTATTCTTAAACAAACATAGCTATCCTAAATTTGTAATTTATATATTTCTTCAATTTCAACTTATGAAATGTTATCCGCTTATTAATTATGACCTTACTTAGAAACCATAAAGAATAATACTTGTTAAATGTAACTATGTACTATGTACTTGCTTAATAAACTATATTCGGTTCTGTTCTGTTTCGTTCTGTTCTGCTCAGCTAAGTTAAGTAAAGGTTGAATTCTGAGTCATGGCCCATAGGGGTCCTTTTCTTCAGTGCTGTATCAACAAATGTTCAGTTATGTAACGGCATTGTACCATCTCTGGATCTCATGCCTCTTACGTATATGTATGCATAGCGTGTCGCCCTGTTGTGCTCTTGTTTACGTTATGAAAGGTCATAAATAGGTCTGTTTGTTTCAGAGAGGGATTACCGCTTTGCTTCGACTCCCCTGATCAGTATTGACTACAATTAACCGAACAATTCGGATAATCTGCCCGGCAAAGCATACGGTTGCCATGAATACCGTATATTTACGTCTAGAGAATATCGGTTAAATAAACTATCTTAACCCATTTACGTCAGACAGGATACTTCGTACTGGTCTAAATTGAAAGCGATAGCAGACGAGAATAGATACGTATAAGAAATGGGTACGTCATATTGGTCTAAATTGAGAGCAAAACTAGACGAGAATAAACAGGTATAGAAGAAACAAGATACTTTGTATAAGTCTAAATTGAAAGCAGAATAGACGAGAATAAAAAAGCGTAAGAATGCGATACATTGTATTGGTCTAAGTTAAAGGCGAAAACAGACCAGTATGCATACTCATTAAAATAATATATGTTCTATATGATATAATGTAAAACTATTGTAACAAAAAAAAAGAAATTGCTCGTTCGAGCAATTTCTTCTTTTGTCACAATGGTTTCTTGAGTAATGTACACGGGTGCGATAGGCTTAAAAAGATATAACGAACATGTTTTACCACATCAACAAGTTCCTTAAACATGTTTCTAAAAGTACTACCGACCCATCTAGGGACCTCGCCAAGTCTTTCATCGCTGCAGATTAAATGGATAACGCAAAGCCCGCAAACAAAACCATTTTCGGATATTCTTGTTAGTTGGCCTTGAACGAACGTCACAATATTGACGTCGTACGCACATGGTTCTATGAATGGAAGATATTTCTCAAGATTTAAAAGTGCTTTTTCACAGGTGTGGGAAAATTTGATTTAATACTTTTTTTTCTTTTAAACTGTATAACAGCTGTACTGTTGTATAATACAAACTGATGAATTAGTAGTTGGAAGCAAAATTAGCTGTTTTTGATACGCTAAAGTGTCTATACAGTGAATTACCATGTATTGTATTCCCAAAGCGTGCCATCACATTTTGGAACGTTATGTTAGAGTATGTCGAAATCTGAGAACTTTGGAAGTATCGACAAATTAATGCAATGTGTTTTTAGTCTCTATGCCATGTAGACTGCTTCATGAAAGTAACTTCATTTCTTTTTACATTGATATAGAAACGTACTCTGTAAATATCGAGGAAAGTGAATAAATTCGATCAATAACACTGTACTTTAATTAAATGATGCAGCTTTATTTATTAAGGCATGTCAATAAACGATCCATTTAATTTGATACGAAGCTTTGAAGTAGCAATCTCAATATAAAATCATGTAGTTGTATAGGCTTTTTATTTCTCGGATAACCCGTTTAAATGGGTTGCAGTTGTTTCATCTATGTTTAAGTACTGTCTAAGTAAGTAACATAATTAATTTGAAAACCAATTTGGACAGGATATCTTTCGCAATGAAGTATAAGTGCCCAAAGCTTAAGTTAGGTTCCGATGTACTTCTATGATACAAATTGTTCAAGAAACCGCTCATTTGCAAATGCGGACATAGACATATAAAACACTTCACGAACGGGTAGCCAGGGGTCTTTGGGTGTTGGTCCTTGCCAACATCATCTAATCATCACTCCAATAAGTTTATCAGAACGAAAGTGTTGGGGTCTCTAGCATTGGGCAAATTGGTTTTCAGTTAACCTATTAGCGCCAATAGGATGGCTGATTTGCGGAATGTAGAGTTTTCTACCTTTGCTGTGTGATAATCGTTCAAGAACCTCTTAGTCAGGCGGGGAAATCACGTGACCAATGTTTACGATCTTATATCCGAACAAGATTGCCAGGACAAAGTAGTTTTGCGTTTTTATACCTTCCTTTGCCAATGATAGAAACACAAGTTGTGGATCAACTCTCCGTTACTGGTTGCATATGATGATGAATGCTTATTTAACGACATAAAGTCTTAAACACGACAGAGAAATCGCAGTCGACGGGCGCGAATGTCCAAAACAGTACGTCTTTGACTTGCGATTTCCCTGCAGAGTGTTAGACGTATCGCCGTTATAAAGCATGGTCTATCATTTACCACCAGAATCGAAAAGTTGATGGTCAATCCATGCGGGGTACACAATGTGGTTATCATTGACAAAAGTAGGTGATAAAAGCAAACATAGTATGGAGTGGGCATCTTGTTCCGACATTAGATCATAAACATTGGTCACGTGATTACCACACACCTTACAGAGGAAACGAATTAAAGGAATTTGGTAGAAAACTCGGAATTCCGCAAATCAGCCGTTTTTTATTTCATTTTTATATGGGTTTTACATCACATCAACATTATTTCAGTTATGTAGCGTTGCCCGACTCTTAATGATGGAGGAAGAACCCATTCTCAACTGCCCATAAGGGCTGGTCAAGGGGGGGTAGAACCATCGGCATTCCGTAAGTCAGTCGGGAGACTGCCTCAAATCAGCCGTTGTATTGACGCTAATGAAAATCCGTTCGAATTCGATTCCATACCGATAGAGGATCCAGCTTCTTTTAGAGTAAGATTGGTCCTCAACACGGGAGACATTTAACCTGACGCTCCATACTGACCTCGCCCAATATTTGAGACTATGTGATCATAATTTTACACGGTATAAGACAGCTACAATGTTCCAAAACTGTCAATATGGGTCCGTGGTGGTGTAATTCTGAGCGTAAGTCAACGCTGGTTCGATCCCCGAAGGCGGCCACATAATTCACCGTGAAATTTCTTTGAGAAAGACACATTTCCAAGCCTAGTCGGTCATCCAGGGAATATGTATTGTAATACTCGAAAGCGGCGCTTGTTCATTTAAAGAACTATGGGTTTGTATAGTATGTTTTACCCAAACAAATCGACCGATAGAAATTCATCAGGAGCAGTTTGTATTAGCGGAAAAAAGACAGGAAGGCTAATATTTTTCTCTGACTTTATATGAATCCCGTGATCCATTAGGCGGTGTAATCTCTGCGAGTCCCGTCCCCTCCCCGCCCGTTAGCCATGATGAATGGTGACATTAGAGAGGAGCCTGTCCCGACACACACTGATAAATCACGCCTGTCTGCTGCCGACAATAAAACCTACACATGATTGTTGGTGGTACTGGTCGTCCAAATTATGTCCTGGGTTTGGTGGATTTTGGAATTTGGATGCACAAGTTATGTAACAGAACAGTATGAGATTTGGATTGTACAATCATGTTACAGAACGCCGGTTACGTTATACGTATTGAAATGTTTTAATTTGTTCCGTGCTGTTTTAACGCATGCTTTCAAAATCATTTCGGCATAATCTTTAAAGTTAGCTCCCGTGTCTTAGATTGGCAATCGGAGCTTCTCGGGTATTTCCGTGAGCTGTGAAATACACCTCGGATATAAGTGGAAGGTTACAATTTTTCGGGTAAATCGACATCCGGCAATTAACACATTTTCTAAGCGTGCACGTTAAGTAGTTCAATGTGTATGGAAGTGTTGGACATCCTTTTAAATCATTTGTAATCAGTAACTCATACCAAATGGCGAAATTGTTGTTGTGACATGGATAGTTGTTTCCTCAATCAAATTTAAAGGCACATCAAAGGAGAGGAGTACAAATAAATTACTGATAAAATATATGGAGTTCTTTTTATTATGTTCATAAAAGTCATGATAATTAGTT